>JAFBJQ010000040.1:585754-694492 GCA_016785345.1 Trinectes maculatus
TTCTTCTTCTCTACTCACAAAACACAACTGATCAGAATGTCAGTGCCTAGTTCTTTGTGTTGGCTTTTTAACTTAGCTTCTTTCTTTGTCCAAATTAATCTGACCAAGCAAATTTTCCAACAACAACCCAGATTCACAATCCATGGGTCATGTTTACATTTAGCAAGTTAAAGCTGCTCTGAGCTGACTGCCCAGCAGAGGTCGCTCTGTGCCTGGACACTAAATTTACACAGCCATGTAACTGTAAACACAAGACACCTTTTACCACACTTAACAGCAGCCGTCGTTAATTGTGAGGATTCAGAACCAAGACAACTGCCATTTTGTTCTGTATCATTTAAAAAAAAAAATCTAACACTGATGAAAATGAATTGAATGATTTTGCGTGAAGCTGACATGTTTCAGCTGTAATAAAGGAAACCTGTGGTCGACAGGCGCCTCCTTTCCCCTTTTCCAGCTCACAACAATAAATCAATAGCTTGCACATCACATCTCGACTAGAAAAACAAAACTGACTCAAGTCGGCACCTCGCTTCAGTGTTTATTTACAAGTGGTGCAACACTTCCCCTGAACTGGCAACCTGACCTCAAAGCACCAACACTATTCTCTGGAACAACGATCAATATGGATTTTTGTGGGTTTGTGTGTGTATGTGTCAGAGAGAGAGAGAGAGAGAGAGAGAGAGTACATGACAAGTCACACGTCACATTCACGTGTTATGAGTGTTATATGCAGCCAGGCTGGCGGAGCTGGGTAACTATTCCAGGCTCAGGGATTTTATTTGAGGGGGGGGAGAGAGAGAGAGAGAGAGAGAGAGAGAGAGAGGGAGAGAGAGAGAGAGAGAGAGAGAGAGAGAGAGAGAGAGTACATGACAAGTCACACGTCACATTCACGTGTTATGAGTGTTATATGCAGCCAGGCTGGCGGAGCTGGGGAACTATTCCAGGCTCAGGGATTTTATTTGAGGGGGGGTAGGGGTGTTTTGTTATTGCCCCCCCATCTCCCCCCAAACTGGCTCTGCTGCTCTGCTGGGACTCAGCTGTGGCAGTGCAGAGACGGACCAGGCAGCTACACGTACTCTGACATCTTCAGCAAATGGCAACACAACTTCTACTGTACAAATCTGGTACTGATCTGAAGCATGCATTTGTCAGCATAGTCCAGGAAGGTCTCTTTGACAACTGCGTCCTCGGCCCTTGAATATTTTTTTTGAAAATCCAACATCAACAGATAAGTGTGTCTCACATTGTTTGGCAGAGTTCATAAAGCACAACATCCTTCCAGTGCAACAGCGCAGCCATTTGAACCTGTTTGTTTAAAGAAAAACAAAGTTTTAGCCAGCGGTCATGTACTTGCTGCTTCCTGAGTTTGTTTGGGGAGGAATTAAGAGGAGACACTACTTAATACAACAGAATCTGTGGTACAGTAAATGTTTAAAAGCTGACATGTTTCTCATTGTAACTCATTGCAACAGAGCTGTTTCATCATCTCTGTGATGGCTAGTTTCAGCTTGAAAGTCAAACCTGCCAACTGGACACAGTACAACTGAACATCTGATGATGGCTTTTACTGTGACGTCCATCCATACATGCCCTCCTTCACCTCAGAGACTGTTACTGACATGTAATATTCACAAACTTAAATTTAACATTTATAAAAATGTCACACACTAATTTCACTCCGTTTTGTGTTCAGACAGTAAAGTTTGTCTACGGGCCATCACTGTGAGAACTGTCTCTTGAAGACGTTTAGCAAAAACAGGAAGTCGGTTGAATGTAATTTGCCACAAACAAAACTAGCTTCCTCTTCGAGGTTATTGGGTAAATTGCCAGCAGAGTAAAAAATGGTGCAGCTCAAGATCTGTGTGATAAAGAAAGAATTGTCCTTCAGCTGAGCAACACACATCCCAACCCATTCTACAGTCCACAAATCTACTCTTAACATCCCAACCCATTCTACAGTCCACAAATCTACTCTTAACGTGTGGACTCACATGGGGAACATTTCAACATTTGACTCAAGCTTAGCACTGATGCGCACATTCTTGTTTATTAACACCCCAGATAAAACGGATGTACATTAACATGGCCCGTTGACGTGTTAAAGTTAACAACATTATTATTTTCCAGCTTGTAAAAAGCCTTTATGTAAATATTTACAATAATAATAACCATGCCAGAGAAACTCACCGATGCCTCATGTCAACCATCATCCAGAGTCATTAAACCCAAATTTAAGGACTATGATGCAACACTGTCAGTGTAATTTTATTGACAGCCCGACCAAGACAGCAACATAAACTTTGTTTGCCAACTCAAGCGGTTTTATTGCCCCAAATTATTCTGGGTCATTTGCACCACTGAGTGAAATGAAACTGATCTAGATGCCTTTCTTTAACATCCTGGGCAGATTTAGACAAGCAGAGCCCTTTGTATATGCACTGACACCAAACTGATACTCACATGTGATGTTTTTGCTTTCTGAATTTACCAATAGAATATGAATAGACCAAGTTATATTCTTTTAGGGACATGCAGTTTGCACACATGGAACAGCTGAGGAGTTATCTATGTGATGTCATGGTGCCGGACATCCAGTTATACATCTTCCTCATGTTCTCACCTTACTGTTGCTCATCATAAAATGTATAAGTTGAGTATCTACCAACATAAGATAAGTGTATTTTCGATGACTCAACAATATATGCATGTTCTCTTTGTGAATATAATTAATAAATTAGTAAAAAAAAGTAAATATGTTATGTTCCTTGTTTTGATGGGGAAAACAAATTGAGCTAAGAAGAGGTGCAGGATGCAGAGGACATACCCCGAGCACGAGTGTCTCCGACCGTGTCCAAAACCTGTCTGCGCCCCTTGTCTGCTTGTCAATCGGACGTCTCTGTTCATTGTCCCTTGAGCTCCTGTCTCATATGAGACCCTCTGGACAGTAAAACAAACAACCGGCACATCTGAATTTTCCTGAACTGTGCAACTCAGTTACTTTTCTCTCGCAAACAACCTGCTGGTTCTGGATCAACTCCATGACGCGTTGGACAGCGGCAAACCAGGACACAAGCAGGTACCAGGTGAGACGCCAAAACAAAACATTTACAGTAAGATGGAGGACAGATCCGATTTATGCTCAGTGCCTCGGGATGCATGGGGGAAAAAAATTGAGGAATGTTGTAGAGTTCTTCCACTGAGGACCCAGACAAGCCCCAACAAGGCAGAGCGGTGTGTAATATTCAATTAGTCTGTCCAGAAGGAAGGAGTAGAAAGAGAGCTGTTGTCTGTCCTGTTGTCACTGGTTTGTTGTTGCTGCTGTAAATACCCGGGCTAATCCTAGACGTGACATTGACTGAATTCCTGACAGGCTCTGCAGCGGCATGGCTCCACAACGCCGAGGAGAGAACAGACTATCTGGAGAGGAACTTTTCGACAGTGTTGGCAGGAAAAAGAGGAACGGCTGAGTTGTGGCAGAGTGAACGGATACTGCTGTGTCAGTGAGTGCTGACCTCTTCCTCTAGCAGTGTGAGAGTTAGTTGGTGTCCCCTGAGGTCGCCGCGGGAGCTGAAGACAGCCCAACAAGTCCAGAGGAGCTGTCTAGGAGCCTGTTGAAAACAGGTTATCCAATTCCAAGGCAAATGTGTCAAGTCCGATATCAAATTACAAGCCAATCCCCTTTTTTAAGCCACACTTTTTAGATATGTGCGGCAACGCTAAAGTAACACACGTGAAACCCTTATCTGAGTTCTTTGACAGAGAAAATGCACCATTTCAATCTTTACCACAGAACATTTTGTTGTGTCCCAACTTGTCAGAGGGAGATCTGACTCCAGTGCTTGGCTGGCGCGTGTTTTTGAGTCTAACTGAGTTGGCACGGCTCAGCCTTCGCTGACACGTGAGCTCCACGGGCTGCGACAGCCCGACAACCTCCTGCTGCTGCTCGCAGCTACGTAAATACAGGGGGGATATTGTTAGAGTTGCTGTTGGGCAAGGAGGTGAAGGGGTTGTGGGGGGGGCGCCCAAGAAAAAAACAGCAAAAGTTCAGATAGTGGTATCAATTTAAGAAACGCAAGTTGTAGATTCGTTATTTCATAAATCAATTACTTGCTGACTGAGCGAGACTTTAAATCCATAAAATCCGTTCTCTTTTCAAGTCTTGGATGATTAAGTGAGTAAGTGAAGCCTAAGTACTATTAAAATAGTCTGTCAGAGTGAGAAAGGTAGACAAAGGAGTGTGAAGACAGATTTCACAGCTCCTCTTCACTCTTCATTAACTTTTCACACCTCATATGATAAGAAGTCAGACGCACAGAAAACGGGAAGGTGTTTTGGCCAATAAGCAATTGAGGTGGAGACTGCACCCATGAGCCAACTGACACCGTCAACTCACAGCCTCCATCTGAAACACGACAACAGATTCCCAGCAGTAACATTTCAACCTAAAAGAAACTGCAGCGAGATCTCACCAACACGGAGCTGTTCAAACGACGTGCTTGAAATAATCAGTTTTCAATACAGGGGGTCCTCGAGTTACGACGGAGATCCATTCCTGAGAATGCGTCGTAACCGAATTTCGACGTAAGTCGGAACATACATTCATAGGTAAGGTAGTTACAAAGTTGTGCCATTAGATGTCGCTATAACACCACCCTACAATAAGAGTTTACTGTGGTGAATTGCCTTTTGTCCCTCTTGACCCTCTTGCCACACCTTAGGGGTTGATATCGCGAGTGTAATGAGCATTTCCTTTAGATTTCTGATATCAACCGTGTAGACCCTGTGTTGCGAGTAAACCGCTGCCGCTGCACCCCCCGCCAGCCGTCCATTTCACATAAGTGAACACAAGGCAGAGTAGCCTAGCTGTGCTGTGGAGGTGTTGGAGAGCCGGCAGGCGCGCTGAGAGACAGAGAGAGCGCTCACCAACTAGTTCCCGTGCGAAGTCTGTACGTATTTACGGGGCAAACCGCTTAAGACGAAACAAGGAAGTTCAAGGGAGATGTGTCGTAACCACGAAAACAACGTAACTCGCGACCGTCATAACTCGAGGACCCCCTGTATATCTGATGGTATTGTTTTGAATTATGACATTATAATGATGACACTGTAATATGTTTTATGGCTTTCTCTCAGTGAAGTGGCTAAATGGTATATTAATAACAATAAACTCCAGTATCAGTAAACTCCAGGGTTAACACACTGACCAAATAATGCTTCATCCGCACTAACATAAGGCCTCGACTGTACTAAATTATCAACCAGCTGTTCATATGTTGTTGATTTTAGAGAAACCCGGCTCCAAACGTGGAGAAACCATACCGCACCATGTTAGTTGAGGGGACTTGTTGTTAAGTATGTGATGTCCGAAACTCCGCTCATCTGATGGCTCCCGTGTCATATAATAACACTACCAGATGGACACAGTAACAAAACCTAATTTCCCTTCGAGGTTGTGTTTACACTTATCATGGGTGGTCAGAGCAATGACAACACTGAAATGTAACAATGGCGTCAAAACACACATGATGTTTACAAGCTGCCTCTTCTACATCGGTGCAGACAGGCAAACACTTACAGCCACTGGGGAAGGAAAATGTTTCTTGTTTACCCATTAAAAGTGGTTTTGCATTTGTGGTAAATAAACAGAACAGAAAGTCTCACACGGTGCAGAACTTGTTTTTTTTTTATATGATACATCATATATTGATATGATATGATTTTTACCACCACGTGGGCTCAGTACATTTCACCAAAATAACCTCAAGATCCCATTTTCTCTGGATTTTTAAAATGTATTTAAAGTGTTTTTTTTTTAATCTATCAACTGTAACAGTGTGTATGAGCAAGTCAAAATAAAAATAAAATAAAAGTTTTAGGCACAAACTGGTGTAAACCACACAAAAAAAGAACAACACTAATGTTGCAAACAGCTTGCAGCCACACCCGCAACAGTATGTAAATAATATCAACAACATTGTTGAGATATTAAAGATATGGGAGACGTTCCTGTGTCACGATATTTGAGTCCTGCTAAGATGAAACAGCAGTCTGTAAGAGCAGCTTCTGCTTCTCAGCACTTTCCTCCACTGACCTACAGGTCAGGGGTCAGCACATGGAAAATCAGCGTCCTACGTCACTGCCTGGCAGCACTTTGTGCTCTCACACTGATACTGGAGTTGAAAACTTTCTATTTTAAATAGCAGAAAATGACTGCATAAGGTCACTCTGACATCAGCGACTGATGACTGATGAGTCACTGCATACTGGCTCGTACTCATACTGTGTTCTGCTGTCACGAGCGATGACATAAATGAGAACTGCTGCCGTAAAGGTCAGCTGCAGTGACGAGTCCGTTATCTGTCCCCGCCTGTCTTTGACTCCAGGTATCTGTTTAGCTGTGCATCTGCTGCTATAATTTCCTTCCTCCCCACTAGTTGACCTGTTCCTGCTGAGCTCAGCAGTCAACACCTTAGGCACAAAACAAGACCTTATCTTTGGCTGTACGGACAATGAGATCCATTCAGATGACACCAGCCCCGACGTCAACGAAATCAGGATTTCCCACAGTTACCTTCTCATCAGACAATGGGGCTTTTTTTCCCAACGCAAACCCGTGACACACATGTTGATAATGCTGAAAGGCAGCTACTGTAATGCTGAGACAATGCCCCATTACCTATGTGGCCCTTAAACAAAGAAATGTTCACGTACTTTGTTTATATCATAGTTTGATCATTTCATCTACGCAACTCTCAAGAAAAAAAAAGCAACTGTTGAAGACTGAATATATCCATGTATCCATATCTTCACTTCATCATAATAGTACCTGGGTGTGTGAGCCAGGGTGAAGCGCCTCTGCAAAGCCATGCTCCGGTTCATCAGGAGTTTGCGGAAGAGCAGAGGAGAGTGGCGAGGAGACTCACAGGGGGACATCCTGGGGGATCCGCACGGAGAGCCGGACTTTGACTGGGGTTTCAGCTGGATGGGCTGCGTGCTGCTGCATGGGGAGGAACCAGCCTCCCCACAGCCGTCCAGGACTGCTTCACTCATGCTGCTGTCCAACAGTTTGCAAAAAAAACAACAACAAAAACTGCTGATCTCTAGTGCAGCTCCCTCAGGTAATCCAGGTTGTCCATCACAGCAGCTCTTGTCATGATGCTCTGCATTTTCACTTGAGACGCTCCTAAATCTCCAAACTCTCCAGATCCCCTCTCTACCTTCACGGCTGGTGAATCTCCATTGCCTCACCAACAGTCAGATCGGCGAGTGCTGTTGATGGACACGGACACGAGTGCAGGAGTGATCCCTCCCCTCAGCAGTAAGCTCTGTTTACATAGCACTGAGCCCTGCCTAAATATGGCCAGGTCTGAATTATAGTGTTGTTAGCTCATATCACAGAGTACTAACCGTGTCCAGCACTCCCCACACGCAGCAGAGAACTGGCAAAGACCAACCACAACTGTTTACATCGCTCTCTTTTTTTTTAACTCCCTCACCCCATCAGTGTGTAAATATTAACCAGTGATTACAGCCCTGTGTGTTTAGACACATGCCAGAGCTGTGTTGCATTTGAGAGGCTGATCTGCGGGGGCCCCACTACTCCTAAAAACAGAGGCCGCTTGAGATAAAAGATAACCGGACCCTCAAGACAGTAGTGCTTTCCTTGTGGAGCTGGGGGGACGATGGAAAAACGGAGCTCCAGCAGAGTTTCATCTCTGACCCACAGAGAGACAGTGATCCAAACCTCCTCTGCACAACACAAAGCCCTGTGAATGCAGCCAAAACACACACACACACACACACACACACTGCAGTCTTTGAGTCTGCTTGCACCTAAACATTTCCAATGAGAAAGAGCAGGCTGTAAACACATGTTGCTCTTACCCAAAATACATAGTCCATTCAGTCGGCACACTTCACATGTAGCATACAGTGTGTAGTTGATCAAACAGACAGGTGCACAGATTCAGAGTTTAGACGTGTTGTCAGTCGTTGGCTGCGTGACTGGGATCAGCAGTGAATTTATGGATTGCAGGAATGTTTGTCCCGATGCTTATCTCTCATACTCTAAAGATGGCGACAGCAGATACGAGCAGATAAAGCGGTACATCTGGAACAGTTTGACCTAAACACACATGCCCCTGCAGGATCTCATTAAATCATCCCATCTCACTGGGGCATTGATCTCGATGATGAAGCTGAGAATCGCGTTCTCCAGATGAAGTTCCCTGCTTTGATCAGTGTCTGAACCGTTTCATTGCTGAACGAAATAAAACATTAATTTTTCTCTGCGCGGCTCTGAAACTACCGTTGTAATTGCAAAGCGGTCGCTGGCGTCCTGCTGCGGCACAGCAACAATCATAGATCACCTGTCAGTCAAAGACTGGGACTACAATGTGTTGATGCTGGGGCTTTATGTTGATGCAGACTGGGTTTACGTGGGCAGTGCTGTCTCCTTTGTCTGCTCAGTCATAGCAACAAGAGCTGCACTTCAAGTGTTTAGGAGCGCAAGTGTTAAAGCTCTCGTTAACAACTTATAGGTTAAATCGCTCATTAGCAGTGTGTAATGATGTGCAAAGCAAAGCTCCTAATAACTACCAATTACTGCCTTGATGTTACGTCTGTGAAGCATCTGAAGAGCATTAATATCCTTAAGGAAGAGGAGAAAGAGAGTCGAACATTTGCGATTCACTGTGTGATTATTGCCTCATTGTTGCTCTGTGTCCATCATAATGAAGGATTGAAGCAGTGAGGTAGAAGGGCTCTTGAGCCGGAGCGGCCGACTGCCAAAGCACTGATTTAATTCAGGAGGGGTCAGGAGGGGTCGCTCACAAAATGAGCTCACTCTCAAAAGCACAGCTGTTGTAGGAAGTACTGCCAAATATGGCCAGCAGATGGTGCCGACACACAAACACAGAAAGACAGTTGCAGGAAAACACACACACACACACAGAAATATGAAAATGATGCACACACGCACAAAAAAAGAGAAAACGTCAAATCATCCTGTTGGGTTTGTGACTTATAGAAATTAAATTTTATGGTGTCAGATTTCTGGCGTTTGGAGAAAAAAAATTAGAGGCTGTGATGAGTTGCCATAAAAAAAAATGTCCACGTCATCTGCTAACACAATATACAATCAAACATGTGACAGATTTTCTTGGTGTGAGAAAATAATTCAAAACTTAAGAAACACTGTAGACTGCGTGGGCCCGGTAAAGCAAATGGCTGCTGTTATGAGTCAGTGGGCAGAAATGATGAGGAGCTGAATCCAATGTCTCTTCTTAAAGTGACTAATGCCGGTATATTTATTTGACTGAGTCACATACCCCTACCTCCCCACTCCAATAACACCGGATCAAACTCTCACACACATAATTAATTATAAAGAAAAAAACAAAGACATGTTTGCTGTATCTATTAGTCTCAGGGATGGAAATAACCATATTAAAATAATCACACTTAATCGACACCTCTCTCTTCCTATGCCGGCAGCAGCTTTTATTAACAGCTTCTCTCTCAAGGCTTTGTTTCTAATAAAAAAAAAAAGAGGTTTCCTATTATAGTGTGTGCATTTTCAGCTGTTTAACTTGCATAATGAATGATCATTCAGGGGCTTTGTGGTGGTGCAGTGAAAGGGGTGATAGACGCCTTTGCTTTGACAGAAGGTGACGGGAGATGTGGAGGTTGTTTGTATGTAAGTGGTTGTACAAGTGGGCAGCCGTTAAACAAACAACACACTGAATATCACAAAAAAAATCAAATATTCCCCAGGAGCAGTTTTTATCATAAGACTTTAGGTTGGCGTTGTGTTACCTACAGTTCCCTGTTTCCCAACAGCTTCAATAATTGTCTCAATCTCTTCTAGTTGTTCAGATGATGCTTGGTTAGATATAGTTTCATAGTTGTGGTTATGGAGGTGTAGACAGATAAAAACAGAGTGGGTACATGTTTGGAACACACTCTCCTTTTACATCCACCAGTTAGCCATAACATGATGACCACTGACTGCTGAAGTGAATAACATTGATTATCTCATTACAATGGCACGTAGCAGTGAGCAGGATGCACTGGGCAACAAGTGAACATATTGTCCTCAAAGACGTAGCGCTGGAAGCAGAAAAAACAACTGGTAAGAGTAATGAGCTGAGCAGCTTTTGAGAAGGGCCACATTGTGATGGCTAGACGACTGGGTCAGAGCAAAGTGGTCAGGACCTACCAAATGTGGTCCAAGGAAGGAACAGGAAGTGATGTGGGCAGCCGAGGCTCACTGATGCGGTGATGTGGGGAGCGAAGGCTGACACATGTTATTCAATCCAATAAACGAGCTGCGGTTCAAACGACTGGAAAACATAATATTGGTTTTAATCAAAGGGTCAGAACACACCGTGCGTTGCAGTTTTTTCGCATAAAGGGATGTGTAGCTGTAGACCGGTCAGGTTGTGCAATGTTCTGTGACAGGCCAGGGCTGTTTCAGTGGCAAAAAGGGGAACTGCATAATATTGGGCGGGTGGTCATAATGTTATGGCTGATTGATGTATATTATATGCAGTTATTTTTGTCCATAATTTCCATCAGGAAACCATGCAAACCAGCATGAACATTGCAGTAAGTCGTATGATCCTTTAACATTAGGGCAACTGTGGCACCCCGCTGTTACATACAGCTCCACATCAAAACTCTCCAGGAGTAAGGCACATCAATCCCCAACCCCCAGGCAGTCTGCACTAATCCTGTACTCAAATGAGCTGTAATTGCAGCTAAATACAGTACTGCATGTGTAGGCAGCCTTATGACTGATGGCACTGCATCAAGGTGGCTGAGGAGAGTTGAGGTGGAAACGTCAAACTCTTAGAAAGAGAGTACGGCAACTTGAACCTTTTACAGAAGAATACGTTAATGCAAGTATCCTGCAGTAGCATCTAGTTTTTCAGCATAGCAACGGAAATTCAGCCACGTTTTACAGAGACTATCTGTCAATGTTTCCCCTAAGAGGAGATTTATGTTCTGCTAGTTTTAAAAATCTCTACATCTATACATTTATTCATGAGTCTGTGTCGAAACCATTTTTGATAATACGTTATATGACATAGCACAATCAATCAATCACTCAATCAATCAATCAATCAATCAATCAATCAATCAATCAATCAATCAATCAAAAAATTTTGTATAGCCCATATTCACAAATGTACTTTCTGCACACACTCACACAGATACACACGCTCCAACATACCTAAACAAATCTGAATACGATTGAATTAGAAGAGGCACTGGAAATAAAAACAACATCAACAGTTGCATATCACCGTGACCACATTAAGAACTAAACTGTTGGTTAAAACGTGCATAGGCTTTTCTACCTAAATATAGAAAAACATAAATGGTAGCTCTCATAATGACTGCTTGGCAAGCTCTTTCACAACAGCAGGCCACCATTATGAACAACAGCAGGAGCAGCAGCAACAATAATTAAATTAATACTAATAATTTAAATTAAAAGAGGGCCACCATCGCCAAACTGGACAAAAGGGAAATGCTGGAGCAACTATAGTCCATATAATCTGCACTTTACTTTTGGAAAGGACTACATTTTTACACAACAGCTTGAAAATAAGACTGAAAACAATCTATAATTTTGTCGTTGTCGTCAACCAATCCCACTCATATGTTTTTCATCGCTTCTCAGCAGCCTTTTCACTGCAGAGAAGATTGTGCTATGCTGGCTCTGATTGATTTACGCCACAAATTTGTTTTTTATAGCTGCCGACTGTTTATGTGAGACTGACACAAAATAAATTAGATTCTGTGCATTCATCGTGAAAAAGAATCACATACCTGTCTCATTATTTTCCTTTTCTGAAAACAATTGAAATCTGTGGCACAGAGGCGCAAGGGACTTCTTAGTAGGACCACTTCATAGTGGGTTGTGGCCTTTCAAGGAGCTGCACTGAATTATTTGACGAGTCGATGTAAAAAGGTTTTTTATTTTGAAAATAATTTAATAGTTTGACTTTTTCTGATAAGCCTTTCAATTTATAAAATGTTTTATAGACCAAACAATAGAGAAAATTTTGCCTCAGTCAAGAGCAAAAATAACTATTTAGCAGCCTTATTTTTTTCATGTGCTCTGGAAGAACAAATTGTTTGTCCCTTTCACTGTGTATTTTCATTTTCCAGACTCCTGGAGACCGACTCGTGAATTGCTCAGATAAGTATTCCTGTTAACTGCCTCATATGTGATGAAAAGGTAGAAGGGGAAAACCAGAGACGATTAGGTTATAGCAGGAGGAGGAGTGGAAGCAGCATGCTGATAAGCTTGTCCAGATGGAATCATCCCTGCCAGTGCCGAGAGGCAGAGGAGCCAGGAACATGAAGAGGCTCATTCTGGACAACTTCCTCTGGAAAAGGCCAAGAGCTGGGATCACGGCCAACATCCCATATTGTAGAGAATCTACGAAAGGTTTCAACACGTTCCTGCTGATCAATTAACTACAGATCACATCCCCATTCATACATGTCATGTCTGTGCTACATACTGTATCTCAAAGAAAACGTATCTAAAAGACCTTAGAATATATCTTTGAGGAGAGTAAAAGGGCTCAAATACAAAAGAAAACATTACACATTATCAATAAAAAAAAAAAAAAATAACATAATGTGATAACATGAATAATATACTTGATGCCCCCCAAAAAATACATGAAAAAGCATCTCAAACCAGTATCAGCAGGTATAATGTGTGACATGCCTACACACTGCTGTATGCTATATATATATATATATATATATATATATATATATATATATATATATGTGTGTGTGTGTGTGTGTGTGTGTGTGTGTGCAAATGTGCTTGGATTATATTTTCTTCTCATAGTATATCAGTAAAAAATACCATGTCAAGGTATTTTACTTGTTTTGTAGTATTTCATCTTGAAGTAAAATATCTACTTCTAGTGACAAAGTGGGCCTCAGAATGAAAGTGCCACTTTTTGATGTAAGCCCATCAAACTGTGGCATGTTCATCAAATGACTGTGTATTAGCTAACAAGGCTCAGCAGAAGAAGGACTGTAACTGTGCCTCTGCTGTTGACTCTATTGTGAGGTGACTCTAAGGATGAATGCCGGGGCAGACTGTCAGCCAGGAACACAACCAGACATCACATCCATGATTACAAAGCATCAGATGTAACTGTCTGTCAGGGTACTCTCCTGCATCACCTAGGCAACAGAAAGCTGCTCAACAGCAAACGGTATGTTATTATTCAAACAGGATATCGTTAAGACTCTGGCCGGTGACCTTGCAGACACCTGAGGCTGCAGCCGCAGATGATGTGTAGTTAAAGACCATAGACCCTGATCACGGGAGATAATGGTCCAGGTGGAAAAACAAACGTGTGCTGAAGGAGAAAGCGCTGTTATCCTAACTGTTACAACGAGAAATTATGCAAAACGGTTCTTTGTGTAACCCGGTGTTAGTGGGTGTGAGATAAAATAATCCTTTATTAGTCACACAATGGGGAAATTTGCAAAACAGAAATGAACAGGATTGGGGAGGATTTCCCATTAATGGAGGAGCGTCTGAATTAATCTGCTGTTAAATGACGCGATCACACCAGATGCACGAAACAGGAAAGCCAGGTCATGCGGTCAACACCGTATTATTGTCATGTGAGACTGTCGTTCCTTATGTTTTAACTACACACACGGCACAGCTAACACAATCATGGGGTCAAGGCAACAGTCACAGTTGCTTGGATGATAATAATATATTAAAAACACAACAAACACTGGACATGAGAAGTGATACACGTTAGTTTTGGGCACATAACGGATCATATGTCATCTAAAATGCTGTAGTTTCATGTAATTTAGTATTTCACAGTGTTATGAGGACCGGCTGATAAATCAATAAACAGTCAAATAAGCAGCCGTGTTTTCTTTTATCTGCTGTTTTGGGAGAAACACTCGACAAAACACACAAACATCATGCTGCTTGTATTTCTTCTAAACTGATCACTTACTGTTAAGCATCAAAATGTTCTGTCTTGTACTATGAAAGTGTTGTGGTATAATTCTGTTCCTGTCAATAGGAGTGTTAGCTTTGCCAGGCTGTTGTATTGTTAAACAAATAAAAGTTACAATGGTCAAGGCAAATTCTGAATAGTGCTGCAATAAGAATTGACACCCATTTTATCACTCCCAGTTCTAGTAGTCTGTCTCTTCTCCACTTTGTAGTTCTGCTCTAAAAGTGTGACAAAATGCTTTTTTTAATGGGATTTTTGTGCTGCACCAATGAGCAAATCAGTTGGTGTCTATCTTTTTATCTTTCTCTTCACACAGAATTCACCACCAGTTAAAACCGCTATTCTTTCAGCTGTCAAGTTATTCATCTGTGAGTCCTTGTGAGGAGGGCGATGATGTACTCCAATGCCTATAAATACATCCAGCGAATTATACTGCACATGGTTTAAAGAACACGTCAAGAAAAAAACAAAGCAATGGCCTATGATAAACGAGGATCAAGGCACAGATCAGGGCATTCAATGGTTTTCCTAAAGCCAAACGGCTTTGGTAACTTGAATGGAGACGTCTAGCTGGAAAACCCGACAAAAAGGCAAGAGGGGTCATAGTCAGGCAGATAAGGCTCAATCAGCCACTTTAACAGAGTGTCAGTAGTTAAGAAAGATTCCGCTGTGTGTTTATTATTATGGTAAACAGGTTAATAAAAAGGTCTTCTTGGCTTAAGTATAAACTTTAATCCAAACCACAAGGCCGATCAGGTTAGAGAACTTATATCCAGGAACTTCAGATGAAATAACTAAAAAGAAGTGAGTATATTATCAAGGCCTCTTTTGCTATATATGTTCACTTATCAGGGTATTGGCTTTATTTAGAAAGTGCCTATGTGGTTCATGGCTGGGAGGTGGGCTGTTTGTACTGTAGACAGTGTGGAAATTAACACTAGTATGTGTTACTAAAGCTGGGGGGTGTTTTTTTTACACATGTGAAATCTGCTGTAGTAACTATTTCACAACACTGCCACATTCTGACAGCACCCAGGTAGACCAGGATCGCATGTGTCATGTACTATATATGGCAATCGACAGAGTTACAGTGTCACAGCAATTGTCTGTAAAATTGTCAGGACAATTGAAGCCAAATTAAAAATAGTATGGAAAAAAAATACCAGAAGCTTCAACCTGGTCTCCTTCAAATTTCACCATTTATCTTTTTTTTTTTTTATTCTGTGTCAACACACCCTTAAGTGAGTTAGTTACATAGTGTTCTCTGCATGATTCTCTGCAAACACGCTGCAGCGGAGGTTAAGCTGCTCCAGAGAGGAAGAACTAATCAAAAACAAAGGGGAACTCATAGGTGAGCAAAGCCTTTGCCAGTCCCAAGGGTGGCACTTCATTGATAATGTTTCAACCAGAAGGTCACATTTTTGTTTGCCATTCTGGATGAAGGTCCCACATGAGACTATGGGACTGACTGTCACCAAAAGGTCAGAACATTAGTGGGCTCTCAGCTATATGGGAGATTTTTTTTTTCCCAACCAGCAGATTCACTGCTTTGGAAGTAGAGAAATACCATGACATTTTATGGCTTGTGGAGCTATTTCTCTTCTCTTGTCATCTGGAACAGGAAAAGGTTTCTGCATTAATCTTATTTGTTAATTAACATTAACAACTTTTTTTGTATTTCACATGTTTTGATGACAGAAAGGATCAGAAAAGCTGGAGAACAACTACAAAGTTCTACCAACTGCTGGGAAGTTTCCAGTAATGCTTTTTGTGTGGGTCCCATATTTTCCAGATAATTTCTTATTAATTGTTACAAAAAAATTCTTAAAATTTACAGGTATTTGGATGTAAATCAGTGGAATATTTCCTAGAAAGGCTTATTTAATTTTGTGAGTGCTTTGTGTTTTCTGCTAGTTTAGTTGTTAGTAATTAGTCTTAGCCTCTCTCTCTCTGACACTGTGGCCAATGTACAGTTTACAAACACATAATCAACCAAATTGACTGTTAAAGAAAACAAGTGCAAATTGCAATAGTTACAAGGGGAACAACATATGTTGAAGAGGCTTCCTTGTGCTAGTTAAATATCAGAATTGAAAGAACAGAATTTAATTATATCTGATGATCAGGCCCAGACCTCTGTCTACACCTCAGGCAAATTCACCAAACCAGCCTTCATTTTGATAAGAAAAAAAAAAATTAAAAATGATTACTCTCATTAGATTATAGCAGCCTCTTGAGGTGGAGAGTGTCAGTTTGATGCTATTAGTGCAAAGCAAATGCCACAGACCCACTGTGAAATGAAACTGTGAGTATAACACAGTCTGTGGTTTAACGCTGACAAAGCCCTCAGTTGTGCTACAACCATTTCAAAATTCATTTAATTGTCGCTCTGAGTCTTTGACTGAGATTTTATTAAAGCAGAGGAGAAGTGCCATGTTATTTTACTAACTTTTACTTTTGTTGGCAACATCAGACTTTTGCAGCCATTGCATTTTTATCTTTTATATTTTACAATGTTCCATATGACAAATGAAGGTAACAAAACAAACCCACAGCAGCAAGGTATAAGATGTACTTCACCATGATTTCATTTGTTCAAGTGATGCAATATTTATTAAGCTGTGACACTATCGGGGAGCTGCAGCTTTGCCCTGCAAGATGGTCGGGCCCTACTGCTTACACAAGAGGATAAATGCCACTTTCTGCGTGTTTCTGTGTGATTAGCATTGAGAAATCTCTTGACTCAACACCCCAGCAGATGTGCATCGGTGTGTGATGAATCAGAGTCATTATGCTCACAGCCTCCTGTTTGCTCCAGGAGTGGATCTGTTGCTTCTCATAGTACCTGCCAAACTAAGGCAATTACAGATATTGCAGATTTATTCTTTCCGTGTGAGGCGGCGAGGAGGGAGGGTGCAGGTAGGGGTGAAGAGGACTGTGGTCAACAAGCGATCTCCCCGTGAGATAACAGTAATAAGCAAATGCAAAGTTAGCTGCAATTTCTGTCCTGAGAAAACTGCAATTAAAGGTTTGCAGAGACCATGTGTTGCGAAATGACTTGTAAAAATATGTAGTGGTTACCTGCAGAAAGGCATAAAGTTGATGCGTATTACAAACACACATTTAGTGAGAGCAGGCTCGTCCAGTGTTTCTGCTGTGAGTCATGAGTTTGTGTTCCATTGCATATGAACTGCAATCCAGTGGCATACCATCATGTTAGTGTTGCTTGGTGTGTAGATGGGATATGCAGTATGTAGCTACGGCTATGAAACTAACATACACAAATTTGGTTTTTAAGGTGATGCCTGTTTTATTATGAGGTCGAGCTTTGTCCTGAGATCTCGTTGGTACTGATAAGCTTGCAAAAGTAATGGGGTTTGCCCCATCTGAGAGTTCTCTGTTGTCTGAAAGGTGACAATATAAACAAGGCCAAAGTACAATTTTGTTTCTATCGTTCCACTTCAAGCTACAGTAAAACAAATGAGACACGACTCAACACGACTCAACACAATCTAGACGGATTGAGGTCGATGCAAGGGCAGGGGTAAAATCTATTTTTGAGTATTGTTTCGTAATTCATCAGGGTTTATCACGAGGAAGCGGCATCATTTTTCTGACCTGCTGTATCTTGACTGAATCAGTAACGGCAGTATAAAGAAGCACTCTGCTCATCTCTTGTAGTGCCCAATCACCAAGATACTGCTGTGCTGCTGCCAGATGGATCAGAAACCCTATTTGCTTTTGTGATTGTTGCTGCTCAAGCAAACACACAGCACACTGTCACCTCACAACCCACGCTACTGCACAATAAAAGGGGGGATCAGCCTTTAGGTACCAAACAGCTTGGGTGTGATTAGATGCTTTCTAATAAAGATGCCTTATTAAACTGGGTGTAACCACTTACACACCAAAATCCTCCCACTAAAGCGTCTGATTCAGACGGTGCAGCACCATGAAGCAGCCAAGAGCCAATACAGCAGAATTCATACTAACCTAACCTAACATACTGTACCAGCCTTTTGGTTTGGGGAGGGAGAGCATACACACACACTCCACAGTGACCCAGGACTGTCGCTGTGTGAAGTAATAGAAATCATTCATTTCAGTTCCTACAGCTGACGTGTGTAGTGGAAGTGAGGTTGGCGACAAGGCTGCGCTCAAGAAAACAAAAGAAAGAAAGAAAAAGTTTGACCTCTAACACAGATCAATAATAAACAATAAGGCAACAGAGTGGGACGCAGCACAATTTGTTTCTGAGTGGGCGAGAGAAGAAACAAGATGCACATGTTCTTTCTCCAGTTTTCTGCCACTATGACACACAGGATAAAATGACCAACTCTTAAACCTGATTGCATTTCATTTCTAAAAGCTCGTATCTGTCAGATCGGGCCATTATCGAGCTATTATCCCTGCATTACGCAAAATAGGGCCAGTTTTGGTTGTGAGCTACAAAGAAAGGAATCTAAGTGGAGTTGAGTTGAATCTTTATTCAAAAGCCAAGAGTTAAATTTCAACTTTAATTCATTTTTATGCCTAATCCACAAATATAATTGTATTACATGAATATGACATCTTCTCATGCTGTTTTTAAAATGACAGCAGGCAAAGAAACAGTAAGGGATTTAGAAATCAATTTGTTGTATAGTGTTGGTAAACAGTATATTAAAAACCATCTTTTCTTATTTCCAAAATTAAATTAAATGCACTTGCTTCTCTTGGAATCAAAGCTATCACTTAAAAGCTGGTGCTACTGGCAGTCAGCAAGCAGCATGTGTAGATGATGGATATTTGTACAAATGTGCATTCACAATAATTAAACTTTTAAATGATTTGTATCAAACTACAATGTGGTTGAGCTTTGCGTGTCATTTATTGTTCACTTGCTGCAGGAAAAGCAGTGACAAATGTATTCTATGAAAACACAACAGAGCCACATTAAGCACCATGTCTGGAGTGAAATCAACAAACAAATTTATCAAGCAGGAAGCAACAGCACAAGTTTCCAAGAAAGGCCTGTTTGTCTGCCATGGGCGACTGGTCTGCCAGGGAAATTAATAAACAGTGTCAATTCTACATTACTCTTACAACCAGCCACTGGCGAAAGAGCAGAGAGCAAACATATTTTAAATGAATGTGCCTCTATATCAAAGCTAAGAGTGTAGGTTCAAACTGCGTTGACATAATATGAGGATCGGTCAGAGATGCAAACAGTATATATAAGAGGTTATGTCTGAGGGCAATGGCTGGATGTTGATCATTAGTTGTGAGGTATCAGTTTAAAATATTCTCAGTCTGAAAAAAAAATGACACAATGACTGTTTTTACGGACTACTTCATGTTTAGTCACGCTCTGCATTAGACATGTTGCTTGGCAGATTACAGATTTTTTGTACAGACATATTGTTCGTCCATGTGAACGCTCAAAATAGCGAGCGTACGAACGCGAGTGTGCGCTGAGACACTGCACACACGCATGCTGCTTCTCCACGGTGATTTTGCCAGATGCTGCAGACACACTTGTGAACAGTCAGTGTCGGACCGCTTGTTGGGGACCAGGTGTGTGGTTCAGCGTGAACTCCTGGGATTGTTGCATTGGTTATGCTGTGTTGTGAATGTTAATGAACCATGTGAAACATTATCATAACTCTGTGTGCTGTATACAGGGTAAACTCACTGCTATTGTGAAAATGTTAACGCACTGTGACATGGAAACTTTATTGTGCTCTGACACAGATGACAACAAATATGTGTGAAAATCCCTTTCAAAAGGGGAAAATAACAGTTAATAACGTAATTAAATATAGTGAAAGGCTTAATGAGGAGTATTATCAGAATTACAGTCAACTCTTTATGAAAAGAGGAAATGTGATCAGAGTTAGTTTTTTTTTAGCTGGTCTTCAACCTGTTATTTATCTAATAGCTGTCTCCAGTGGCCTGACTAAGTGATACTGGCCACCAGCCCCGATGAAGAAGAAACTCAGAGTCTCCCTGGACCCCTCCCTCAAGTGCCTTTGGCTGACAGTGTGGAGGAGAGGCACCAGCTGCTCCATGTTTCCACTCTCAACTTTTCAATAAACTGCACCGATCATAATTCAGCGTCGCGCCGCATGAGCCGACTGGCTACTCAGCTTCACCTTTTCCAATCAGAGGAAGATTAAGTGTGAAGCCTGCGATGACAGCAGCTCTGCTGCTGAAAAAATGTACATCTGATTCAACAGATGTAAACTAAGTGGGAATCCACATACTGTACATTCATAGGGTTACACTGCACTCTTCATTGTTCTGGTCCTATAACCCCCCCCCCCCCCCCCCCCCCCCCCCCCCCCCCCCAGTGCTATTTTATTGTGAATTATCATGAATTCAAAACAACTGATGAAACATTATTAAACCATAAGCCATGACAATATTCAGTAAAATACAATATAACCTTCATATATTTCTCTTTGCACGAACACTATTATTTTTTTCAAGGGATGAGCCTTGAAAAAAAATAAAATAAAAGATCACTGCCCCCCAGCTCAAAGGCTTTTGTCTGGGAATAAACAAATAGGAAATAAACAGACAAAAAACCATCAAAAGCCTTTAATTCTGCTGGGAAATCACCTCCCTGTGGTCACAGTGGCCTTTAATGGATGGATGAAACTGGATGGATGGATAGAAGCATCATCCAGCCACTAAAACCTGCAGGTCTGCACATGCAGCCATACAATATGAAGCCTATTAAAAACTACTGCATACGCTTCCTGATCCTCCCACAGCCAACTGCTGGTCCAAAATTCAGTGTTTCTCCCTCAGTAGCTGCCCCCACCCACCCCCACCTTCCCATTAACCTATCAGGGAACTCTGTCACTGAAAGATGAACAGACTCCATAGCAACAGGTGTAATATTTTACCAACCCAGAGTAACAAGTGCTTTCAAAGCAGGACATTGCTGTTTCAAGTGGACCACTGGGCTTCAGTTGTGCTCGTGTTCTGGGCGTGCAGCCACTTGGACACGCTACACTTCATGAACACATTACAAACCTGAAAGCATTGCAACATATGGCAGCCGGAAGGCCACAGGTTGAATCCTGGGTGGGATTTCTTCAGCAAAGCTGAACTAAGGTCTTGTTGGGGTGTTCTTGAGCAAGACTGTATATTTGGATGTGTTAATTCATTTTGCTGTGTGCCTCCGCCCTGTTGGTCTTGCCAACGTGTTCTGTGTCCTTTATAAAGCAGGTCAGCCTGCCGAGGTAACACAGTATTAACATGCAGACGTGGATTCAGATAAAGTGAAGTGGAAATTAGCAGTCGGTAAATTTATATTCTGGTGAGGAGAAAATGTCCAATACGAGGATCTGCTATTACAGCCCTTTCTAAACACCATGTCAGACAGAGAGACACTAGCACAGCAATGTTCGATAAAAGGCTTCGAAAAAAAACCTCGATGAAAAATGACAAAAGTCGACAGATGCCTATCTCTATTCACGTAACCGAACTTTCCGTCTTTGAATGTGTTGTTTTCTTCAACCAAAAAGCTCCCATGGCTTTTGTAGGACCCATAAAGGTCTTCATCAGTTTTACTGCAAAATTCAATGTAAACTGATCTTTAACCCCTCATATGATGACCTCCACAAGGTCTTTTTCATACTCTGTGTCAACAGGATTGTAGTAATCACAAACATGCAATAAAAGCCTAAAGTTGTGTTCTTCTTATATTATAGTGTGTTCATAAAATATTTTTTTAAGTGACATGCAACAATTTGTTCAAGCGTCAGAATCTACTGACAAATTCCAAATTGTTCCTTGTTTTATTGTTCCTCAAAAGTTCAATAGAAAACACTGCAATCTACAGACTCATTTCACAAACCATACTTTTGAAATTGTAATTTCATTTGGAAAATTAAGGTCTGATTATATAAAAGTGGGAGCTTCACATCCATTTACGTTTCATACTGGGTCTTATGTTTGTTTTTCAACCCACCTGCATTGAGGACGGTCTATATTTAACAGTAGTCTGAGTAATCTGGAATGAGGCATCCTGGGATTTATAAAAAGGAAAGATGTATTCACAGAAGAGTAAAAACATAGAGGTGTTGTTGTTGGTGGCCATGAAGCTGACTGACTCATTGCTCTTACTCCTACCTACACGTCAACCTCTTTCCATTTCTATCATCATCAGTCGACTCGGGGCGATTCACAGGGACAAGACACTAGCTACTGTCAGGAAATAACTGCTGTGACACAGTCAAAGTATTAAACTGACATTGAGGGTGAGAGGAAGCCTGTTTAATGCCCATTCACATCTGCAGGCTGAGTGACCTCTGTTTGTTTTTCTATTTATAAGTTGTTGCTTCAATCACTCTCTCACTGCCAGATTCTAATTTTCCTTCTCAGTCCATGTATCTTCTTCTCTTTTATTACAATTGTCTTGCACTTTTTCATATTCAAGACTCATACATGCCATATTAATATGGCTACATTTCTGACATTCAGATTACCGTATATATTTTCGGTTTCAGCCTCATTATTATCATTACTTTGGAGAAAAGACTCACTAATCTCTATTTTAAATCTGCACTAAATCTGTAGAAAGTGGAATCACTGAGGCTTCCATTATCTTTCTACTGTTTTTCAATCATTTATATATTCAAGATTTTCCTTTTTCTTTTTTGTAGGACACAAAGACACCATCCAAAGGATCAGAGGATCAGACTTTGTCATTGACATATTGTATGACTGGCAACGTAAACATGGTGATTCAATGCAATGATGAGCAATGTTTCTAGTTTGATTGTTTGATATGGAAGGAGACTGTGAGACTCAGCCGTTACCAACCACTAAATAACTACACAGAAACATGGATAATAAAGTCTCGTTAAACATAACTTCATAACATCAGTATTGATAAAATACAATTTTCATCATCTTCACCTAATGTGAAAAGCACATTTTAAAACTCAGAGTACTTTTTTTTTTACAAGCAACTAAACACAGATTAAGAAAATAACACACAAAAGAGGAGCGATACAAACACGAGTAAAATAAATCTCCCAGGGTGTTGCTGGGGTGTAAGAGACCAGGGAACGACAGTGAAACAGAGGGGGGTTAGAGCCCTTCATCAGCCTGATGGATTGGTTTCGCAGAGCAGTCAGCTTTAGCTCAACCATCACTCACATGTCCTCTATCTTCCCCCAAAGTATGAGAAGCACAGCATAATGCCCAGGTAGGCAGCCTCAGCAGGAGACACCCACTCAGTCACAGGGTTTTACTCAATCGTTGCTGTCTCATTGGCTTTTTTAATCCAAAACACCTTGCAGCACAGCGTCCTGAGACTACATTTACAGCCTTTGTTTCTTTTGTCGGGAATGTGATTCATTCCAGCAATGAGAGACTAACTTGTTCTGTAATTAATAACGGGCGATTGCATAATTTCCAAAAACACTCCAAAAGCAAAGTGGGTGTTTTCCTCTGCCTACTGAGTTACAAAGAACTGGTCAGCAACAGCATGGACATGAAGTCATGTGAACCTTAGCTCATGATAAGCCTTCTGCCATGTTGACACAACACAAGAACTCAAGAGATGAAACGTTCCCAAGGATACAGGTGCACAATTTCATCCATTGCCACCACTGTCTCAGTGCGTTTTCTTAATGTTCTCTGAGGGCTAATTGGAGCATGAACAAAATGAAGAGGAAGAAAGGCAACAAGAGGCTCGTTGTGTGGTGCAGATGAGCCCTAATACTGTAAACAAACCAAAATGTTCCCACAGAGACCAAACGTGCAAATATTTATGGAATTATGAACAATACATGTACAACCACAACACTCGAGCACACAGATACACACAGGCACAGAATGTACACGACAGTCTGTGTGACGACGTGAACATGTTTGAGCTCATTTAGATGCTGCTGTAAACAGCGTTGAAGGGGAAAACTGTGAAAACGCATTTCTGCAACGAGCTGATGTAAGTACAGATCCCTGGTCCCCACTGTGTTTCATTAAAACTACATCATTCATTTACAGAACAGAAAACTGCACAGTGTTTATGACGTCCAGCAGATGTTAATGACAGATATGAAAGTCACGTGTTTTGATGATTAATTATCTAAGCATAAAAATATTTTGAGGAGCATTCAACACTGAGATCAAGTATCCTAATGGATGTTGGTCCATTTGTCCACTTAAGGTGGGTATGTAAATATGGAGTTTTATTACCTGTATACAGCCCTGTGGTGTTTATTATGATACTACAGTTTGTGGATTGCTATTAATTAGACTTACTGAATACTCTATCTATCTATCTATCTATCTATCTATCTATCTATCTATCTATCTATCTATCTATCTATCTATCTATCTATCTATCTATCATAAAAATCACCATGTGCCCTGATGACAGATAATTAAACTGTGCTGAGCTGAATCCAAACAACTCTTTAACTTTAGGACTTTTCCCTTCACATCGGCTGCCTCAGACAGCTGCCTGTCAGCTGGCTTTAGTCCGGACACTTCTCAGGGGTGAGGGCTTTACCGTTTCAGCGAAGAAGGCCAGGACATGCGGGGCTTCTTCAGACCGGGGCGCAGTTTCTCCAGGGTCCGGTTGCGGCACAGGTAGCGCTCGGTGTCCGAGTTGAAGCGCTGTTTGATGCGGATGTGAGTTCTGGGCTGCCGCCACAGATGTTTGGGCGGCTTGGCGAGCCCGGCTCCTTCTCTGTTCAGCGTGGCACACTCCATGTTTTGTTTCTTTTTTTAAACTTTGTCTTTCTTCTTGATTTAAAGCGAATCGGTTGGACAGACAGACGCAGAGGCGGCGCGCGGAGAGAGGGAGCTGTTTGCGGCGTTAGCGCACAGAGAGCGACATCGTGGTGCGGGTGCTGTCCACCAGACTCAGTGCTGAAAACAGCCCTCACCCAGTCCCACCTCTCCCTCTCTCTCTCTCTCTCTCTCTCTCTCACACACACACACACACTCACTGCCCTCTCACTCTCTCTCTCTCACTCTGACTGAGCTCGTGCTTTCTCCATCTGTCTCTCTGCTTATTGTCAAACTGTCACTCAAATATCCACAATGTGTCTGAGGCCATTCAGGCATCCCTGTGCGCACCATCCCTCAGTGTACAGACAAGAATCCCATTACAGCCTATTAATCAGAGGAAACAGGCTGAACAGTCGATGATCTGTACCAGCAGGCATCACTTCATATCTGAAATCTGTTTGTACGCTTTGCCTGCCATAATGATCTATGGTTGCACTTGCATGGTGTACGGGGGAGGGAGGAGGTGGGGGCAGGATTGTACAAGTCATGTGACCCCAGCGCAGCTGGTAATATAGTATGTACTGTATGACAGTGTTTGCATGTTCTCCCCATGTCCCTGTGGGGTTTTTCCAGCTTCCGCCCACAGTGCAAAAACAGATGTTCTGGATGGCTTAATTGGAGAATATAAATTGTCTGTAAGTGCGAATGTGAGTGTGAAACTAGTCAGCAGGAAAAATATGGGAGTATGTCATTATCCAAGAAGATGTTTGTCTTCATTAGAGATCAACCCTCCATCATGGTTAATGGTTGTCCAGAGAAGGGGAATAGTTACCCACATGCAAACAAGCAGACCTATGTACTTCCAGTCTTTTCTTACGGCATTACCAAAGAAGATGTTTAGAATCGCCTGAAACCACAAAACACATCCCACCCTTCTTTTTGTATGCGTGTGTGCGTTTGTGTGTGTGTGTGCGCGCCATGCCTCCTTCACTGTCACACAGCTTTAATTGATCACACTGCAGTTTTCTAGGCATCTACCTGGACTGAGATACAAGGCAGAGAATCTGAACTAATGAGCTTAGGTCTCTCTGTACTCAAAGAAAGAAAGAAAGAAAGAAAGAAAGAAAGAAAGGGTTCCTGCAGTCACAAACAAGTGTTCCTTCGAGTTTTACTTGAATGATCAGCTGAATATCCTGGCAACCGCATCAGACACACACCCAAGTATCAACACACCAGATGAATTACAACAGCAACACAATCCATATTTTTCAGAAAGAAACCGCTGCGTGAACTCCAACAGCCTGAGTTCTCCCCAGAGCATACCATCACAACTACAAACCCAAAAAGAAATGTGTGTGTGTTCCACTGACCGGTGCTCATCATGGTTGGACAGTGCCCTGCTGTACAAAACTTCCAGTCGGTCCAGCGGCAGGACGTGTGCAGCAGACAGCCGTTGTGTGTCAAATAAGTGCTCCTGGCAGGAGTGTCGTCTCCACAATGGAGGCAGCAGTAGAGGGCCAGAGCAACGGCGTCGCACTGCCTGGTGGATCGCAGGGAGCGATTCACGACGGCCCTGCAAGAGAAGCAGAGTGCTAAATGTGTCATCCACACATTAGACATACAAATATATATTTTTTATCTTGTGTAAGGCTGCAGCCTAAATTATGTTATGTTTATTTGTGTTATGAATCTGCACTGTATATGAGCTGTAAACTTTGCAGCATATTGTGCATCATTATGTAAATGCATCAAATGGCCGACACCGAATAAAATGCAACACTCCATCATATAAATTGCGTAAAAATGAGATTACTCCTATCTCCATAAATACGATTTCAGAGATGTGTCTTTTATTAGCAGAAATTGTAAAATGTCATCTAATGAGTCACAATGACCACATGTTTGCAAAACATCACTGCTGAAGCATGATGGATTAATAATACTTAATAAACCTGTCACAGGAAACTGATTGCTGATATAATGTCGCTGTCTGAATTAGAAACTAGTTCGTCATATAACTTGGTGAATTGATAATGAATCAGTATTAGCCCATGGACATGTGGTATCTGCCTGATCTGCGCTGTGGGTATTGCATGAGATGCACAAACACTTCTCACATCTGACACTAAGTAGTTTGTTTGTCTTCTTCCCTGAACATTGAATTTGCTTTTGTAAGTTCTTGCAAATCCATTTAATGCCCACTGATGCATTCTAATGGCTAACACCAAAGAAAGACAACAGGTGGAGGCAGAGAAGCTGTCTGGTTGATAAACGACAGTATGATTGTGTGTGTGTGTGTGTGTGTTTGTGTGTGTGTGCGGCTTTTTGAGGTTCAGGCCATGGTGTTACTTTTGTGATTAGTGTGTGTGTGTGTGTGACTTTAATGACTACCTATTAAAAAGTGTCATAGTAAATTGATGCAGCCAAGAAAACACATAATTCAAAAATCCATGTCCATTTTGTCAGAAGCCCCTGCAGCTAGAGTCCCGCTGACTTTATGTAATTTGTGTTCAGGCTGAGATCAAGGAGTCGCCACCTGGTGGTTCATTGAGAACTGATGGATATCGACCTGCCGCCCAAGAAGATGCAACAGTCATTCTAATTTCCTTGATTATTGCTGTCAAGTATCAAAAACCAAACACACCTTTTACTAGCCTGCTGCCAGCGCATGCTTCACCCCAGACAGCCTTTGGCAGCTGCCATTGGATATTGACTTTTTCCTGTGGCTTGCTTTCAGAGAATATTGGATATGGACTTTTCTAGTTGCTTCTACTTGATTTTTAAAGCAGGTAGAAAACTAAAATGGAGGAACACTGCTAACTCTTATAGCCCAGTTAGTTAACATTCATTAAACCATTTCAAGATCTAAAAGCAGGCAGATCACCAACACTGGTTGAGTGTGTCGCAGTTTAAAGATAATGGGGGGGGGATAAAACAAATAAAAACAAATAGGATTCTTGGTGCGATCTCAAGGGAAGAGATGTCGTGCAAATACGTTTTATCTTTACCAGTATCAAGTCTTAGCTGTGAAGGGAAATACAGGGGAAGTACAATATATATCTAACAATGTCCTTAAGAGCAACTCTCTTTATTGCTGCTACAACTTCTAACACAGGGATCAATTAACTGTTAGCGAATTTCATTCAAAACCGTTTTGGGTGTGAAATGTGCTGAAAAGCCGTATTTATGCCCACATTTCAGATATTTACCAACAGTGCTGAAAATCACAGAGATTTCATTTTCTATACTGCAGTTGTGTTCACAACTGTGTTCTTCTGCGTGGTCAAGAAACCAGATGACTCAGTGAAAGCAGGTTATACAAATGTGGTTTAACATGCATCTCCGCAATAATCAGCTTTCTTTCCATCTCAACCTTGATTTTGGAGGCTTCCTGTGTGTGTGTGTGTGTGTGTGTGTGTGTGTGTGTGTGTGTGTGTGTGAGACAGAGAGAGAGAGAGAGAGAGAGAGAGAAGGACTCTGTAGTGAGATCACACTGTTCTCTCCTCACAAGGATGTGGCTGAATTTAACCACAATCAAACGTTCCACAGGAAATTCAAATTTCGTGTGTCTACTTTATGTCAGTTTCAGCTTCTGTCTAAATTTGAATACAGCTGTCCTTACAATGTGAATCACTGCACATTTGGGTTCCATGCAGCCAAATCATGCCATGTTTTGTACATGTTACAGGTACATAGAATAAAAGACCTGCAGATTTGCAGGATTAGAAATCAAGTCTCTCTAATCCCCTGTCCTGAATACAAGAACATAGCCTCTTGTTTACATTATTGAAACATTTAGATTATATTTTGCCAGAGAAAACCAACTGTAACCCAGGTGTTCAAGTGCTTCTAAACACACTGCTGGTTTTTAGGTCAACACATTCCGTATGAAGATGCCCACCAAGAGTAGGAAACTAAATTCCTGTGGTGACTGTGGCTCAGTAGCTGGGTCATCCTGTAACTAACAGGGCTGAACTACACTGTTGCTGGAAAATAAACTTGCCCATATTTGCTATTTTCCCTCTGGAGCTGGCATTTTGGAGGTATGATATTTTTACTTTACAGCACAGGATAACTTTATTTTGGGCAGCAGCTTTGCTTCATTTTTTCTTTTCTCTCGTTCTTTTCCTGAGGGACACATTTTCCTTCAGCCAATCAGCAGCAGGCAGACAGCAGCTAGCTGTGTTGTCACCTGGCTGATCCCCTGACCCACACCATGCCACACACAGAAAGTGAGAATGAGATGGAGGCAGTAAGACTGATATGTGATCAGATGGGGGGGGGGGCAGACTCTCAGCAGGCCTCTGCCTCTAAGAAGCAAAGAGCTGAGGACCCCTGTCCCCACACGTCTCTGCACTGCGTTAACACTTATTACTTACACTTTCTCCTTAAGTGCTTGTCGTATTTTCAACACAGCGTGACAGGACGCAGCCAACCCTCAATGTATCAGTGCTCAAGTCACAGACGAAAGGCTCAACAAAGTTCAGTTATGTACAAATGGTTGTATAAAGTAAGAATAACAATAACAACACACAATAACGTTTTTCTGTCTGAAATGGAAAAATGGAAATACCATAATCTGTGCTGATGGAAAAATGATCAAACTAGTACAATTAACCAGAATGTGCGCAGTCTGTTGCAACGAAAAAGATATTTAATTAAACAGAAGCTTCTTGTGCTTTTGTTTTTATTTCCATTACGTCTCCATATATATTTGTCATTCTGGGTTTATGATTTGATCATTCCTTTCCCTCTGCTCCAGTCTCTCGCTCACTCGTAGTCTCTCGCTTGTTCTCATTTGTGCATATTAGCTGATTAGCCTCTTCTGTAAATGTGGCTGCTGCTCTCAACTGCAGTCAGTCAAGAGCTTTTTTTATATCACTGAACACATCCTTGCAATTTTGACTCTGAACCTTCCAGTAAGCTCCTTTGTTTCTTTGTTCAGAAACACACAAAGATAATCTCACTGGTAAGTGTGCGTGTGTGTGTGTGTGTGTCTGTGATATGTACTGACAGTGGCACCTCCGACATCATGCTGCTCTGAGCACATTTCAACATGCTTCTAAGTTTGAACACAGCAGGAATCCCACAATCCACTGGGCTCCCATCTGCTCTGTGCAGAATGTGCACTCTCAGCCACTGTACGCCCACACATACAGAACACTGACATATGCTTTCACATGACGACACGAGACACGGACTGCGCACCGATTGCTTCACGCACACTGAGACGAGCTCAGACTGTTAACAGCTGATGATGTGCTCAGAGATGATAGAAGCATTTCATCAGTAGGATTTTCATCAGTGCGCACAGATCTTTCATGAACTCATGAGAGCAATCAAAGCCGCCGCTGATGTCTTCATTTGGAAAATGAATGTTAATTCATTATAACAGTGAGAGGATCAGAGCTGGATAAAACCTCCCACTGTGTGTGTGATGAGTGATGTGAGTGTGTATTGGAGGACAGGCAGAGTATGTCTGTTCCCTTTAATGCAAAGCTGTAACTGTCACCCTGTCCTGGAGTGCAAAGAGTGTGATTAGCATCAAATCAAATCAATTCAAATCAGTGCTCACCCAACCTGCCTCTCTGTAGGAGCTGTGATTAATTAAGCTCAATGAGCACTCACAAAGTTCACTTATAGCAATAAGGAACATTTACAACAAGGAAGTAAGACTTTGTTGAGTGAGTGAGTATTCATATTTAATGCCAGTTTAGCATCAAAGTTATTTAGTAAAGCAGTGGGGGTTAAGAGTCATGCGATGATTAATATAAACATAAAACCCCTACACTCTAAATCAAGAATCAGGAAGATGCTCTGAATTGTTTTTTGGCTGAAAACAATGAGGGCAATAAGAGTTTAAAAAAAAAAAAAAGCTACACAGCAAATGACCCAAAACAAAACAATGAAAGCGCCATCAAGCTGATGACAAACTTCTGCAGAGAAATAATTTGCTCAATTAGCATTTAATTTGTTATGGATTTCATTCTAAACACTATTTAAACCAGTCTATCATCATTATCTGAGCATGACCTGCTTGAGAGGGCTCGCTCTCTCTCTCTCTCTCTTTCCGTGTGTGTGTGTGTTTGTGTGTGTGTGTGTGAGGGGAATCTTATTTACCTCAAGCCAAGACATTGAAGTTGCTCAGTCGTTTCAGCACAAAAGCAACAACTGAAAAAATGAAAGGACAAGATTAGGAGGCTTTAACGCGACGATCACCACAAAATAATACAATCACAGCAGAGCAGATTCAGCTGAGTGAGCCAAACAGAAGAGACCGACATTTTTTAAAAGAAGGAGGAAGAGAAACTTTTTATTCACATTCACTGACAAATTTACCATCCACCTCTTCATGTTTTGCAGAAGCCCAAATCAGAGAACTACCTCATACCTTTACTGTGACTAGCTGAGGGTTGCAGCAAAAATACAGACGAAGCAGCATTAGACTAAAGATAAGGAAAAGAAAGGTAAAAGTAAAAAAGCTTGTAAATATATATTGTATATTTTATATATTTATATGTGAGACATACTGACAGTGTGCTACAACACACCCACATCATCAGTAAGATGCCACAGACATGGGGCAGAAAAACAAGGCATAATCTCTTGTCATCAGAGCTTCTGACAAGATCAACATACATGATAATATTAATACCTGCCTCAGATGATTTAGAGGTGTGTGTATGATTGTATGGGTATGAATATCTTAAGCTGTGTATAACATTATTATGAATGCCTTTGTCTTTGCCAGTGCGACATACACACAATGTGCCATTAGTTTTACTGAACGGTCGACTGATGCTGCTTCTTGGTCGACATTTGACCTGCAGCTTATCTACTCTATTTATGACTCATTGTAGAAATGGAAAACGGGGCCTGTGCACCTGCACACGATTTATCTTATTCTATGATTTTTACCTTATTTATAAAACAGATCTGTAGATGTGTTCCACTCAGAAATAACAATGCACAGATAGTACTTTACAAATGTGTGAATGCCCTGTCATATCTGTTATGGGCTGTTTCTACATGTCTGTATGTTAAGCTGCCTTCTTGACTGCTCAGATATGTCCAATACCTGGACTCTTTATCAACCCAAATTTATATTTCTCTTTTTTATTTATTCCATATATTGAAACATAAGCATAGCTGCTCATAACTGCTCCTATATCTCAACGTCTCCATGTAAAAACAACCTATGTTCCCAAGGTAAACAGCAACTGCTGGAGGCAGATCCTAGAATGCACGTTAGAGGTTTCTCATATTTGACATACGGAATTACGCATTAAAAATTAGGAAGCCATAACAGACTACTGACTTTAAACTTTTTCTACAACAGAGTAGCAGAGTTTTGTGTTCACTCAAACAAGACCGTGACACTCTGTTGGTTGAAAGATTCAATATTCAGTTAAGTGGAGAAAGCACACACATTGCTTCAGGGCTTCAAGTTTCTGTTTGCGAGTTAACACAGTATCTCAGATTTCTGTTTATTGATTTCAGAGTCTTCTTTTAAATATTCTGGTACAAAGAACCAAAAGAAAAATCAAGGTATTTCTCAAATACACATATATCTCATTATCATCTATCCCTACTCGTATTATTTAAGCCAGATATCCTGACATGGGAGAATAAATGATGGCTGAACTCCATTTACATGCTTCAGTTTCTATATATATAGTAGTGTTGCTGCCAGTTCGCTGTCACGCTGCTTTCTGAGGGGCTTCTGCAGACGCTTTTTATTATTCCATATTCCCATTTCAAAAAATTTAATTACACCTACATTTCTTTAAGTCCCCATGAAATGTAACTGTAATGTGAGCTTATCATTTAGCTTCACTTATGTTATGTCCTTCTGAATAAAATGTAATATGGTTGCACTCCAGGTTCTGAGAGTGATTTTAATAAGCAATCCCCACTTCCAGAGTGAAATGCACAAAAATTCCCTTTTCCTATTTTGCACATCTGCTGTGAATTATTATTATTACTGAAGCATCAAAGTTAGAGGATTATGTGGCCTTGACAGAAGTATGCATAGTGTTGAACGGTCTAAATGTAACAACACTAAAAAAATCATCACTTCAAGCTTAATGCAGTTTTCTCATCTGCTTTCCAAGGGAAAAAAAAGGTCTTCCATGCTTTTCAGTTTGCCTGGAAACCCTCTGTCTCCTGATAGACTCAACCACATTTTTAATCACAGCTCTTCCTGGCTTCAGGGTGCTTTTTGACAAGTGTTTGTCCCAGTGCAGCAACAGTACTGTGAAATTTGGGTGAGCGTCTTTGTAAGGGAATCCATCACCTTCATAATAATGACAGCCTGCCTTCTTTCCTGCTGTCAGCTGGCATTTGGAATAAAGACTCTTTTTTACAGAGAAGAAATCTTCCTTAAGACATTGTGACTTGTAGGCTATCATGTAAAAATTGTTGTTGTTTATTTCTATTTAGCTGTTCCAGAACATTGTTTATGTCATTAGTTAAAAGGGCATTTTTTAAAAATAATGATAATTCATGCCTGCTATGTAAAAGGTCCATTAATTGGCCTAATTGGCGAGCTCTCAGATCATGATAATGAGGGTCTGATTAGTGCTTCATCACAGACAGGTCCATTCAGAAGGTCAACCACTTAGATCATACTGATTAAACATGCAACTAGTGCTCTCATTAGCTGAGGGACAAATAAACATTAAACTATCTTTGTTTTTTTATTAATTAATTAATTTCAGAGAGGCAGTGTGTGAGTGACAGTGAATTTAAAAATTAAAATACCTACTAATCTTTCCCTTTTCAAAGCGACTTACTGACTTCATGTTATATTTCATGGTGGGAGAACGTCATTCTGTGCAAGTGTGTGCAGTGGGTGGTGAACCACCACTCCACCCTGGCACTAAAGAGTCTGTAATGATTAACTCTCTCAGCAGTGGTGTTCTTGGCTTAAATTCAACAATCAACCATCATAAAGTGAATAGCCAAAGGCGTCTTGTGATGGTTGTGTTGACGCACAGCAGACAGAAGATAGGCTTGTTAAAACGTAAGCTGATAAAACCTGAAAGGGTCTGAGCAACGTTCAACAGCTTCAATGTGGAACGGGAGGGAAATCGTGGTTTGCACCGTCATCACACACTCACACACACACACACAAGCAGGCACACACGACTTGGTTCACTGCCCCCTCCTCAGTCAGATGACAGTACTGTGGTCTGACTGTGTAAGATGACGCTGCAAAGTAGTGTTGGGTGAACTAATCATTTCATTATTTAAATCTTTGTGAAGGCTTTTTTGGGTGTTCAGGTTGCAGGTCGGTGGTTATTATTGTTTCCCATAGCAAAGAGGATTTTGAAAACGCTAATTGGAAGTGGAGGGAGAAGGCCTCTAGAAATAAGCAACAACAGGACTACACCCCAAATCAACATCCAGTGAGTCGGTCTACCCTGATCTGAAAACATGTAAATTAAGTCTTAATGTGGACATTAGGTTGCCAATCACCCACTGAAGGGACTGTTACAGAAAGTAGTCTGACGCAGTGCATCTTAAGTTCAAATTTAAACAGATTCAAGACAGCAGAGAGATCCCTGACCTCCGCTGTGGCCAAGTAACTTTGAATTTTACATTCTCCAGCAAAATATAAGGGGACAGGTTAAGCATGCATGTTGGTTTTGTGCTATTCATGAAGACTTCTTACAGTTAGTGATCACTGAGGGACTATGGTGATGCATGAGTGTCTCAAATCAAATATTGAATTCAGTACACTTTCTACACATACCCACTCTAGAGCACTAGCATTAAGACACAGCAACTGCAGCTTCCAGTTTTGTCCCATTGGACAAACGAGTGTGCCATGAAATCCTTTTTAAAAAGTAATGCCTGCAACTTGAAAGCAAAAAGTCTCAGTCAATGTTCAAAAACCAAGCAAATGATGTTGCTGTTACAAACCTGACAACTGAGAAACTGTCTGTCAGTGGTTTCGTTTTTATCTTTTCTTCTTTTACTCAGGAAACCCGTCTTCTTCTCACTAGTAATTTTCTGAGGAACTGACAACACAAATGCTATTTTTCTGTGAAATTACTGGTTAGTCATGCAGGCAGACAAAAGCAGATTTAGTCATTGGCTCTGCAAATGTTTGCAGATCAAACAGCGTCAGATGGTGATGGATGATAAGAACAAGAGCAGGAGGTGGATCAGTGCTAGAGCAGGACGCTATCTGTTGGATAGGGGGCTGACAGCCAGCCATGCCTCTCTTTCTGTGTTATTTGTTCCAGTGATGACACTGAAGGATTCCCAGTCTCCCATGACAGAGAAACTGGTCTGACAGAACAGGTCTGACCCTGAGGAAACACCACGAAACTCTGTGCAAACGTATATAATTGAATTGTATGAGAGGAAGAGCGCACAGCACATAGACTGCTCTGCAAACAGTTATTCAGTTCTTCACTTTTCCATATTTCACTGGGAAAAAATCCCACTGACATAATGGATAAAGGCCTGTCTGACAAAACAATAAGATAACGAAGGCAAATTAAATGAGATGATGATTTAGCTGAATATGTTCATTTTAAGACACATTAAAGCAGAGGGAAACGCTGTCTCTGACTGTGTGTGTGGAGGCAGAGTGAAGGAAGCAGATATGGAGGAAGGAAGGCGATAAAGACAGGAGGAGGGAACACATAAATATTTTGGGGAAACACATCGCATGTCAGTTTGCTCATGGAGCTGAATTATTCTGTTCAACCTGAGACACTGTTGCTTACATGACATTACATTACATAGATCACACTGCAACTGTGCCTGGAAACTGCCAATACCACTGAACATGTGCTGCACTGGTCTAGTTACAAACACTAAGGAGAATACTATACAAATATTACAACTGGGCAGGTCTATGAGGAAGTATAATTCTGATTCTCTATTGGACTAAATTATATGACAGGTATGTAGTGGGAATATTTTAATGTATATTTATATATTGTATATTTAATGTAATTTAATGTGTGTGTACACACACTTACATTCAGTGAGTGATTAATTAGTGTCTGGGCTATAAAATTAAATAAAATAATGTAATCTCAAATCAGATGTAAGTATCACAGACAACATTTATCATCATGAATACTAAAAAACTGCACAAGTCTCCCATCTAGAAATCAGTGTTTGTTTTAATATTATTACTTTTCTTTTCTCTCTTGTTTTATCACTGGGAACAAGACATCATCTGCATCTCTGAGGGCATCTGCCGTCAGGGCACACAGTCGGAATCTGATGGTAAACACTCATGTTTCACTCACCTGAGCCGCCCGGCGTCTTCTCTCTGTGGCTCTCACGGCGCAGTCACAGTCAGCTGGCGGCGCGTGTGCCAGGTAACGTTGCTCCATCCCATTTTTATTGGGGCTAAGTTAAGAGAGTTTGTTAGTTAGACTTCAAACTCTACGACATGCACCGCCGCGTGACGCGCCGCCACTGTGACGTCGAACGCCGGACCACGTGACGGGAAATGTCGCTGTGGGATGTAAACAACTTCACTACCCTGACCACGAGGTTTGCAGAGACAGCGCCTCACTGCTTTTCCTGCCCAACTTGGGCCTGTTGTGACAACCAGAGCATGACACCTCGCGCACACACACACACACACACACACACACACACACTCACTCACACACACACACACACACACCTCATTTGCTTATCTATCGTTTGGATCATGCAGGCGTGATTGTGTCCTAGTCCTCCTATTCGCGTTTGTTTATTGCCTTGTATGTTTTCTTTATTACTCATAACTGTTGGCTTTAATTCAACTTTGGTGAACTCCTACACAATGACTCCTTTTAAAATATATCATAAATAATACATTTATAAAACACAAAAGTGGATACAACATTAAAGTGCCAAATCTTGGTGTTGATTAAAAATGTTACACACTGTGAGGACTGACTGTGAGAAGCATTCACTTGCTGTGCATGACCGTGGTAGCTCATGCATGAAAATGCTTGCATATAGTTGATTATGATTTATCATTGAGGTGAAATTTTCTGTTAGTAAGAGTCTGTCCATCTAGTAAAAAAAAAAGCACTGGCTATAGAAGTGCTGAATGAATGTGTGTGTGAGTGGGTGGAGGACAAAACTAGTGTAATGTGCTTTGCATGGTTTTGCGAGGTTAGAAAAGAGCTATAGAAATACAGACCTTTTACCATTTACAACCTGGGCCTGATACATCAGATCTCTACCTGCTCTTATTGTATTTTAACTGGCAAACTGTCTCTGTTGGGAGCCGAACCAGAGACCCTGGTCTTATTTAGACCCATCCTGTCTGACGACATAGACAAAGACCTTTTTCTGTAATCCTCACCATCAAACCCTGCCAACATTATGCTTTATAACTTGGTGTCTTCTAGGGGTTATTTAATTTAGTCCCTAAACATAAACATATTGCACACATTTGTCAACAGTTGTCTGAATGTTTCTGTCTTGACTGGGAGAGGGTTGTGTTGTGTCGGTCGTTAGTTGAGCACACCGTATGATGGTATGAAGTATGAAGTAAATTCAGTTTAATGGACAATACCAGTATTCCCATATGGATATTATTAGGGTAGTAGAGGAAGCCCATGTCTCATCACTTTATGTAATAAAATACACAGAGCGCAAACGATTTAAGATCTATGAAAATTCATTACACAGGGGCACAAACAATTTAACTGTCCAGAATTACAGTTTGACAGAAAAGTAAAAGGAACCAAAACTATATGAATGTGAATTTGCAAGGACAACACGTCAAAAGCCAATCATACCTTTACTTGTTGGTATCCAAACAGTTATGACGAAAACTGCATATTGTACTTCCAGTACATCATGTTACATGTAAGGGGGCTGTAGAATGGAAAGTGCTTATCGGGACATCAGTTTAGTAAACACAACATCTACATTTTTCCATATACGCTGGAAAAAGTTTTATGTCTAAATAAGCAGAAATATAAGCAGTCAGTTTACTCGGGTCAGAGGGATATTTTACTGCCTTAGACAAAAGTGCTTTGTATAGAATTAAGTGCCCGAGAGAAAACTCTAAAATCTCTCTTTTTCTTTTGTTCAAAAAGTTGGAGAAACAGGAGTTGATGGATGACGTCTCTTCATTTGTTTTGGTGTGTGTGTGTACGTTTGTGTGTCCAGAGGCATTAGACTTCTGCAGCAGAAAAGAGTCCTCCTGTAATTCTCTGCCTGATGTTCCCTCTGTCATTTGGAGTAGTGAGCGAATGGTGACTCTTCATTGACTTTGCCCTGGAGTAATCAGAAGAAACACCACCAAGGTATTAATTGAAAGAAACAATTCATTCCTATGCAACTAACATGTGTGCGCGTTACGTTTGTATTGAAAGTTTGACGTTACAAACCTGGTTTACTTCGTAAACAGTAAATTAAAGTGTTTCAGACAAGCTCAAAGAGTCAGTGTAGCCGTGTGCTGCAGTGCCATGTTCACATTTTTTATTGTACCTGTTATCTCCTGGCTTATTTCAGCTCATGCATGAGGAGAGCTTAGGTCTCACTGTCATCATACACACATTTCAATTAATTGATCATATAGATCATATGTAAATGTTGAAATGTGCAGTTGTGCAGTTAGTGTTTTCTTTGTTTTGTTTTTGAGGATAAAACTCTTTCTGTTTGTATCATTTATATTTCCTTCAAAAAGAAGACTTTACATTTATGGTCCTTTTTATACTTTGGAAGACGAAAAAACAGGCAATTAATAGAACAAGTTTAGTTTGCAAAATTATATTTCCTTTCGTTTGGACCAACACATTGTTGCCAATGAACAGCATGTTGCAGTGTTTGGGTTCGTGCTGCAGCGTCTGCAGTCATGTGGCTGTAAAGATTTACAGATAGCATGTTGACAGTAATTATATTTTATTGAGTGTTTTGCTTGCCCTCTAAAAACAGAAATTGTGTTTATCACATCTTGGAGCTCTGATTCTTGATTACACTTTAACTTGAAATGACACCTGATGACGCCAGGACGCAGAGACTTAATACCTGCTGACACAGTGAGGGGTTTAGTGATAAGCTTTTCGTCAGAAAATGTTTCACCAGACTCTGTCCTATTGGTTCAACTTCTAGTCATCCTTCCTGTTTGCAGAAAACCGTTGTGCTGACTTAGAGGAAAAGGAAGAAAAGACAAATGATTGACAAAGTCAATCTGCTCTGTCCTGCTGAAAAAGTTACAACTCATTCTTGTTTTGTCATACCATTATTATTTACTGTGTGTTATTCACAGCTCTTAATCTCATACATTAGACTTATTGTTTTTGAAGGTGATTTTGCATGACTCTTCTAACTGTGTTTTGTGGCCTTCGACATGAAACAACATGAATCTGTACGTAGACACAAGCTTGAGCTAAAAATTAAACCCAGCATGTTACATGTTCACAATGCTGATGTTTATGATGTGCATAACGATATTAGTGTATTAGCATGCTAACATTAACACTAAAGATGATGGGAATATCATTATATTGCAGATTTATTCATTATAGAATGTCTGTAAAAAAAAAAACTAAAGTAAAATCAAGCAGTGGGATGGTTTAGAATCAAGAGCATTAGCTAAACACAAAATAAATACCTTTTTTTGTTTCATCCAAATGTGCCCTAAATGTAAATGATGTTTAAACGCCAGCTGAATAATATCATTTTTGAAATCAGTTAAAATATCAGGGCTTGTTTTCCAGCTCACCAGCGGCACATCTTCTAGCCTCTCAAAGTTGGATCTTGATGGTTTTGCACATTTCACGATGGCGACCACCAGCGCGAGCACAAGGACGATACAAAAGATGCAGATGATGGCCACCAGGCCGGGGTTTGTCACCAAGCCATCTTTTCCCCAGTCTTGTGAAATAGCTAAAAAAGAGATGAACAAAAATGACTTTCTGTGCAAGAACCGCAGAAAGCCTGAGATGTTTGAGACAGCAAAAAAAAGTTAAAAAGTTATAAAACTAACTAAAATGTAACCTTTTAACCTCTTCTGTTTAAAGGTTAATGTTTCGCTATTTCAGCATTAATGTGTAAACACCTGAGTTTTGTGCTGTGCTTTCAACAGTCTACCACTGTGCAGTTCTTAGCATAAATAAATAAATACTGTAAAATGCATTTATTGACCTAAGGGGAAGTTCATTGTTCCATAAATAGACAATAAATAAGCCCTTGAGTGTGACAGTAGTCTGACCTGAGGTGGTTGTGTTAACAATGGTGACTGCAGTGATGTTTGGTGATCCTGACGCTGGTGGGCGTGTCGATCCACTGTAAACTGTCTCGTACGTCTGGTTGTTCACTGTGGTCTCAGTAGGACGGCTGGGATGGGTTTCCTCTGTCCTGTTGGGTGTTTGTGGTGATGTTGAGGGTGGTGGTGTTGAAGTGACTGCAGTGGTGCTCTGCTGTGTTGTAGTCTGGTTGTGTGGCACGCTGTTGGTGGCTTCCGCAGTGGAGGAAAGGACATCATGTGTCTCAGTCACAGTCAAACTGGTGACGTGTGCAGTAGTTGTGGTTATCTTTGTTATTGTTGGTGCTGCAGAGGAGGTGTTGTTGTCTTCAAAGGAACAAGAGCAGAAACTTTGTGATGATGCATGATATCGACCCTTTCCAATTAAATGGATGACACAAAACGCACAAAGTAATGCACCAGCTTTCCCTTCTCACATTTATCAAATGTCCTAATTTCTTAACAATATATACTTGGTGTAGGCAGTCATATTCAATTCAACACGGGCCACATGAAATGAATTTAAAGTCAGCTACCTTATTAAATTATCATTAAATATTGAATATAAGATAATATGAAATCATGTTTGACTGAACTATGAACTAAAATGCATTAGAGCTCAAGACCAGAAGAAGAATATTTTTTGTTTAGTATTTTTTGTTTACTTTTCTCAAACATTATTCAATTATTATTGCTGATTATATTTTCATTTTTCACTCATTGATAAATATGTGTTGTTATTATGTTATATTGTAGTCATTAAAAAAAAGCTAGTATGGCACAAAGTAAACGCTAAAGCCTGTTGACATGTAGTGGGCCAATGCTTGTGCTACAGTGCCCCCTACGGGCACTAATCCGCATCTATTCAGCTCTATGTCATCTGGAGCTGATGTATAGTTAACCTGTTTGTCAGAGTGCCTGTTTTTATCAACAGATTTATATTTCTGGAAAATGTTTGCCAGAGGAAGAGACAGAAGTGAAATACTTCTTTAAGAATATCCATTATATGTCTTATTTAAAGCTAAACAATTTCATTTATTTGAGAACATAAGTCAGTTTCTGATTAACAATGATAAATTTGATCTACAAATAAATTACAACTCTATGAGTAGATTTATTGTTATACGGTAAAGTATGTAAGTTTAATTAAAGTTATATTACCACAATGAACATCAATAATAAATAAAACAAACAATCTTTCTGGCATCCATAAAAATATGTAATGTGATACTTGAAGTATCCCTTGATGCAAATAATGCAACAATGCTGCCTACATTTTAACATATTCAAATCCACCACACATTTACAGTTTCATGAACTACTGTAAACCTACACCAATACAGCTTGGATAGAGCCCTCTGCGACAACATCATTACACAGTACAGGTCGAATGAAACTGAAATATAAACGGCAGTCAATCGGCATTTGACTGAACTATTTCACCTGGAGTCCATTTGTGAGCTGCTCCAACTGTATCACTATCAGTGGATATGCATATCCTGCTATCATGTGATCTGATAAACCTACAGAACAGTTATTGCATTGGACCTTGGGGTAACACTCCGCCAACTACCTTTTCCAGGTCAATAATAAACATTCAGTTTCATTATATAATCTTTTAGGCCGATAGCAATGAGATGTCCTTTAAGTCTGCAGAGAAAATATACAGTAACAACAACAAAATGAAGTCCCAGCTGCTGCTGAAGACTGCATGGTATGATCGAAAGCTCCACAACAGCAACTAAATGGACTTGGAGATGAGACTGTTTGGACAACTAATGAAGCTTCTATTGTCAGGTCACAGTTCAGTTTGAGGTTCAGATGATGCTGTTGACTCTGTAGTGTTTAATAAAGCAGAATCAACAGTATGTCAGGGAATATTGTGTTCACTGCTGATGCAGAGACAGAGTTGGCAGTCGGCCTCCATTGTGTGCGCCTGTGTGCACAGGATTGTTTGCAGAAGCAGCAGACATCACAGGAGTGCTATGTTTGCTTGTTTCCACCCGGACTTGACCTTCCCATTAAGTTCAGCTTCCTCTCACGGTTTAAAGATAGCAATTCATATTGCATTTTCACTGTAGTAATCTTTAAAGAAACAAATTGCCAAAACAAAGATTGACTTTTATTTTTATGGTAACACATTATCATATGATACAACCAAAAGGCTTCTTTTTTTTAATGAAACCCAGATTAATAATTACAAATACTATTAGATATGTATACTGTGATTTAAAACTGTGCAAAATACCAGGCCCTGTATATAGAGAATAAAACCAACACCCAATCCACTAACTGAATCCCTCTTCGACGCATCAAGTTTCCTCTTTGCATAAATTTGCATCTTTACAGGACTTCGACATAACATGTCAGCAACGGCAAGTTCTCAAACAAGCAAATACATCAGTTTAACCAGTTAAAAATGTCAAGCTTACCTGTACAGACTGTCACTGCAAACAGGGACACCAGTACGGTGAGGTGCATCGCTGCAGGCATGTTAAGAGAGGAAAAGCCAGCCGATCATGACGACAACATTTGAACACACATGCTACATCCTTGACCATAGGATGTGCTGAATGCATGAGGCGGAGTGCCCCAACTGTTGGGCTGGTCCATATCAAATCCTTCAGGTTGGTTAGTCAATGTTTGAACAAGGCTCCGCATTTGCTAAGAGCTCCATCCCTGCTGCTGTTACGAACAGACATTTATTTTCATTTTCTTGCCTGCTACTGGTTAATGATCTGACCTGTGCAGCAAAAAAACATTATAGTTCTTTTGTATGTTAGTCACAATTCGATTTTATTTAAAATTAAAATATTCATACAGGATAATTTAAAAAAATGTGCGCAAAACAACAATTATTAACATCCTATAGTGTTTTATATCCTCAGTGACACACTGACATGTTATTTAATAATTGCTCCTAAAGCTATAGCTTTGTACTGTTTCCTTGTACTCTCGGTTTAACATATTATTAACATTAAAATCACATTGCAGGATTTAATTTTACAACATTTTTCATTATACAGTAGACCATCACCAGTCATCATTCTGAAAAGCAAATGAGGCAGACATCCCTTTGTTTTGCAAGAAGTTTAATTTATGAAATATTACATACAACTCAGTTATTGTCTTGCAACAATGAATTGACAGTGTTGCAGTACTACAAATGAAATCACCAAAAAACAGAACGATCTTAGTGCTTCTCAAAATGTTGTGAGAAGATGTAAATAAGAAAAATAACTCAGTATAACCACAAACACTGCAGTGTTACATGTGGGTGTTACTCTGTAGCATGCAAAAAAATAAAAAAACAGAAAAAAAAACAATGTACATCACATAATAACACATCACATCATGTTACAATTCAGTTAAAATCATTTTAAATGTTGTTTTCATTAGACAATAAAAAAAGAATCACAAGATAGTCATCACACACTTGGAAATCAGAATTTCTGCTATTTCTACATATTACTTCGTACTCTTTCTTGCAACATCGTTTTTTGAAAAAAAAAAACACTGATTGTAAAATGTCGTCTACAATATTAATGGCACAAGAGGCAACTGGAAAGTCACAAAACATTAACACTGTTATGTGAACCCAGTAGCAGCATCAGAAATTATATCAACAAAATTAAACACACGCCTGCACGTTCCCAAATAAACAATCACATGCCAGCAGTGCAAACTGAACTCCTACAGCTACAGTTCACAAGCATCATCAATTAATGCCGATGTCCAACATCAGTTACTTTGACATGACTGCTGGAAACCTAGGATGTTGGTTTGAGAGTTTCTGAAACAGATTATCTCCCAGGATTTTCACACACAACAGTTAAGGGATAGGTCATATCATTCACACTGTCCAGCAACCCATTGTTTAGGTCTCACTGCAAGATCATTCCGTTTTACTCATGCCATACATGTGGGTTTCAAAACATCATCAGTGATGTTCATACAAAGGCAGCAGGCCAAAACATCCCAGAGTAAGTGACGCTGTCGTGGAGACAGCAATATTTCAGTTTAAAACACTGAAAACATTCACCAGTGTTTTTGGTCTAATAACTAACCAAGAATCCTCAAAATGATTCAGGATATAGACATCCCCATTAAACAGCTGACTAGATGTTACGTTTACAATCCAGATAATTGCCAACTTAAAACCAGTTATACTGTGGTATATTGTACGTACTTGTACTTACAATATAAGTACACGTACGTTTATGTTTTATATAAAATATGTTTATGTTTTATATAATTACTAACCAGGAAGCTGTTCTAAAGAGAAGTATAGAGAATGAAGTGAAGTCATTTCTTTTTCAGCAGTGAACTGCCACATACTAACAAGGACACAACTTCTGCTCTGATGAATCTGATTTCACGAGCTGCTTAAACTGCTTTCCTTAACCTGGACCTGCTAAAAGAACAAATCATTTATTTATAAATCAGCTGTTGGAGATATATGATAGTTATATTGTTATTTTTCATGTCAGTCATTAAATTTAAAGTCATTCGTATTTTTAACCACTCTCAACAACTGTAAAAACTAGATTCAAGTGGATTCAGTTGTTCAGGGCAGTGAAACCGCATTTCATCCCTGAATGCTTCTATAGAAGTGCAAATCATTAGGACATAAACAAACTTGGACACATTAAGCCTCTGTTGACATAATGGAAAGTTGTTCCAACACTTAAGCATCCATTTATCCCCTCTTTGTCCAACACCATGGTCAATTTAAAGTGTGGTTGGAGTTAAAAAGGGCCATCAGAAAGACAGGAACTGTGATGAACACAATGCCTTACAACTGAGCATGAACTCCATGTCTATGTTTTCTCCTCCAAATGTTTGGATGCCTTCTGCTGAACATCCGCAGCAATGTTGTGAGCATGCCCTTTGTTATCCTGTCAGCACAATAACAATAAATACAAACATCAACGCAATTAATATCACATTGCTTTTTTTAAATTAATAAGCAAGTTATTTATAGTTGCACCAGAATGTGTTTACAGCCCGTCACATTTTGTACAATTTAATGTGTAGTCGATTTCATTTCAGACTGCATTTCATACATTATAAAAGTGGAAACTTCAGGGAAAGACTGATGTATCATCTGTGTGGCTGACTTACTCTGTGTTTGAGGTAGGAGATGTAAGTGTCCCACCCTAAAGTGATCACATTGATGTACAGGACACGGAATTTGGGCGATAGGAAATAAAAGTTGATCATCTGGGCGGCAGGCCAAACACACCAATCCATCTGCCAGGAAGAACAACACGGATTAGGAAACACAAACAATGAAATATTACCCAGGACAAACGCTGCTATAAGACAGAAGACGAGAGAAGTCTGCTTTGCAGGGCAAGGGCGTGAACATTGGTAAACATGGGCTGTAACTGGCAGTTTGTATTTGCTCTAGCAGTCACTTTTCAGCAAGCAACCGAGAGTTCTGCTTTTACAAATCTGACTGAGGAGAACCGGGAGATTTTGAGCTTTAAATGGATTATTCTCTACTGATAAATGATGGTTTTCAAAGGTTTTTCAACAGTGAAAATGGATTGGGACAGATAACGTGACTGTGACACATCTATTCTGATCACATTTTAAAGGGTCACAAAAATGTGACGGTAAGCACATTTGTTCAACATATAGACAAATGCAAGCACTTGGTGCTTTAACAAAATGTAAATGTGGACTGAAGCACACATTCAGTTTTTCCTCTTGTGTCCTTGTTTTACTTGAATAGGAAAAAAACATGGCTCATGGTTATGTTTATATAAACAAAGAAGCTGCAACGTTAACTTCTAATCTCTGGTTCAGAACAAATAGGAATGTGTAATGTGATAAGTGAATGATTAGGGATCTACTTCTGCGCCAATCTGCAGCTAACACCCTGTCAGCTGTACTTGCCTTATAAAATTCCCAAAACTTCTCTCTGAACTCCTCCCATCCTTCGGATAAGGTGTGTCCCTCTGTGAGGTTCATACCTGCAATAAACATGGTAATTTGTCAGATGTGCGTCAGCACTATGTTTCATCGCAGGCGTAATGCTGAACTCTCATAAAACATGACTGATGACCACAGACATGTTTATCACAGGCAACCTTTGAACTCCACCTCTGATATTAAGAAACACAATCGTTAGTTTCACCTCACTCACATCTTGAACAACCTTTGATTCAGGACACACTGTCTTACGTGCGTGTCATCCATGTGCTAACAACCAGATGTGTGCTAACAGAGAAGACTTGGGCTGCTTATTGCCAGAAACCTCTCAAGTCCTCTCACCTAAGAAGTACCACATCCCAATTGTTGGTGAGGCAATCAGCTGGTCCACCAGAACCTTCTTGCCAACTGTGTGTATGGCTTTGCCCACGTAGAATCTGTCTAACCAGGAGTACCAGTAGTGCAGCAGTGGACCCATGGAGCAGCCTACAACAAACATTGATCCTGTGGTGAAAAATATAAATGGTGTAATTAATTAACAGTAATGAGTCAGGCAGTCCAAACTGTTTGATTCTTAAGAAAAGATTTGGGAGCGCTCTGGTGGCTGAATGGTTACAGTGCATGCAAGATAACCTGTGCACATTAGGTGAAATTGCTTTTCTGTCTGCTTGCTTCCAATTGACAATCATATATTTACTAAAAAATGGCACAATAATAATTTTGGAAAGATAGAAGCATATTTCAGTATGCTGTAATATGAGATGTCAGAAGACTGGAGAGGCAATGAAAATGTTTCAAGCAAAAAAAAAAAAAAATATATATATATATATATATATATATATTACCTGTCCTCCTCCAGTCTCGGACTCGGTGTGGCTCTTTGCGGATCTCCCAGCTTTGCTGCAGACAGTCTCCCAGGGCCAGCATGCCTCCTCCACTCAGGGTGTTGGTCATCAGCAGGTATCGACCCTGGAAAAACGGTCGCCAGAAGAACCGTATCCGCACCAGAAACTCTTTACCTGCCTGTGGAAGCATGATGTTTTGACTGTGGCAAGACTACTGTCATCTGCAAAGGAAAAACAGCACTCTGTCAGTTGCATTCACTGAACTATGACGAGTAAAGCCAGACACATTAAATGTAAAACTCTAAAACATTTTCTTATGAAATACAGATTTAGTTGCAAGAAAGAAAAACATTGTGCATTTGGGACTGACACAGCATCAAAACAATAAGTGGTTAGGGAGAATGTGTTGAAGTATTTACTATATGAATAAATGCTTTTGGGAAGAGCACATCCGAAGCAGAGAAAAACTATCTTCAAAAATTAGAAACTGGAACAGAATAGTATTTCATATTTTAGCTCCCTGTCTAAAGTTAGCCGTTGGATAACGACTACAACTGACTATAACACAGCTGACTGTGATCTGATTTATAGGTACAAACATACAATCAGTTGTACAATGATCCAGACTGCACATCACGTGAAACACACAGGTGAAACCACGACTCGCCGATGAGTCTCCGCCAGTTTCACAATCAAACCTTAATGTTTCCCGTTATCTTGACCGGAACTTAACTTTCTTTCTAGTGCCAGCCAAACATTAACAGGCAGGCGTTAACCTTAACATGGCCTTACCTCAGCCCAGACCACAGGTGTCTGTGCGGCTTTCAATCGAAACTTGACGAAAAATCTGACAGAGGGTTACACGAGGAAACAGCTTCCGCAGACACTACTGTCACAGACCTGGCTTACAAAGAATTAAACTTGTTTGAGTGACGCCTAGTGGCCTGGAGGAGCAATGTCAGGGAAGGGGAAGTGAGGTGGAGACGAGGCTTCCGAGCGCGCGTCGAGTCTTTTAGGACGCGCGTCTCCAGGCTTGCTTCTTTGAGGGCGAATGACGTCACTAATGGCGTATAAAATCGCGCTGTTTCAGAATATAGTTCGAGTGCTGGTGTCATGCACTACTCACAAAAAGTTCGCGATTATCGGCTTTCGGGTGAAATTGATGGAAAACGTAAATGTTAATGTAAACACTTCATATCACTGTAAAAAAAAAAAAATAGCCAGTTTACCTGTGTTGCTTCTCAGGAAACAAACTGTGGTGTAATTTTGATGGCTTCATACTCACTTCATGGACACTGAGTCCAGAAGAACTCAGTGTCCAAATTATGTTTTGTTTTCATTTATTTCGGCAAGTAAACACTAAAACAAAGCAATTCCTCTTCTCAGCCTCCCAGATGCTTGCTGGGCCAATACCTCCCTACCAAATAAAACCTGAGGCATCTACGTTGCTGCCAACTTGCAACAAAATAAATAAATTTAAACAGAAAAGTAGATAACTACAAATACAAAACAAAAACAATCAATGAAAAAAAGAAAATACTACAATACATAACAATTCAAGTGTAAAAACAAAAAAAACATATGACTACAGTTATAGTGTAGTTATAACTATATGCTGATGACTGACATGTTGGTGTTGTGATATCTTTACAATCATCAGACACGATCTGTTACTGGGTGGAAATGGCAGCAGTGGTTACTGATGACCTCCTGATCAATAATTCAGTCTCTCCGGCAGCGCTCATCAATAATAAATAACAGCTTGACTATTTGAGGTGGTGAGTTTCAGGACAGTGGTAATAGAGCGGCTCCTAATTCGTCAGACAAACTGTCAATCTTCCACCCCCCTCTAAATCCCGCCCACAAGTCATTCATTTTACGGCGACGTATTCAGCCTGCGTAAAAATGGCGAATTTACAGACGGACTAAAAATTATGTGTTTTTCAAAATAAAATGGTATAGTCGAGTTCCGGTGGCGAACTGCCGCACATTTTAGGCGTGGGTAGTAATGATATAATATTATTTTTCCCTCTGAAGCGTTTTGTTCAATCAAAAGTCATCACGTTTTATGAATGACTGAAAAACCAAAGCAGAAATATATGGTTATATAAATATATATAACCATATAGTAAAATTATATATATTTACTTTTCATATTAAACTCAATGAATCAGATTATATTTCTTTTTATTTTAATTTACATACAATTAAAATTACTTTTGTGTTTTGAACGAATAAAATCGCAATCAGATTTTATTGAGTCGATAGTATGTTGACAAGAAATTTGTCTATAGTTAAAAGGTGTTTAACTAAAGTCAGTGCAAGAGACAATCCTTCAGGACAATGATTGTCATGGTTTATATACATTTCTATTCGCTCAGCTCTTTAGGTAAAGTTCGTTCAGCGGTTTTTATTTTGAAATTATTATCCGGACGTTATGTTGCACAACCATTGTGACTTGACTGTGGTGGTGTTCCTGCGGGTGCTGGTCGCGGTGGATAGCAGCCGGATAGAAATCTCTAAAGGTGGGATTTTGGTTTTATTTATATATATTGCATCATTGCATAGAAACAAGAAACATGCATCTATATTTGAATGTAGCCTATCGCGTGATGTATTCGTCGTTTACTTAATACTGAAGCATCCAGTTAAGGATTTCATATGAAAGAACCTCTAACGTTTGGCTTGGGAACAGTTTTCATGGTTAAAACCATCAGAGATGCATGGAGTCAGTGTTTTGTCGTGTTGTCAGTGTGGATGGATGTGACGGCTGCCGGTGCTTTCAGTGGCTCTGTGGTTTGTCTCGGGGCCTGTCCTGCAGGAAAAGGCGTCTCTCACCCTCCGATGGTTCAAATTAAACAAAAAAACAAAAAAAACAACCACATATCTAGTTTTGGACCAGGATCAGTAGTATAAATATAAACACTGTTATTCATTTTTAAAGAGCACTGACAATGATGAATCAAACGTAATCTCTTATAACTATGAGTCATTTTGAGTATTAATTTTACATCATTATCGTGAAGTAATCTCTGGCCATCTCTGAATACCTTTCATATCATAATATCAGGATGATTATGGGAATAGAATTGAAGTTTAACACATTACATTGAGCCATATGGAGGACTGCTGTGCTCACATGATTAAACAATCCTGGTTAGTGGCTGTATGAAGTGCCTCGCATCCATTTATGTATGTGTGTGTGTGTGTGTGTATATATATATGGAATCTGTCCTTGGCCAAAACAAAGAATACAGCTGCGTGGCCTGCGGATTGCAGAGGAGTTTGAGGTGCTTTCATCTGTTTGTGCCAAAGGGTCAATTTTCCTCAAAAACAGTCGAAGCCTGTGAAGATGATTCATGATCCTGAATATGAGCTCACATTGTGCAGGCTACATCTGCTCTCTGCTGACAGTGAGGTTATAGTGGCCGTAGGACCTGAAGGCAAGTGAGTGACGCATCTGCTGTTTCTCATGGAAGAACACGTGGACGCCCATGTTGTCTGTGATGAGCAAACTGCTGCAGCACCAACCGGGATCTCACTGATATTTTGGGTCAGAATCTCATCTGACCACAAATAAACTCATGTGACTTCACAGTCTTTAGCTTTGTCATTGTCTGAGTAGTAGTAGTAAGTAGTAGTAAGTAATAAGAGAACCTGGATGAAATACATGTGCATAAGTAGGTGTCATTACCCTTTGAAAGGAAATACATTGAATCAGTCAGTATGTTTTCTAAAATAAAGAGACATACATTAGTGAAGAAAAGCATCAAATTATTTCTGTAATAGCTTTACATTCACCTGATTTACAAACAGACAAACTGGATTCACCTGCAGATTATAGCACCAATAACATCCCCCGCTCCCCAACTGCTCCCCTTTCTGCCTTCTGTTTGCTGTTGAGGGAAAAAAAATGAGCGGATGCTATTTTTAGCTTACCCGCCTCATCTGCATCCCCACGCTTCCTAGAAGCGGAGACACGTGATTGGAGCAAAAGGGGGGAAAATGCCATCTCAGGCAACCTGGAAGCAGAGTAACAGTACTGCTGTGTTAGTGAGGAGATATCTTTTCCTTTTTACTCCACTGTTGGTTGTTTCACACACAAGGCTGGTTATTGATAACTGAGAAGGGAGGTGATTATAAACTTGACAGGACATTTGATTTATTGTTTTTGTACTTGAATTTTCCAGGTTGTGTTTCCGTGCTCCACTTTTTGTCTCTCAGTTTTCCCAACCAGTCTGTCCTTCTTTATTTCAGCTAGAAAAAGAGAACATGACAGCAGGAAGCAAGGAAAGATGCAGTTGAAAGCAGTTAGCCAGAGGGGTCAGAGGTCAAATGGCTGCTGGCATCACTGTTAAACAGCAGCAATAAACCTTTAGGACTAAATTGATTTGCGTTATATTGTCCTCTTGGCTCTTTGCTGTGATAAAGTACTGTGAACTGTGCTTTTGAGTGGTTCTTGTTCCACATAATGTCTTAATCATGTCATACACAGTGACACAGTGGAGATGCTGTATACCCTTTGTTTGGAAGTGGATAGAAAGATATTTATCTTAGCACCTGGTCAAGTTTTGTTTTTGTTATTCTCAGCAGGTTTCGCAGTAGCAGTTTAAGCAGGATGATGTTTGGGGGATCTGGGATCAGCTGGGGATTAGTTGTGAGTCTGCAGGAAGCCAGCCAATACTAATTAAATGGGCCTGACTAGCTGGCACACAGTCCCACCAATCAGCTCTGGATCAATTTAGCTCCTGTCAGACATCAATTCCTTTTTAGGTGACAGGTTTAAAAGAGTGTGATGACGCCATCGTCCAGCACTGAAAATCTCAACTCTTATGTAACTCCATGATTAAATTACGGTAGTGTGAAAAAAAAGCAAAACTTCAATCGAGTTAAAAAGGTGGTTTGAAAACCCAGACAGATAAGCATGGTCAGTGTCATTGATAAATAGCACTTTACAAGAATTACAGATGTTTAATTTCAGGGCTTTTTTATTACAATGTGCCAAAATATGTATTCTAATAATGCACATTTTACTGGCCTTTCATTGAAATCTCACTATCAAAACAGGCCAAGCTTGAGCACAAATACAGGGGGTCCTCAAGTTACGTCGGTTGCGAATTACGTTGTTTTCGTGGTTACGACACATCTCCTGTGCACTTCCTTGTTTCGGCTTAAGCGGTTTGCCCCGTAAATACGTACAGACTTCACACGGGAGCTAGTTGGTGCCGGCTCTCTCTGTCTCTCAGCGCGCCTGCCGGCTTTTTTTTTCTCCAGCACCTCCACAGCTGTGTTTACTTATGTGAAATGGCCGGCCGGGGAGGGCGGGCGGCAGCAGCAGCCGGTAAGGAGATGCACACGGACACAGATGCGTTCGGGATTGTGGCGATACCGTAGGTTTATTCACAACACAGGGTCTACACGGTTGATATCAGAAATCTAAAGGAAATGCTCATTACACTCGTGATCTCAACCCCTACGGTGTGTCAAGAGGGACAAAAAAGGCAATTCACCATAATAAACTCTTATTTTAGCGTGGTGTTATAGCGACATCTGGTGGCACAATGTATGCACAATGGAACAATGAATGTATGGTCCGAATTACGTCGAAATTCGGTTTCGACACATTCTCAGGAACGGATCTCCGTCGTAACTCAAGGACCCCCTGTATACAAAAATCCACTTTAACATGATTACTGTTGTAAATGTGATTATGCAAACCTAAAATAACAGTAATTTGGGTGCGAGAAGTTTCTGCCATGATTATCAAATCCCTCACTGTCTCTCTATAAAGCCTCAAATATTCAAGGCCTGATAAAGACATGTCCCTCCTTCTCTGTCTCTGCTACGCCCTCCATGACAAAGGAGCTGCGTTATCTTCAGCAGCTGCCGTCAGCGTCTGTATAAGAAAGAAAAGAAAGCTTTAGGAAACAGAAAGCTTTAAAAGGAAGCATCTATTGTGCAGCTTGTCCCCAGTAACTTCCACTCTCATCTCACTGTCTTGATTCTGTCTGTCAAATGACGTGAGAGAGTTTTAACCTCAAACTCAAACGATGCATCTTTAAATGCAGCTGATTAATGTCAGAGAAGTTTTGTTTTGCTTCAGTAGCTTCAAACTCCAAAATGACTGAAACACAGAAGAATAACAAGTGTAGCAAAACTGAAAGCAAAGCGAATCAATAACGATCGGTATCAGTGCATCACCATTATTCTTGTCTCATGGCCTGAATGCTTTGTTGGATAATATGATGATGAGACGTTATTGATCTTTGTCGGGAAGCAGAATCACGTGTCTGCACAATCAAACAGCAAAAAGAAGAAATGGAGAACGAGATGAAAAACAAAACATATGGAACATAAAACATAGGGAATAATCCATTCCCATACAGAACCTGTTGTGGCAACACTCACAGCTCAGCACACCTGATTTGTAGGTTTACTAAAAGGCTGTTTATCATCAAAGCCAAATGAAAGCAGCTGTGACTGTGGGCTGGATGACATATGCATAATGAAAGTTTGTTAATGACATAGAGATGGAGCACAGAGGGCTCAGTCTGTACGCCTCTGTAACAAATTAGAGTGAAGTGAAGGTTTAAGACAACTCTCTTCTGCACGGCTTATCTCTGAGACGCAGAGGAAAGGCTGCAGTAATCTCACCACACACAGCAGCCTCCTCTGGACGCACACAAACGCCTGTGGGATTGTTTGACAAGATCCAGACTTCCAACAATAACAACGCTTATTTTTAACCTCCTCTAATAGCTGCTATACATAACAATCTTATCCTTACATTTCATTTTCAACACTTTGCTCCCAAACCAAATCCACCTTTTACACCAGGTGTTTTAAGAAAGCAGAGGCAGAGGTGCAAATTAAGCCACAGCACTTGGAAGGATACAATAAATATTCCTTAAGTAGTGAATAACAGATAAGGGACAGGAGAATATTTTGGAGAAAAGTGAAGGGTACAGCATGCAGGGGTATTTAAAAAGTATTTTTGTTTTGTGTGTGCAGTAAACTGTCTCAGTTTAAAACTCAGCCCACTGCAGCATCGCTGACTCAGCTCAAAGAAAGCGATTGACATGCCGAAAAATGATTGGACACTTCGGTGCAGCAGGAACACACGGAGATACATTTTTAATAAAGCTGGCCAGAATGGAAACTGAACACCAAAGTTTGGCTGTAATCAAATGTGCTCTCACCGTCTGTGGCTCAGAGACTTTGTAGACTGCAGTTGAGAATAACATGTCTGCAGCATTTCCAGGTGTGCTACCAAATATGAAGAGTGTCATTCAGCAATTAAAAAAATGTATTTGCACACTATAGAACCACATGGAACGAAGTAATGAAATTAAAAATAAGGTTGATTAGACAAAGGCTATGGACTTGGTCTGAGTGCACGGGGCAAGCGTGTGTCCGAATCCAGATTGTTTACCATTGAAAAAATGTGGCTATTACCAAGCACACAGTTCAATAAGATTGTACATGAATTACTAATTTATGGGTATTAATGGGGATGTTTTGGGCGTAACATGCACCTTTAAAAGCCAGTACTTAATAGCAAATATTACAGATATCATATTGCTAATAGCAGAATGCTATTAAGATAACAGTCTCAATGTCTGCTGTTATTTTGTGGTTCCATCATTTTGCCTCCACTCAGTTGTGTTTAGGAACCCTGCATGCAGTTATTTTAATCAGGAAGTGCCGTGTTTAGTTAAAGTCTTATTTCTCACTGCTCTCTCAGCCTCCTTCCTTAAACAAAGCACCTGTGCGTTAAGGGAAGGGTCGGAGCTTCTTTATTATTTAGCAAGCATCTCTCTGTTTCTTCATGTAAAGTGATAGGCCTGAGCTGCGAGGAGGGTGCACTTGTTGTGTTTGTGCTTTATTCCCTGAGAGCTCTAGTGTTCCACTGCAGCCGCGCCGAGATAATAGTCTAAATATAGAGCGGGGTGTATGGAGTCAAAGTCCTTTGGGCTTTGGTCATTGTGCTCTCAAGAGTCGACAAGGTTTCCTGAACCAATTTTTACCCTCGTATCCTTGAATTCACAGTCCGGTGGTAGCTGCGCTGCCTCCACTGAAAGGCACCACCACTTTGACTGTTGCTGATCACCCGCATGGCAGAGGAACACCTGAAGTAATGATTTGTAGGATACATCACCATCACCACTGAAAGACTGACTTTAAAAATATATTGCTGGTGCACACACAATTCATTATTCCTCACAGGTCCCCAGCTGATTGTGATTGATTGAGTCATTTGTCTGCAGCATTTCACCAAATGGAGAAAAGTCAGATGGGTTTCCTGTTTTCCCCTGGTGTTGCAATATGCTGCTTTGATGAATTACCATAAAGCCAATGTGCAGCGTTTGAGTCTGACTAGTTAATCACTAGCATTTGTTATGCTGTTAGATAAAAGATGATAGATTCTCATCTTCTGTCTAAGTATTAATCAAGTGTATGACCTTATCTGTGTGGGACCCTACTTTGTGGCTCCATTCATTATCACCAGTTGTTGTGATGTGCATGTAATCTATTGTGTTTCTGGACCTGCTCCAGTTTACACGCCACGTAGAACTGAATCAGCACAGAAGTTCAGTGTGAGCTTCCAGGAAATGTCATTAATTGAATTGAATTCCAGTTGTTTTGTTTTCTCAATAGATGGCCTCGGCAACAGCAACCTATGGACAAAAGGAGTCTTCGGACCAAAACTTTGACTATATGTTTAAGATCCTCATCATAGGAAACAGCAGCGTGGGCAAAACATCCTTCTTGTTCCGTTACGCCGATGACTCCTTCACACCAGCGTTTGTCAGCACTGTGGGCATTGACTTCAAGGTGAAAACCATCTACAGGAATGACAAGAGGATCAAATTACAGATCTGGGTAAGACAGCGCTCGTACTACATTTTTGAAGGAAATACACCACCACCAACAACAACAACAACAACAACACTGTTCAGTGGCTACAGCTTTTTCTTTTTGTTCTGGCTTGATCAATGTGCATTTAACTTCTAAAATAAAGGCTGTATATGAGAGGCAGGAAATTCCATAATATATGATCAGCTGAGCTCCTCAGATCACAGAACTAACTGCTTTTTCCAGTGGAGCCTTGCAGGAGCCCCTGAGAATAAATTTTAAAAAATGTCAGAAACCCTAAACACATTTATCGTTGCAGTGACTTGCCCTCAGGAAAATGTCATTTTTTAAATTGTTTGTTTATTTGACGCTCCTGAGGGTCCACAAACACAATCATAGGGCAATGTAAAGAGAAGAACGTTGATAGGCTCCCCTGTGACAGGTGACAAGTGTTGGTGTGATGTTGTAGATCATTACATCATTTCCACCTTCACAGCAGCCCAAGCCGCAACGGTGAGGAGAGAATTGTGAAAATTGTGTGTGTGTGTGTGCGTGTGTGTGTGTGTGTGCGCGCGCACATGCGTGTGTGCTGTTCACTGCCTCTGTTGTCAGCCATTGCCAAGTGTTGCCTTGGTACGGAAGACACAATCGGCCAATCACAGCATGAGAAACGAATGGCTGGGTGGTGCTCTCCCCTCCCCCAGTACTATACGTCTCCCTGAGTAGAGATCCCCTCCCCTCCCTGCACATGCACACACATACACACGCACTGGCATGCATGCACACATGCACGCTCAACACACAGTTTTCATACTAGCACATTTAAAATCCCCATCCCCCATCTCTCAGCATCTCAGCTGTAGTAGAGTAAAAATGAAAATGATTTGAGTCACAGTAAAAGTCAAAATTGCATATGTATATTTATTTACTGTACGCAGGTCATCAAATTTAAGTCGATTTTGTGATGTGATGTGAACCTGTGTTTGGGGAATTCAGAATGTATAATATGTTAAATACTGAATCTGCTTTGGCGTAGATCTCGCAAATACTAACTGGTGGGGAGGTTATGGCTGTATACACACTATCACTGTTTGGTGATTTCCTAATAAATCCTGCCTGTTTGGAAATTAACATTACAGCATTTGCAAAGGTGTTTGATCAGATGGAATTTTTTTTACATATATCCTTAAAGAATGAATACTGCTCATCAATATGTTGATTATATAACATCAGTCAGCGCTCAACTGCAGCCAAGTGCAGCACATGAACTGCACGTGCAGAGCCTGATACAGAGCAACAGAGCAGAACAGTTACATATTAATATAACCATTTGCATGAAATGTAAAGGTCAGCGCCAGAGAATGCTAAAAATGTGTGCGTGTGTGTGTGTGCGTGCGTGTGTGTGTGTGATACTGTTGAACCAGGAGTTACTCAGCTCTGAGAGAAGTGCATGGTGTTGGATATCAGAAGCACAAAGCTTTAATTCCCTGAGCATTCATTAGGGGTTAGCACTGAAATTCAAACTCACCGGAGTCTGTAGCCAGGGGGGGGCGGGGGGGCGGGGGGGGATCACTGTTTTGGCAAAACTCACAGCCGACGTGAAGAGAAAAGAAGCAGCTGATGAAGTGTCATCCACTGGAAGATTTTCAAACCACCAGAGGCCTTTTAATGCACTGGCTTTACTGGAATGCACAATGTGCCGGTCTCACATGTCTGATCTTCAGCGTGCGTCTGTGTGTGTGTGTGTGTGTGTGTGTGAGTGTGAGTGTTCCTGAGTGCATATGTGTGTGTGTTTCTTTGAGCTTTTCGAAATCATGTCAGGAAACTCGTCACAGTCATAATACTGTATCTAATTACTTTCTTTTTGGACATTTTCCAGTTCTAAACATCTGACAGTTTCCTCTTCAGTCTAAATAACAAAAGCCTTAAAACGAGGGCTCAATGATGTGACAGTTGATCCGTTTTAGACGCACTGGCGTTTTATTTAACACATACTGTAATTACACGTTATAATGCTTTGTTCCTTGATTTGTCTCTCACGTTATACTTTGCATAACAGATGCAAACCGCTGCGGATGCTATTCTTATTATTCTTATAATCATTCTTTACGTTAGACCTAAAAGTTTATCCTCAGTCAGAGTCATTCTGAGAACTTAGCAATTCATATAAAATATTCCCAAACTGCTGCTTGTGTATTTTCCAGGACACGGCGGGTCAGGAGCGTTACCGCACCATCACCACAGCTTACTACCGAGGAGCAATGGGCTTCATTCTCATGTACGACATCACCAACGAGGAGTCGTTCAACGCCGTCCAGGACTGGTGCGTGACTGACTGTGGGGTTTGTCACATAACAAATGACACCGTGGATTGTTACCTTTGTGTTGATGATGGATCAAGTAGTATCTTGTGTCAGCACGAAGTCTGAAAACAGATGCATAGATACTGCAGACAAATCTAGTTCGGGTTTCATGTGTTAATTTAATGTGTAGGTTTCATTTTTTCGGATCAGCCAATTTCAGGATTTAATCCATTTGCTCAAGTTTGGGTTTTCTTGTTTTTTTTGCTACTTTTTTGCTGCACACGCGGTGTAATGAAAGACTGATTCAGCTGTGATGTGATCATCAGTTTCCTCTGTGACGGACGGGAGTGTGCTTCTGTTCCCAGGTCCACCCAGATTAAGACGTACTCGTGGGACAATGCCCAGGTGCTGCTGGTAGGAAACAAGTGTGACATGGAGGACGAGAGAGTGGTGAGTGGAGAGAGAGGCCGGCAGCTGTCTGAACACCTTGGTGAGTTTATGACACACACACACACACACATACAGAAAGTTCAACCTGAAATCTATGACTCACAGTTGCGTTTTTGTTTTTGGGATTTTTTGAAAATGCGTTTTGACTGGATAGTACTGAATATTCTAATCTGCCAAACACACGTCACATTGATTGCTGTTGCTACCCAGTTGAGACCTTGAAAGTGCTATTTGTAGGCTCCCTCACTTTAAAACCAGAAAGTGTTGTTTTCCCTGTTTGACGCTGATCAGACAGAGCCAGCTTCCAGTCTCTTTGCACAGCTCGGCATATCACCCTTTGAATCTGACCTGTACTTAATATTTCTCCTCCAGGTTTTGAGTTCTTCGAGGCCAGTGCCAAGGACAACATCAACGTGAAGCAGACCTTCGAGCGTCTGGTCGACATCATCTGTGAAAAGATGTCCGAGAGCCTGGACGCTGGAGATCCCGCCATCACAGGGGCCAAACAGGGGCCCCAGCTGACAGAGCAGCCGGCTCCACCTCACCAGGACTGTGCATGTTAAAGCTGACGACTCCACCAAAATCCTTTTTCTTCCTCTCTCCTCCTTTAGCTGGATCCCAGGGTCCCCAGGTCTAGACTCCATCATCCTTTTCACTTACTTTCCTGCTTTATTTCTCTAACTTAGTAAAGATCGTTGGCTGATGGTGACAAGAACCAGGTTGAAAAATGTCTGAAATCCTCTGAGATTCTATTGGCGCAGTGTTTGATGTGCGTTTGCCTCTGGTTCCTCGGCATATAGTAGCGAAAACGTGTCGATCAGTGCAGATGTTGGTCTGATGCCAAAGCAAATTCAGTTTCACGAGTGTTTTCAGACTCTTTGCTACTTGTGTTCTTTCAACTTTCCGATCTATTGTCTGTTTCTTCTTCTCCTGTTGTTTTCCCTTTCCTCTGTGTAGTTTTACAAGAAGGATTTGACGGCGTCCGTGCTCAGAGTGCCATTTAAATCCTTCCGATGTTTACATGTCGTTGTTTCATGTCCCTCAGATGTTTCGAGTCTAAGATGTGGTGACCACTAAGGTTGCATTGGAGCAACATATATGAGGGCGGGATGATTCAGGGGAAAACTGCTCTGTGCATGTGTTATATCTCTTATGACATTGGACACATCAAATATACGTGGATCTGCGTTTTTTTGTCTCACTTTGTATTTGGAAGAGTTGTTTTGTTTATTATTTATCTCAGCCTTTCTATTTGTCCTTTTTTTTAAAAATAATTTTTCAAAATCTTTCCTATTTTTCTTATTCTGCGGCCTCACTTATTCTTTACATACATCAAACACCAAGTGGGGAAAATAAGAACAAGCTAAGTAAAAATAGAAAAAAACTAAGAGACACATCTAATTTAATTATATTTATTTCAGATGTACATATAAATGTTGTGCAATATATAGAACATTTACAGGTATGCATTTCTGGAAATGGATTTTAAATGCTATGATCTTCCATGAGGATAGTATCAAATATTTTAAAAAAAAGTTATATGTTGTAGGGCTTGTTTGGAAGATATATGGATTGTGTCATTTCCCTGTTGTTCTGATGTCATGCTGCTTTCAAGGGATGTTGCAAGGTCATTCAAACTTTCTGCAAAGAAAATTCAGTTGAATGGTGCTCTGATTGTGAATTACGAGTCAGTTTGCAACATGTTTATCATCCTCCAAATCCAGTCAGTGTGATTTTTTTTTTAATCCTGATGAAGTGTAACATCTCAACAAACTCTAATATTAGAGCTTCCTCCCAGACCTTGGTGTCAGGAGTCTTGAGTATTCTGAAAGCTCATTGGTTTTACAATAAAATTGTAATCAGGATGTTTTGATGCTTCTTGTCCCATCAGCCTCAGCTAGATAATGTACAGGTTTATTGAAAGACACCTGAAAATCATTCTATGCAACACAGTTCCGTTGTACCTGCTAACAATGCTACATATTAACATGACAGTATTTTAAATCAAACAGCGCTATAGCAACAGGAAATCTCTGTCACCAATGCATTTCATGTAGGATGAAATTATTAAATTCATTATTTACACTGAAATGAAGCTAACTTTTAGTATTCACTTCCCTGATAGCAGTTTAGACCTTGGTCATATACCAACTTTTTTTTAATATATTAGACGTTTTAATGCTTTCTAAAAAATGTTGAAATGGACTTGTGTACTCAAACAGCATTGTTTTGTTTTGTTTTCATCATTTTTATGGTATTATTTTTTCTTGCGAGGGTCTGACCCCTGGGGTGAAAAGAAGTGTCACTAATACTAAATATGCAGGCTTGGTTTCAGCAGCACTCAATGAAAAACAACAGCAGTGGCAATCTTTTTAGAAATGAATGGCTGACAACTGCAGACATGAAGACCTTAAAATAATTCAGTCACAAGGTACAGGGCAGTAAAGACAGGGAAAACATACAAGACATACTGCAGCACGCACTGCACATATCAGTCTAAATGGAACCTGAAAGGCAAAGTTCCACATCTACAGCATCTGCTTAGGTGTTAAATCTAATTTGCACTGAATGGATTCAAGCCCACACTGCTGTATGTTTACAGATCAATTATCAGCTCGGTCTTCAGGAGACTGATGGAACGAGCAGCTGCTGAGTTTCTACCACTTGAATCAGCGTCCTGTTCCGAGATCACCTCGGTTCCAACAACCCTGTGTTACCACAACACACTGTATCTAAAGTCAACATAGTGTTTCTCACTCTGGACATTCACGCACTGTAGACAGTTTGTCTGGTTAGACACCTTCGTAGGCGGCGCCCCCGGTTCTGACTGGATCGCGAGGTGTTCCTGTATTTGACTTCACCAAAGACGTGTGTCGAAGCAGCTCACTGTGTTTGCTGTTGAACACCATCATGAGAGGCGGGACAATATTTTAAAATTGTGATAAATAAGTGCTGTTTGCTGAATTTTCTGCCACTGTTACCCAAGGCTTGCTGCTGCATTGCAATCGTTAATTTTGTGGTAAAGGAAAACAATTAATAAAGCCATAACCTTTGGCTTGAGAGGAACGGCAGTATAAAAATCACTGTTGTAATCAAATTTTACTCAATAATGTCAGTGGCTTAAAGATAAAAGGAAATCCGAAACAGAAAAGTGGTTAGTTTGCGAATAACTATTGCAATAATTAACTGACAGGTGTAACAGTTAGATCAGAGATGAGCCACAGGCAATGAAGGCTTAAGAAATAAGACCTCAGTCAAAGCAGGGATGCTGTTATCAGAAAGGGAGTGATATGATATGATATGATATGATATGATATGATATGATATGATATGATATGATATGATATGATATGATATGATATGAATGATCGCACTAACATGGGACATTTTTTCAGCATATATTTTACTTATTAGTGGTTCTGATTGTTTCTTTTCCAGTAAGATCCAAACTCTTGTCCTAACTACTATGTCTTCCTCTCTCTCTATATCAGATCTGTAAATACTGTACCTTTGAGTCGTACGTGTGGATTGTGTTGTATCAACTCAGGCTTGCAACAACAACAAAAAAAGGTAGAAAAAGAAGTCAAGTATAAACTTGAAAATCCCAGAAGAGCCATGTTGTACTGTACCTGCATTCCTTTCTAGGCCTGCTTGTGAATGAATGTGTCACTCAGTTACGGAGCAATACACACGACTACTGTCTACACAAAAGAATCAATGCCATCAAGCTTGGTAGAGGTTGCCGACTTTAGATCTTCTACTAGCACGCAGAATATAACATAAACTTTATTTGGTCTTATATCACTGCCTCTTGAAATTGTCCTCAGTTGGGGCCATTATGATAAGAGAATATGCTGTGGATGTTTTTATCTGTACTTTGTGGTAAAACAATAAAGTTGATAACAGTCAGCTGACTTCTGTGATTGAAGACTTTGTACCTCTGGGAGTGATGAAGAGTAACAACATACAATTATCAGATTTAGTGAAGTTTAAGTTAAAACCTTTGCTTGGTGAACTCATTACATTTGACTATTGCAAGATAGGTTAAGCACCCATACAATGATATACTGTATTGAATCACATTTGCTACTTGCTCACAAAATCACGTCTTTGACTTTTATCTCAAAATGTGTTATTAACTTTTACTGGTTTGAACCTGCAGCTCATGTTGGATGCAGGAAATAGCCAATTAATTTGTGCAGCAGGAAAATATCTATAAATCCCAAACACATCAGTTATACATTTCTCTAACATACTGACTTATTGTAAAAGCAAAATCAATCTATTTTTCATTTTGCTGAAGAAATGAAGCCTTTTAAAGGAACTTTTACTTTCTAAGTTACACCAGTGTCACAAAAATGGCATTTAACCCAGTAGCAGTCAAGATTTTTTTTTAATTCAGTTTCCAATTTAACCAGCAGAGGGAGAGAGACACCAGGAGGACGGCACAATGCAGAGAGCCAGACTGCATCCACAATCCCAAGGTTACACAACACTGGATTTGCTCATTTAGGCTCCATTTGAGAGCCAAGCTTTAGTCTAACATGCAAGATTATTTCTTACCCTCTTAAAAAAAAACATCTCCATGATATTTTTTAAGGCCGTTTAAAGACCACTGCATTTCTTAAGTCCAATTGGTTTGCCTTCATTTCATTCGATTGTTACACATTGATGCAAACATCACACAATCACAAAAATAGAGGAAACACATTTTATTCCCAAACAGCATTAATTCAGAACACAGTGGCACAAAGCCAAATAACTGTGGGCTTGCTGAGGCAAAAACAGTCAGTGCAACTGAAAGGTTCTGACTCTCTCCACACTGAGAGGAGCACACAGTGAAATAGGACGCAGCAGAGTAAAAAAACAACAACAGATGATTAGGAGTGTTTGTAAAGGTTGAAGATATTAAACACTGATGAACTTGCCCTTTGACACCCAGCTGTGGGCAACATTCGATTTTGTCAGCAACATGCAAATTGTTCTATAAAAGTGACGTATGATATATAAAGTTACACATATGGATCATCTGTTCTATACAGTTTAAACTGTGTGTGTAAATGCATCTTAACAGCCAGTTCCTCACATACAGTATAAAGAATTTCTTCTTTTAGGCCTAAATATGCATCTTCTTGTAGAAATATTGTGAATCTGTTTAGTCCATAACTAACACTGTATGGACAAAGCTGGTCCGCAAAAGACTAAAGTGTCTCCTCTTCCCCATTAGTGAAGCCAATGACCAAATTCCATTGAAAAAACAGCCGTTTTGAGCTGCAGCGTTAAACATACATTTACAACAACACTTTAAAGACAGAACACCCAAAAGGCAGACGCTCGTCAATTCGGCAGAGATCCAACAAAGCAATAAACAGTTGTTTACAATATATACTGGTTTGTCTTCAGCACCGGCCGGAGGAGACAGTGGAGCCATGTGGCAAATGACTCCAGGAATAAAACCTGGCCAAATCAGCAGCCGCATATATTAAAATAAAACTCTATAATTAAACATTTCTCTGTTATATTGTATTATATTATATTATATTCTGTCACAATGTTGAAAGCATTTTAAAACCATGAACGTAAAGTCTGGCCTATGGGTCAGAGACACAGACAGTCAGAGACAGTCAGAGTCAGAGACAGAGTCCATGAAGCTGTTCTGTCTCACTAGTGGACTTGGACTTGCTGTGGCAGCAGCTGGCAGCCGCTGTTGACATGGCTGAGGACTTTCTCTTTGAGCTGGGACACCTGCTCTCTCAGGTCACTGGCCGTGGACGCCAGGTCGCTGTTCTGGGACTTCAGCGTCTTCACCTTGTCCTCCAGCCTGGAGATCCGCTCCAGTTTGCGCCTCCGACACTTGGAAGCCGCGATCCGGTTGCGGAGCCTCTTCCTCTCGGCCTTGATGCGCTCCTGTGAGTCCATGTCGATGGGGGACAGCGGAGGACTGTCCCCGAAGCTCTGGACGTCCGGGACCGTCTGAGGCTCCTCCTTCGGCGGCTGGACCCGAGACAGCTCCGTCTGCGGCGGGGCTGTCCCCAGATGATGCGGGGGCGGGGGCGGCGGGGGGAAGGGGACCGTGTCCGTGGAGTAGTTGACGGTGGTGCCCAGCGGGCCGGTGCCGTACGTGTTGAGGTTGGTGTAGACCGGCAGATCCGGCTGGACGGCCAGCGGGGACAGGTCCATGCTGCTGTTCGCCTGCGCGTCGCCGCTCAGCTGGTTCTGCTTGTGCAGGTCCTCCAGCGCCTTCACGAAGCCCTCGGCGAACTCCTGCTCGTCCGTCACCGACTTCGGGTAGAGGAAGTGGCTCGTGGTCGGGGTGGTGGTGACCATGCCGTTGGACTGGATGATGAGCCTCTCCAGCTCCGGAGAGGCCAGCTTGAGCAGCCCCAGGTCCGGGGAGCTGAGGATGCTGTCCGCGTCGCGGAGCTGCGGTTTGAGGTCTGCGTCCTCCGCCAGGTTCAGGTTCATGTCCTTCTTCATCAGTCTCTGGGGGTCAGGGGTCACTGTCTGCCCATAACCTCTGTCCAACACACGGACTGACCTCGCTCGCTCACTCGCTCACTGACTGTGTCTTTGATTCCCTCTTAGAGTGAAGCCGTTCGCAGCCTCCTGCGCTCGAGCTCGGTCTGTGCGTAATGGACGCCCGCGCGCACCGCCTCGCAGCTTTTCAAGCCTCGCACGTTCCGTTATGTCGCACTATGAGCGCGCGCGCCGGGTCGAAGTGACGTTTTCCAGACTTTTATTTGAATAAAGGGAGGAAGAGATCAGAGAGAAGGGAGGTCTCACTCTGCGCGTTCCGATGATCAATCACAGCCCAACAACCAGTGCTCATTAATGTGGTCTATAGTGACGCGTGTTATTCCGTTGACATGAACTATGTCAGTATAGTAGAATAGTTAAAAAAAAAAAAGATTCTGAAAGCTTGTGTAGTGTGGTGTTAAAAAGAGAATACGAAAATACATTCGCATATCCCAATTGTTATTCACTGTTAGAGCTGAGCAACAAACAAATATATGTTCACTTACAGTGGACAGGAGTGAACCTTCATCAGTTATTCATTTCCTTTATAGATGATCTTTGATTCCAGTTTTAGTGCCATTGAGATTTAAGGTTAAACCACAATCAGCCAGGTGCTACATTGAGGTTTGATGTGAAAGTTAATACTGACTGGTATGTGCCTTGTTTCCGTTTTCAAAGTAATATCATATTATGAGTATATTGTATTTATTTGTCAGAGTAAGGCTCTGCGTTATGCCCCCACCATAGACACGGTGCCATTTTAAACTGATACCAGTTAGTCAGTTGTTTTTACAGACTATCCCTAATTTTACACTCCAAATATAACACACTTTGATACACTTAGACTTAAACACATATAAATGTGATGATCAGTGATGATAGTGTGTGATGATGTCCCTTACTGTCTCCACTACCAGTCCCCTGGCATGTAAAGGGTTACAGTGAGGAGGTATGTGCGTCAAAGGTGGGCCTTATCTGTCACTGCAAAGCTTTCTGCGGGTGGATCACATGATGGAGCCTGTGATGTCAGATCTCTTTACGCTATGGCGGAAATGGAGGTGGGTAGAAATAAACCAAGAGAGGAAAAGGGTTTGGGTTTCTTTGTCGAAAGGCTGAGTATTGGTGCAGAGGGAATGTGGGAGTCGAGCCTGCAGTCAAGAAAAAGGGCTGCCAGTAACTGTGGATTTACCTCTGTCCCTCAAACACACACACACACACACACACTCATTTCCTTTTCCATTTACTTGATTTAACAAACCAATAGGAACTGAGTAGTATACACAAAATAAGCATGGCGAGAAGTTGTTATGGTTTTTAGGATCTGAAATTTTGTAAGATATTGCTCTTCATTGTTTATCCAAGACAATAAAAGATCAATACTGTTTTTGTTTTTATTGCTGTTTTTTTTTTTTTTTTTTTACAGATTTTACTACTTAGTATTTTATTATTGTACCCAGTTACTGTTTCTGTGATGAACGTTTTCTAACCAAATTATTTATTATAACCCCGAACCATGACAATTTCTCATACCAAACCAAAAAGGTTTTGGATCTTAATTTAACCAAACTGGAACACCCCTCCAGGTGATATCTGAGGATTTAGGGACAAATGACCTGTGAACTTGATCAGTGTGTGTTTTTTTTAGCATGGAGATCTTGCTGGAATGGAGATTTCCATTTCAGGCATTCTGGATAAAGCCACTCAGCTGGTAGCCTTGATAAATATGAAAGGTCTAAAATCTTTGAAAACAAGTCGAGTTGAGTTGAAGAGTAATCTCAAGCCTTGAGGGATAAAATACATAGTGATGAGCTGTCAGAAATATTTGGTTCTGCTGCGCCAGGGGACGAGAGAGCACAACTGCATTGTACCATATGAAGTATCATATTTGATTGATAAGTGATTTGTAATCAAGGAGACGTGTAGGGCAAATAAAGGTTAGAGTTTTATTCTGAATCACAGAGATGTTACTTCTTATGTTGTATCACAAGCAAATAGTTTGACAAGTGAACATGATTGCAAAGACACTTTCTTCCATTGTAATAAATATTAAAGGCTCCTCTGTGCTATAGTATTTAGTATAGTAGATACTGCCTGAAGCCATGTGGACGTGAAGGAATTAATCTCTCCCTCGGTGTCTTGTCATTCTTTACATAGCTATTTCTATTGCTTGTTGTTACTTGTCGAATTTGTTAACACACTAGTGGAACAGTATAAATCCCCTATGGCTAAATCCACAATGTTTGTTTCAGCCTCACACACCAGGATGGGGTTGTACGAAATGAAAACTTTTGCCTTAAGTAACATTAATTGACGATATATATGAGTAGCTTCATTTTGATTAGTATAACGATATCTTGCAACACTCCAAATTTGGTTCGAAAGTTGGTACTCATGCCTTGTAGCAAGTTCTGGTTTGTGTGGAGGTTGCGTCTTCTCCTCCCACAGTCCAAAGTCATGCATACTGCTTCAAGAAGCCTCTAGGAGGTGGTCATTATATTTTGTATGTATTTTTTCTAGTGTCTTGGTAATTTTTAAAAGATGTGTACATTTTTAGTTGGTAATGGTTATATTACTGCATAAACAAGTTTATCTTATGAAAGCATTTCTTGAAAGGCTGTATTTTACGGTAGTTTAGGGCTAACCCTAACCCAAACCCTAACCTGAACCTGAACCTGAACCCGAACCCGAACCCGAACCCTAACCCTAACCCTAACCCTAACCCTAACCCTAACCCTTAAGGGAATTAGTTCTTTCTTTTTTGTCTTCCAAAATGATCACAAACAGGAAGTATTATCTCCTAGTTTCAAAATGCCCCATTAGAAACCTGCAGACAATTTAATGCTGACATCCTTTCCTATTACCATTATTTGGCACGAGAGCCAAATAGCCAGCCAGCCACTGTGCCTTTATGCAATGAGTTGGTCTTCCAGCTCCAGAACTGGTGATCCTTTGTGTCCACAGACTTATGATCTCCCTATCGAGAGTAACTATCAGCATGGACTCTCCCTTTGATACAATATCACGGATCCAACACAGTTACTAAAATAAGATTTGAAACCTTCATAGGCGCAATTCAGGCAATAAAAAAAATAAGTCAAAGAGAACATCGTTTCACTGGGATAACTGGAGGCAGCCAGAGATGAAAAGTGTTAGGAAAAAGGTTTTCCTGGCAGGCTGGGATTAGATGCAGTTCCATAAATATGCTGGGTATATGCTGGTATGCTTTGTGCCCAGTGGTAAAAATAGGCCTTCTTCCCAAGGGAAGTGATGACGTCTGCAGCCTGCCTGCATCACTAGCCAGAAGACAGCTTCATTCTCGTACTGGAAGCAGCAGAGAGACCAAGTGTGGGGGGAGCATCAGTGATTACCATGGCAACACACGCAGAGTGACGCAGGTACAGGCAATAGAAAGGAAAAGAGGTGGCGACTGGCTGGCAAGTGGAGTGTATGAATGTGTGTGTGGCAGAAATGTGTAGGTGGTAAAGAAAAGGAAGAGGACTCAATAACCCAGCGCTGTCAACACCCCCTGTACGCACACACAAAGACACACACGCATACCACACACACAGACACACACCACAAATCCAAGTCTGCTAGGACGGTCAACAATTCAGCCTAGCAATGAGATGATATGATTTAACATGGTCTCTGAGCACAGACTGCAGAGGGAGTGGAAAATTGTGTTATTTTCCTTCCTCATCAATGCCACCTTGGATTTAATGCATGCATGCGTTCATTCCCCAGTATGGATTCAGACTATCTCCATGTTTTATGTCAGTGCCCTTAAAGTAAGCCCTTAGGGGAAATTTAGCTGCTTTGATGTAAACTTAATGTTGAATTAATTAATTAATTAAATTGTAAAGGTTACTCTGACCCCTGGTCTTCTGTACTGCATTTTCTTTTGGCTGTCTCCCCCGCATTTTCCAGCTATATATATTTTATGATGATTACTAGATTTTATCTTTGATGTTGACTGCAGATATGCAGAACATTTGAGTTCAGGAATATTAAGTGTAACCATTAATACCACATGTCTAGTGACCATTTACTTGCACAGAAACATAATATTTAGGCCAAGCTTTTTTGGGGGAAAAAAGAAAGATATTGTTTTTGAGCCATTTAAAAATTATAATTATCCAAGTGCCATCGACATTTTCAGTCAGCAAGAATGTGTATTAACCACCTGAATATACTGTATTGCAAGTCTTTCTGCGTTCTGGGAATAAAGCATAAAATACAAACATTACATCACAAATAAATGGAAAAAGGCCCCATCAGTGGGAAGCTGTACAACCCTAACAGATTGATGTAAAAAAAATTGTTTTGATGATTCAGTTAAGGTTTTGTGTGATTTGGAGTTTATTGTGATCATTCAAAAACTGATGAACATGATGAATAACATGCAGGCAACTGGATGAGGGAATGATCAGATCAGATTTAAAACTGGTAAGGTGACACAAAAATCTTAGGCAGGAGATAAGTCTAAACAAGCATTAGTGCTGTAAGGAGCAGATGTGCATTTTCTGAAGATGTCTGAGGCAGGGAAACCCAACAGTGACGACTGCTGGAAAGGCAAAGAACAACACTCTATCAGGAAAAACAAGTTAAAGAACAGTATGAAACATAGCAAGACTCAAGTCATTTCCTGGAAATTTCTTTTTTTACTACCCACTAGTATTTGTAACAAATACTAGTGGGTGCTTGTTACTTGTAACATTAGTTCTCACATTTAAATAGACCACTATTTAAAAATAATTACAAGTGCTTTAACAAAAGTTGCTTTATTCTCATGTTTCATGTAAATAAATTACAACATTTTTTGTTACAAAAATAAAATGATATCCAAAGAACTTGACATGTGTTGGATCATGCCAGGCTTACAAACATGAGAAACATTTTCTTTTCATCAAACACATCCTCTTACAAATGCATTTAACAGAATTGCTCATTTATAGGGACTGAATCCCCAATCTGGTGGCTGCTGATTTACTGCTGTGATCGGTAGCCGAACCATTATGTTGCCAACAACAGTGCGTCACAAACAACACAAAAATAAAATTAAAGTTAAAAAATGGCGATGGGCAGTTTCAATCAATCAAAACTAAACCAGAGCAGAAATGTTGGAAAAAAAGCAAACACCATGAAAAAACCATTCCAGTGTTAGCTGTGAAGGTACATAGTACAGACTGTAGAAAAGTCGAGGTCTATCAGCTCTGACTGATACACTGGGATAGGGACATAAAAAGTGTTCCCACCAACTTAAAGATGCTAAAAAAAAAAACAAAATTCAGTGCTTCTGCACAGCATTTTCTCAACTTCTCTTGATGTGATTTCTGCGATGGCTGTCAAACATCTCAGCGGACGAAAACACCAGATTTAATTTTATCTTCATGTACTGATTGAGTATTGACTCTGAATGTCAGGATGTGCTGTTGAATGTGTTATCGAATCTGTCAGTGCTGGTTCTTCATTCCCTGTGGTTTGCCAGGTTTCTTATCCTGTGGCTGCTGTTGCTGACCCCTACCAGTGCCACTCATACCTCTACCACGGCCACCAAACAGACCTACAGAGACAAAATAGAGCAAAACAAGCCTCTATCAACTCTGTGGCAAATATTGTTGAAACAAAAAATCATATCATAAAAAATTAAGTTACTTTGTCACATATTTTGTTTAAAAACAAAAGTTATCCAGTGCAAGACAGAGACACTTTTGAGTCTCAGAATTATTTATTTATATCTGTATTTGTTTGTAAATTGGGAAGGTGAGATCTCGTCACATCTGGACAACTGAGACATGTGGAGACAAATTCTAGGTGTGAACTGAAACTAGAGCTGTCTCGTGGTGATTAAAATCACCTGGGATAGACATCAAAAAGTCTGAAGAGGGCCATACAGCCTGACAATAGTGCTCCTGAGAGCATGTATTGATTTTTCATTTTTACAAACATATAGAAGCAATTATGCTAGCACAGACACAAGCAAAAAGTGTTACCTCGGCCCGCTCCGCCCCTTCCTTTTCCCTGCTGTTTGTTCTGCTGGGCACCACCTCGTCCACGGCCCTTAGACACCACTTCTTCCTTCACCATATCGATGATCTCGTCTGGGATTCTAAGATATTTGATAGTGCTTCCTCTGATGTAGCACTCAGGCATTCTCCAGAACTTATCTCCATCCTGTCAGATGTTTGTGGAAATGTCAGTCAATCCAAATGCACCCTTATCAAAAGTATTAATTGAAAACACATGTTTTTGTTTTGTTAAGTTTCACTCTATGCTTTTTGGACAGTAGAGGAACTATGTGCTGTATTGTTTTTAATTTAGTAATTGTCTATATTTTAATGTCCTAAATTGCAGTTAATGCAAGGGTTAGTGGATTTCAATGTCAATCTATTTTTCAGTCTACCAAAAGATATCCTAACACTGGACCACAGAAATGTTGAGGTTTAGACATTTCTGTGGTCTAGACTCTAGAACAACTTCTTTACAGAAGGAAGCAACAGTTTAAGTGACAGAAGAGAAATAAGAGCAGATTTCAGTTTTACCCTGGAAGTGCAGATTACTTCTCTCAAGTTGATGTTCATCCAATTGTCACAGCTGACCAGGTGACCGTTATATGTCTCCCCGTTCTTCAGCTCTACCAACTGAGTTAGTAGAAGACAAATAAGACAATAAAAAATACATGCAATACAGCAGTGCTTAAAAAATATCACTTTTGTGACCTGATAATTTGATATATACAACAAATTATTCTGCAGTCTGAATTATTGATCATTTAATTGATACAACAGCAACACAGGACAACAGCTTTTGACAGCAGAAAGAGTTCTGTGTCTCCTCACCATAGGATGGTTCTGGGCAGTCTTTAGCAAAGAAAGAGGAAGCTGAAAAATGACATAAAAACAGTTTTTACACAGGAATTAGTTGTCAAACTGTTTAACAGTCATGTTGAGCACCAAATTAAACAAAAGCATTGCGATTATTTTTTTCTTTGTCTGGATATTTATGTCACATTTTGGAAGGACATATCAGCTACATAGTCTACATGCATTTTTATAAATCAAAAAACGTGACTTAGACCCGGGTAACAACAGGCTATATTTGCTTCTCTCTTGGCTGTCTGCTTCCTTAACTAAACGTACTGATATGTCATCAGTTATCCTCCAACAATTAACTGAACGTACATATTTATTGCTATTTTAATTTTTAAAAAGATGTGCAAGATTTGAACAGTCTGTAGATCGTTCTCTGTAAGTGTGGGGTGATTACTAACGTTTGCTATGACTTGATGAAAACAAACCGATGTAAGATTAGTGTTACGATTAGCTTCGGATAGCTAACTCCACTTAGCTTGCATGACGTTACCAGGCATTATTATGACGCAGCGCTTCGGTCCTGTCGAGTAGACGTGCAACATTAAAGTCGATTAAGCAAGTAGATGCATTAAGGGATCATAGTCAAATACTTACCATTGTGAAAATATCCCCTAATGATTTTGTATTTTAATTTCTAGCTCGGCCTTTTACTGACACGATTTTACCTCCTACTGTTCTTCTTCGACGTTCTTCGAGTTTCCGGCGCCGCAGTGCAAAATAGTAGACGTATTGTAAGATACTGCCCCCTACAGCCAATACAGTGAAATAACGAGAAGTACATCCGTTGTTGGTTAGTGTTGTTTTTTTTGTCTAAATTGTCTAAAGTTGTTTTTTTGTCTAAACTTAATTTTGTTGTCGTTCATCTTTTTTAGAAATCAAATTTATTGTTTTTTAATCATTATTTTATTATTATCAATTTGTTATGTTGTTCAGTATCTATGTATCTGTCTACCTATCCAGTAGACTAAACGAAGCTGTGTTGCGCCATTGGTGACGTAATCACGTCACGTCTCACGTAGCCTGAAACGAGGACACCGGCAGTTTAGCTTGTAGGAGAAGGAGCCGTCAGCTGTGTCGGTTGTGGTGTGGCTCTCTGCGGTGGTGGGTTTATTGAAAGACCGACAAATTACAGCAGCGGATCCTCGGTAAACGGACAGGAGATGGACAACAGTAAACGGACAGTGGTCGTTACAGGTTTGTCGCTTTGTTTTATTTGCCGTTGTTGTCGTGTGACGGCAGCGGGGGAAGTGGAGGAAAAGTTGTAGCGATGATAGTTGCTGCAGCGTTAATGGCGTCCGGCATGTTACCGCTCCACTCCGCTGCTTTTTATAGACAGCTGAGAGAAACGTCTTGCTTACTGTTTTAATCATGACAGCCTGTTATCTACACGCGTTTCCTACACACGTAAAGTAATTTATTCCGTGTCCCAGTTTTGTTTGTATTTTCGGTAAGGACTAAATAAGACAACACGACGAGACAGATGTAAAGATGCAAAATGTATCATCTAACATTATATTCTTATTCATTTTGTATTGTCACTATATTCGTTTTTTTCATGAGTATATTATGAAATTCGTTCATTCGAGCACATACATTTCAATAAATTGGTCTGAAGTTATCCCGCACAACAGCATATGTTGCCATGTCTTAAGTACATTTGTGAAAGTGTCCTTTGACTGTATGTTTCTGGAATAATGAGCACAGATTATAGTTAAAAAGAACAAAAGACAATGTGCTCTCCATTTCTAAAGCTGCCACTGGTTAATGTTGCCTGCCAGTCTAACTAAAACATATAACAACTGTCCTAACAAAGGAGGAGTGCCTGTGTTTTTCTTCTGTACATAGTGTTATCTGCTGTCAAACAGCAGTGTGCTCAACACGAGGCCCTTTTCTAGACAGAGTGTTGTTAAGGAGCTGGACAAAGTTAAATGTGAATGACATAATGGACAATAACCAACCAGTTAATGAGTTCAGTGTTGATATCTTACTGTAATGGTTTCTGTATGGGTACTTATATTCAAGTTCGAGTTCTATTTGAGTTCATATTCAGTCACAAAATGTAACACTAAATATGCAAATCTGGACTTGCAGTCGTTTTATAATTAGCTGCATCTTACTGATAAGTCCAAAATGCAATGGTGTATTTTGATTTAAAAAAATGTAATCAGCTTTGCTGATTATACAACATGTAGACTATGTATAATAGTAGCAATTATAATACAGTGTCTGGGAAAGTAAATATTTAGCTTAAGGTGTTTTTTCTATACCAAAAAAGGCACCCCTTCCAGTCAAAGTGCAAAAACCAGTGACTTTAACATTTACTCTGAACAGTGGTAACAGAGACAGTGACTTGGTGTTTTCAGACACAAAGGGGCGCAGAAGCTGGCAATCCCAGCTGATCCAAAATGTGTAGATTGCCTGGGAACAGCACCTTCACAATAGCTGGCCGACTGGCAGCTGCTGGCCCCTCTCTCTGCTCCTTTTCAGCAGCCTGTCAGACAGACTGATCCCCCCTCCAACTAACCCCTGGGGACCTGCTGACCCTAGGATATGTGATGGTGTGGTGGGGGATCGGTTATAGATCCCTGTATAAACATATCCATAGTCTGCAGCTCCTGCTTATATGGAGGATTGGTGCAGGGAGAGATTTTTTGTGATAATTAAAGAAGACTAACATGCTTGGGCAAACGGTAAACCTTATGTAGGAGCACATGAGTCTTTTTAAACATAAAATCCATAGATTTTTATATATTCAGTGAGGAATCTAAAATGCTAAGAGATTTATATGGGTATACAGTGGAAAGAATAAGTCTCTTGTGGTAAAAGAAAAACATTAAAATATCCTGGGTCAGTTAAGAGTTATTATTCAGCTAATGTCAACAATGGACTAGGCAGGATTTACCTCCTTGTATTCGGATAGGCAGCTGCTAGCAAGTTACACAACACCGACATATTCCTTCTCCAGAATGAATGCATCAGCACTAAAATGATAAACTGGTCACTCCACCATATTTCTTCAGATGTGCTATAATCAAACAGATTCTAAACTTTCTTAATATTATGATGACAGAAATCTGACATATTTCAGGAACTGAAACAACTCTTGTGTTTTGTAGGTTTTGGGCCATTTGGAGAGCACACAGTCAACGCCAGCTGGGTTGCAGTACAAGTAAGTTTCACCAGTCTAATACTGTCTAATATATTAAATGTCAGGGGTCACAAAAATAATCCAAATAATGTCTTGAAATGTTTAGAAAGTTTTGAATTCTGCTTGTTTGTAATTCACAGTCATGAATTAAAAACAATTCCTTCACCTACACCTTTAAAAGATCATCAAAAAGAAGAAAGTCCTTTCATCCTCCCTACTCTGTCATTATCAAAATGTAAATCTGTTTGTGTGATTATTACTTAATTCTCTGATAGCTTCACACTGTGCAGCACTGTGTCAGGCTCTGTGTGTTCTGCTGGGGAAACTGCTTGTGGGGGATGATGCTTGCGGTTGTCAGGGTGTCTAGACGGACTTGATAAGGATATTAAAGGCAAACAAAAGGTCGCTTTGTGGAGGGGTCACAGACGTGGTCAGACAAGCCCCTTTTCAATACAAGTGGGGGTCAGTGTCCAGAGCGGTTTGTCCTGCCAGGGAGGTGGGGGGAGGTATTTGTCAACTGGCTGTGTATCAGATGCAGATTTATCTCACTTATAGTATACATGGTTGCATTTTCACTCAGACCGGTTTTATTTAAGAGTGTGGTTGAGTGTTGCAGATTGTTATTTTTGGTTTTCATAATTCTATAGTTTAAATCCAAAAATATTGTTGTTTGGATGATGTCTGGCCTCTAAGAAATAATAAAACGGAATATTTTCACCAACTTCAAAATTGCCCGCCAAAAATTTAGATTTTAATGTCATTGTCTGTTGATCATGTGTGTTTTTTTTTTTTTTTGAAAATGCATACAGTCACGTGGGTTTTGCAATATGCTGTGTTGTCTTCTGATAAAGGAAACAACAAATCCTATTTTAAATTGTGGAAAAATGTTTGGTTCTTATGTTGTTGTCCCCAACCCCAATACATCCTGTCAGGAACTGAAAAAGCTGGGTCTGGACAGTGATGTGGACTTGCATGTGTATGAGGTTCCTGTAGAGTACCAGACTGTCCAGAGTTTGGTTCCATCATTATGGAAGCAGTATCATCCACTGGTAAGAAGCCAACATGATTGTTATGACTTATCATACTTCTAAGTTAGGCCAGATTTGATTGTCAGAGCTCTCAGATCTGTGTTAATAGTACTGTAGCTTACAAAGTAATATAACTTATATATTGATACTGTCAGATCAATATATAAGTTATATATTGATCTGACAGGTCCTATTACCACTGTATAATATTATGTACAGTTATCAACTTATGCAAAAAAAATAGACACAGGCTCTCTTTTCAACTCTTCAGATATTCCTAAACTTTCTGTAACGAGAGGAAACAGATCTGACAGAGCAGCCACAAATATTCTGTGATGATATAATTTGTATTATGGAATAGTCACAGTTTTTCTGACTTGTTGCATCCTTTGTCAGTTGGTAGTTCATGTTGGAGTCTCAGGCATGGCCACTACTGTCACACTGGAGAAGTGTGGCAGAAATCGAGGCTACAAGGGTCTGGACAACAGCAGCTTTTGTCCTGATTCACACTGTTGCATCGTTGGAGGTCCAGATTGCATCAACTCGGTTATTGACATGGAATCGGTTTGTAAGAGAGTGACTGCCTCTGGGCTGGGAGTAGCTGTGTCTGTCTCTAAAGATGCCGGAAGGTAAATTTTATTTCTCCAACCGGGACAAGCATTTTGTTTCACATTTCAACTGTTAACCACACAAACACCAGCTGTCAAGGGCCGATTCATGTAATCAGCATCACTGTTAAATACCTAATTCATACTCACTGCTGCACAGGCAGCTGAAATAAAACCGTCAGCAGCAACATCACTAGTTATTATACAATATCAGTTAAATGAGGTGCCGTACTTTGGAGTCATGTCTTTAATTTCTTCAATACATTATTCTTTTCCCTGTCAGATATCTCTGTGATTTCACCTACTATACATCTCTGTACCTGAGCCATGGTCGCTCTGCCTTCATTCATGTGCCTCCTCTCGGAAAGCCTTACAGCGGGGAAGACCTGGGACGTGCACTCAAGGCCATTGTCCAGGAGATGCTGGAGCTTCTAGACCAGGCTGAGGAGAAGATACACTGCCAGCAGCACTTCCACTAAGTGACCTCCAGATGCCAACCAGCCTCTCCAGTACGCACCACACAAGAGAAATTGCACTTAACCACAAGTAGCCAGACTTCTTTTTGTTTAATTGTTGTCATTACTCGGACAAACTGAAAACCTCATCATGTTGGATGTTTTCAGTATTTGCTTCTCTCTGTCTTAGGTTTTCACTCACTGTTTTGCTAAGCCTGATTCGGTCATGTTATAATGTCTCCCGATGCAGTGGAAGTAAAGCGGGATTCTTAAGACATTGTAACATCACCTTTGCTCCCACTTACAAGGAACATGAAAGAAAATTATTGAAATTACTTTACCCCCCCCCCTCAGAAAAAAGAAGAAAAAGTACTGCTCTGTTTGTATGCGGTTAAAAAAAGGTTCCAGAAGATTTATCATCTGGTACGTATTATATGACCTTTGACCCCCAAAAGTGACTGCTATTATTGCACCTTTATAGAGTTAGGGTTATTGAAATTGTTATAGAAGTCACTTTTTGGGAAGCATTAAATATACTCCACCCTTATATTTTGAGTTTCACTCTATCCCAGGATGTTTCAGTCAATGGGTGTTTACACCTGAATCTCCATAAATGCTTAATGTACATGATACACTTTGGTTAAAGTAGAAAAGTTTCCATTAGATAGTTTTTTCAGCTGCCCTAAGGTGTAACTGTGCTGTTTCACATTTTATGTTGGATTGTTTCTTGAGTCCTTTTTCTTTATAAGAAGTTTTAAATTTGCCTTCTTTTACAAAGGTTATTTAAATCAGGGAACGGGTTGGTTCCAGCTCATTTTCCCCCTAGTTTGTTGGCCCAATTATGACAGAAAAACCTCAAATTCACCTCACTGAGATCTGGTCCCAGGTTGTGCAATGTTACTTTACGGATCTCGAGTCAGTTAGTTTAGGACATTAATGTTGTGGGTTTGTCACAGTTCTAATATAGCTGCACAGTTACTTGAGAAAATAGTGAGATTTGCAGCTTCACCATAAATTGCATTAAACCAAATAGCCTTTTTGAGTGAGCCGTATGTCAGATGGTATTCTATACATGATAAAAGTACACCTTTTAATTTGTATAACCGTTAATGTTTTTAATAACTGAACACATGAGTTACAGTAGGGGCAGCCCTGGATTTCTCATTACTGAAATGCTTTTTAATGGAGATTTTGAAATTCATTTCTCACCTTAAACTTTCTTTAAACCAGTTATTTCTACATCACTAACTGCAAAATCCGATTTTCAGTAATTGTGCAGCATGAATTTACATGAGTATTTTCTTCCCTGTTGCTCCTGATGTAGCATACTATGATGTAGCCAAGGGTTTTTTTTTTGCTGATAACAGTGAAACTCAGTTCAGTCAGAGTTGGGCGTGGACTTATTTCTGTAGCACTTTTCTTTTTTCACTTTTTCTGAATCTGGAATTTGGACAGCATTTTTAAAGCATTTTGTATTTTTATCGTTAGTCACTTTAACTTGAAATATGTAGCTTTGCAGACTTACACGCATCCATTCCAATATTAACCCTCCCCCATTAATTATGGTTATGCATGTATGGAATGCTTTATAGATGACCTGTACTTTATTTTTTCCAGAGCGTTGGTTTGTTCTGACCATTTACAACAAACTGCAGCATATTCTTTTAATGCGTCTGTAATAGTGTCACTTATGTGTAAATGTTCTGTATAACGGCTCTGTCCGTTTCACTGTGTAGACCAGCATTTTCCTGAGCATTGCCTACACTACCTAACACAGCTACAGTGTTATAGATTTTAGTAATATTTTTACCATTGAAATGTCAACACACTGCGTGAACACCCTGTGAATCCCCCAAAAAACAATCTACCTATGCCAAACAAGGATATAAACTGTCAGTTTAAGAAACTATCATTCTGTAACAGTAAACTGCACAGATTTTAACTTTCCTGATCTCAGAATCAAGTTTTATCTTAGCCATTGATATTTTCCTTATGTCTTGACTATGTGGTTTAAAACATATGTTATGGAAATGATGGGTGGGTTTTAGATCTGAGTTTGCAGGTGCTGAGATTTTACTGTGTGGCTTGATGAGTGCTGGTAAACTGTTGTAGAGAAGCTGCCCTTACAATGTCTCCACTCAAATGTGAAAGCCTCAAGTTTAGATATGAGGTGACCTCTGACCCTGATTCTCTCCTGTGCCTTGCTGTTGTTTAAATGTGTTACGAAAAGGCCTTAAAAATGCTCAGTGGGCCAGTTCAGATATATATAACTTATGCTGTCCAGTCAGATGTGTGGCTACCTCAAGAATACTTTTTTATCTCAATGTGTGCTATTGTACAATAACATAATGGCTCGGCGATTCATTGTAAATTCCTGTGCTTATGGAGTATCCTCTGAAAAGGTGTCTAATGCTTCTGACATTAACAAAGCGCTGTTACAATAAGTCATCTTGGCTTTGTAAAGGAAAAGCTTTGAAGTAATGAGAATTAAAGGATCAAGTGTAACGTCATTGTCTTTGATACTTTGACTATTTTTCCACCACTCACTTTCCATTGCCTATACTGTTATTCCAGGGGATGAGCTGTGTATATTTTGATAATGTGTTAGTTTTAGACACTTTAGATGTTTTAATTATCCATCCTACAACATCAACAGCATATCCTTGATCTCAACATCATGGAATCAGTCTGGGATTGCGTGAAGAGACAGAAGACACTGGATCAGACTAATCCACGGAAAAACTGGGTCCAACTCTCCAAAGTGCCTGGAACAATCTGCCTGTTGAGGATGTGAATTTTCATGCCAAATGGTGATTTGACATACTTTTCCTTTTTTTTTCTCAATTGCACATTATATTAAGTTATTTCATAGCAAGAAATATTCAAGCAAACTTTTGGAACTGATTTAAGACACTGCATTGACTTACATTTTGCATTTTTGGTGCCTTTGAAAGATATATAATGTGTTCTTTTTATTTGCCCTTATGAAGGATAAAATATATACATAATGTAAAATAGAATGATATATATTTTAATATTCAGTGTTTTCCCCATTCTCTGATCAGTAGTCTCTGATTCTCTTTTGATCTCCGGAAAAAGCCTCAGAGTGAGAGCTCTTTTATTTGATAGCCTGTCTCTGCTGTACAGACTACAGTGTACGTCACACGTTTAGCGGCGCAGCAAGTCCGTCGCCGTCTCTCTCAGACCCGACGGATCTTTCGAGCTCTTCATCCGTTTTGTTTTGTTTTTCATCCAGACTCTCGTTGTGGGCCTGTAGCCCGGTAATTGACGAACAAACACCGTGAGCATTTAGTGCATCGAATACCGGAAATCGTTCAGTAAAGCGAAAGCAAAGAGTCGAGATGAGTGTGGAGGCGTACGGGCCGAGCTCCCAGACTCTCACCTTCCTGGACACCGAGGAAGCGGACTTGCTCGGAGCGGATACCCAGGGCTCCGAGTACGATTTCACCGATTTCACCCTTCCCAGTCAGACGCAAACTCAAGGCCAAACCCAGAGTCAGTTGGACAACCAGGTCTGCTGCTTTTATTTTATTAAGAAGACGCGATCAAGTTAGACGTTTGTGACATCTGCCGCCTCGCTATTATTGTATGCTAGCAGCTAGCGCTTAGCTGTTAGCTCACTGCTAGCTAGAAAGCCCGGTAACTTGAACCCAAAGTAATTCCGGAGTCGTAAAGTTACGTTTAGAATCATTTGGGGACACGGGTGTAACCGCGGTGATTTAAAATCAAACAAAACGCGCACTGACAACCAGTCAAAGCGTAGCTAACTACCTGGCTTTTCCGCGCCATGGCGGCTAGCTGCTAACTGTTAGCATCCAGTTTGTTTGGTAAACCTTGTGTTGTGCTACAGGTTAATGGTCCTGATGAGGGTCTCCATAACGGTGGAGTGGATGACTCCGTGGCTAAAGCCAGCCAGCTGCTGGCCGAGCTCAACTTTGAGGAGGATGAAGAAGACACGTACTACACCAAAGACCTGCCTGTGCACGCCTGCAGGTAGGGGAGCCTCACCATGCACCATGCCAGGACGTCAATGTGCCGTACACTTAGCTCGCATCAGCCTGTGAAACGTCTGTCATCCACGAAGATTGTGGTGTTTATAGTTCGCTGAAACAGTTTGAGAGAGGCGTTGTTTGGACTTTAATGTTGTAGCCTACTGCATTCGTTTGATGTGTTGTGTATGTGATTTAATATCCCGTCATTGCCAGTGATATTAACGCTGTGGACTAACCGTAGAAACACGTGCTTCATAACGCTACCAAGTTCAACAGCATCACAAACCACAACCCCCCCAACTGACTGTAAGATTAAACCAACCATTCCTGAATAGCTGATCTGATCATTAAAACCATCAAGAATAATTGATTTGCTGGACTGTTGTATTAGATTTATTGATTTTATGTTGGTGTACTAATTAAACTGCCAACTCAGTGTAGACTACAGAGGGCTGTGCTGCATTGTTTTATGTTTTATGATCGCTTATAAATATACTTGGACTTTCTGTGGTGTTTCTGTTGCAATAGTGTTCAGTTATTACTCTCTTCTGTTACACTTATGTTTCATGTAAGCATTCTGATAACAAACCTTTACCAGTATCATTCAATTATCTAACTGATTTAGTAGGTGTTAGAATTTATCATGTAATTTTCGTCATTAGTAAGAATAATTGTACCCTCATAACGTATTTAAATATATATCACGTGACAGATACTTAGTGCTCACCACTCTAACAAGTTGTTGTCATTTTGTCTTTAATTGGCTGTATTTTGAGTAAATACTGCAGTAATATTGATGCTGTTTGGATTTGTCATCTTTCAGCTACTGTGGAATCCATGACCCAGCATGTGTGGTGTACTGCAATACCAGCAAGAAGTGGTTCTGTAATGGACGTGGCAATACATCCGGCAGGTATGTACTGGGCTCTTCATCCTTACATATAACTGTCAAAATATAAGGCTGTAGAGATTGTTCAGGGGTGGAATATAAAAAATAATAATAACTAATGATTTTGAATGTGTGATGATGTGTAAGCAAGACTTTTCATTGTATTTTCACTGGTAGGAAACTCTGTTTAACTAAAGTTTATGTCCTGTCAACTGTTGATGATCTTCGGTGTGCGTTATATACTATATAAACTAATTTTCTGCTGCAGTGCTACAACTGTCATGAAGCCAAAACTGTTAAGTTTTTGAACATCTTTTTTAATCTTCTGTTAACTTTCATCCTGCCCACTCTTGTACTTCTAGCCACATTGTGAACCATTTGGTGAGAGCCAAATGCAAAGAGGTGACACTGCATAAAGATGGGCCGTTGGGTGAGACCGTGCTTGAGTGCTACAATTGTGGCTGTCGAAATGTCTTCCTGCTGGGGTTCATTCCGGCTAAGGCTGATTCTGTGGTAGTGTTACTCTGCAGGTAAGTACTGGCAGGGTGGGTCTTTTAACTAATGCAGCTGAATTCACAGGATTCTCTTAAACAAAAATGACAACATGTTTCTTCTCGCTTTATAACAGCCGGTTTTAGTTTTTAGCGGGTTTAGTCCAAGTGCTTTGGATGAAATGTGCAGCCTTAAAAAATTAACCAGAACATTTTACATTTGAGAAATCGTCTGTGCTCTCTGGTCTGTAAACTGTGTAGTTGTAACACTTTGTATGTTGTTAGCATTACTCTTGACCATCCTCCCATGTTTTCTGCCTGCTTACCTGCCTTTGCAGTTTGTTGTCCATTGAACCTGTATATATACTGCCCAGTGTTCATTTGTTTTCTGTTGGATTGTCCTTGTATCTTTGCGTATGTGCATTACTCTCTGATGCCTTTCCAACTATGGTTCATTGTTTTGGTCTATTACTTGTTTTGTGGATGTTTTTATTTGTCACTTACACACCAATATAGCTGTGTTTGTATTTATGACTACCTAATTGGAGGCAAACATTTTGCATACATTTGTTTTTTGGGAAATCCCTGCTATTTAACTAGCTTGGTGCATTTAATTTAACACACTGTCCGCCTGTAAACAAAAACAGATTCTGTAATAGTCTCATACTGCAAAACCCCAGACAAACTAAGACTAAACTAAGCTTCTCTTTTTGATCCTTGTCTGTCCTTGTAGGCAGCCTTGTGCCAGTCAGAGTAGCTTAAAGGACATCAACTGGGACAGTTCGCAGTGGCAGCCGTTGATCCAGGATCGCTGCTTTTTGTCCTGGCTGGTGAAAATACCGTCAGAGCAGGAACAGCTCAGAGCCCGTCAGATCACTGCCCAGCAGATCAACAAGCTGGAGGAACTCTGGAAGGTAAGTACTTGACATGCTTGAAAGCTTTTCTCTAAGCATTGTTGTGACTTGATGATTGAAACCTCCACAGATCTAGCACACCTTAAACAGCTATCAGCGATAGTGGCTTAGCAGGATTGGTATATCCCTTTTAAAGTCTATTTTTAGGGGCATCTATCTGTGATGAATGGCATAAAGAATGTGTGGTGTAATTTACACAGGGTTGCCTTTTCCTTACAGGACAATCCCACTGCCACCTTGGAAGACCTGGAGAAACCTGGCGTGGATGAGGAACCACAGCATGTGCTGCTACGCTACGAGGACGCCTACCAGTACCAAAACATCTTTGGCCCTTTGGTCAAACTCGAAGCTGACTACGACAAGAAGCTTAAGGAATCCCAGGTACCAGAGCCTAATTTCTAAGCTGGAGACTGTAATTTACCGAATTGCTTTTTTATGTCCTTGATTGTCTGTGTCTACACTCTACACTGTGATCACACTGTATGTCTCATATTGAGGCAGATCACATTTTCCTCACTGCAGCTGTGACCACACGGAGATGTTTCTGTGGTGCTAAGCATGAATGATTACGCTGATTCTTTTACTTGTACTTTCTCCAGGAACATTGTCTCAGTAATGTGGTATTATTGGTTCATGATGTATTATTGTTTTTCTTTTGCAGACACAAGACAATATAACAGTCAGGTGGGACCTGGGGCTGAATAAAAAGCGGATTGCCTATTTCACACTGCCCAAGACGGATTCAGGTGGTAATTCTGAGTTTGACTTCCTCCCTGTGGTTCTGTGGTACAGGGAGAGCCCCTCCCGTTCCTTTAGTTCTCCAAATTGCACGCAACCTCTCCTACCCCTGCATCTTTTAGTGGCATGTGTGTTTTGTTTTTGCTGAGTTTTATTTTTTTTTTTTTTTTTTTTTTTTTTTTTTTTTTTTTTTTTGCCTGGTACTGTATCATTTAGTTTGTTGCCACGGCACATGCTCCGAGTGTGTGTGATTTTTTTTTTCTTCTTTGGTTGGTTGGTTTTAAATAATGAGGGGTTTCTAACTTTATTCATCTTTTTATCCCAGATATGAGGCTGATGCAAGGTGATGAAATTTGCCTGCGTTACAAGGGGGATCTGGCCCCGCTGTGGAAAGGCATTGGCCATGTCATCAAAGTCCCTGACAGTATCCTTTATGATTATCCATTTAGTTACACTGTCCTTTAGTCTACACTGGCTGAGCCCAGATGGCAGTGTGTAATCTACTAATACAGACAACATAACCCCGTCTAACACCATTTACTAGACATGTTATACAGGAAATGCTGGACTTCTTTAACAGCTTGTGTTTAAAGACTATGGGGACGAAATTGCCATTGAATTGAGGAGCAGCGTTGGTGCCCCTGTGGAAATTCCACACAACTTCCAGGTGGACTTTGTGTGGAAGTCCACTTCCTTTGACAGGTGAGCTGAAATCTTAGACCCATTTAACTCCAAATACGACATGTGAAATTTTACCTCTCCAGATTATAATATTACTCTACATTACAAGATGTAATGTCAAATCCAAATGTTTACTGGAAATTACTTTGGTCTCTTTGAAAATTTTAAACTAAAGATGTTGATACAAAAATACAGAAGCTCACTTGTTGCCAATAAACAATAACTGACATGTGATTGCGTTGCTGCAGGATGCAAAGTGCTCTGAAGACTTTTGCAGTGGATGAAACCTCTGTATCTGGCTACATTTACCACAAACTGTTGGGCCATGAGGTGGAGGATGTTACTATCAAGTGCCAGCTGCCTAAGCGTTTCACTGCTCAGGGCCTGCCTGACCTCAATCACTCACAGGTCAGATCTCACTAACCACAACCGCTAACCTTTTTTCTCAGCATAGCATTTTAAAGAGTGGTTTGTCTGAATATGCTTTAGTTCACCTGGGCTTCTTTCTGACGTTTGTGTTTAGGTATATGCTGTGAAGACTGTGCTGCAAAGGCCTCTCAGTCTGATTCAGGGTCCTCCTGGCACTGGGAAGACTGTCACCTCTGCCACTATTGTTTACCACCTGTCGCGGCAGGGCAATGGGTAAGATGGGTTGAATTATTGTTGTTTTAGCAACTGTATTTATGCTTCCTCCTCTAATTCTGTCTGTGATGCATACATTTGCGTCCTGCAGCCCAGTTCTGGTGTGTGCTCCCAGTAACATTGCAGTGGATCAGTTGACTGAAAAGATCGACAAGACTGGCCTGAAGGTTGTCAGGCTGTGTGCCAAGAGCCGGGAGGCCATTGAGTCGCCAGTGTCTTTCCTGGCTCTGCACAACCAGATCAGCAACATGGACAGGTCAGTGTCATATAGGCAAAATCACCCCCCGTTAATATTATCCTAATTGTAGCTTCTTACAAAAACAATTTTTGGAATGTATTCTTCCACTGTTAGTTTGAGACTATCTTTGCACAGGTTTCAGTGCATAAAACTCAGCAAACAGGATCAAAGTCAGTCCAACTGTCCATCCACAGAACTGGTGAATGAACAAAATATGATTTTCTGTAGCCACCCTAATATATTGTTTTCCTCAATAGTATGCCAGAGCTTCAGAAACTACAGCAGCTGAAGGATGAGACTGGTGAGCTGTCATCTGCTGATGAAAAACGCTACAGGGCTTTGAAACGCACTGCTGAGAGGGAGCTGCTGATGGTAAGGAGGCCCTTCAAGGATCCTTACTCAGGAGATGTTATGTTAATGCTTTCAGTTACTGCACTTGGGGGGATTCACAGAACAGTTGGCTACACATGTACAGACATTTGTACTGCAAACTGGGCCCACCACATGGTCAATTTTTAATGTTTTTATATAAAAATATAAATTAAAAACATATTTAATATTTGCATGTGCGGTATTGTGCAGCTGAAATTGAAAGTTTCAACATAGTGGCAGGGAACCACATACATCATTCTTTTTTAAGAATTGTAAATTATTTGCCTTTCTGCCAGAATGCTGATGTGATCTGCTGCACCTGTGTCGGAGCTGGAGACCCCCGCCTGGCCAAGATGCAGTTCCGCTCCATCCTGATTGATGAGAGCACCCAGGCCACTGAGCCAGAGTGTATGGTACCTGTGGTGTTGGGAGCCAAGCAGGTAAACACAGTGTTTTGTTTTTTTTAAAGAAAGAAACAAGCAACTTTAGCATTGAATATGTTACTAGTTTAACATTTAATGGAAAAGTTTTGGTGCAATTCAAAAATCACTGACTGCATGCCTGGTAGTTGGCTACACGTTGACTGGTTGTCACTCACTGCATGTGACTGAACTAGTTTTTCGAACCAAGAAAATAATTTTACAATAATTTTGAAAAAATCAGTGTAAAATAATCTCTAGCAGTTTCATATTGTTTATGATTATATATTTATATTATATTGTGGCAAATGAGGAGAGACTCTGAGGTGAGGTGAATCAACAGCTTTTACTCAGGTAACAGAACAGAATGAATAGACGTGGCGGAAAGCGCCAAAAAGCAAGGACCAAAACCATGCCCCCTTACCCATAACCCTCCTGGGTGAGAGACATACCCCAGAGTGTCCGCCACAATATATTATTTTCTCGGCGACAGCAAATTTTTAAAACACCACCAGAACTCGAATACTCATATCAATCAGGGCACTGCAGCAGCAACAGACGATCTGAAATAATACCATGTCAATAAAAAATGGACAAATTGACAAAGTGCTTCTCACAGTGTCAAATGTATACTTCAATGTATGCACGATGATTTCTCCTGAAAATATTGAAACATTTTTAATGTACATGTTTTTCTTGTGTGGCTCGTCTTTTCCCCTCTCAGCTCATTCTGGTGGGTGACCACTGCCAGTTGGGTCCTGTGGTGATGTGTAAGAAGGCGGCCAAGGCAGGCCTATCCCAGTCCCTGTTTGAACGCTTGGTGGTCCTGGGGATACGGCCAATCCGTCTGCAGGTTCAGTACCGCATGCACCCGGCTCTGAGTGCCTTTCCCTCCAACATCTTCTACGAGGGCTCACTTCAGAATGGTGTCACTGCAGGTTTGTCAAAAATTTTTTATTATGTGGTTTGATGGAAGGACAAATTCATTTTCACTATAGCGGGTATACTTAAGTAAAAAAAGATAAAAACTCCTCTGAGGACTTGAGACATAATACCATTTCCATGTTATCTTTTAGCTGATAATAATATGAACATTTTCTTGTTATCTTTCAGCTGACCGCATTAAGAAAGGCTTTGATTTCCAGTGGCCACAGCCAGATAAGCCCATGTTCTTCTATGTGACCCAGGGGCAGGAGGAGATTGCCAGCTCTGGAACTTCCTACCTTAACAGGTCATTGTCTTGGATTACATTGCGTAGTTTAACCAAAGTATCTAAACGTCTTCATGCTGTACAAATTGCATTGAATAACGTAGCCAGCTTTGGGTTAATTGAATTTCTCCCCTTGTCAGCCATGATCAATATCAATGCAAGGTTCACCTCTGCAATCTAGACTTGCATCATGGAAGATTTTTTTCTGTAACCGTAATACTGCATCATTACTTAAAACGATTGAAGTTTGTTAATGAATTAAATAAAGAAAGTGTCAACTGCAGGCAGTGCTGTGCAACTTTAAACCAATATTACTCTTCTCCTATTCAAGTGAGAAAGTAATTTATCCTGCCAATGTTTCTAAGGACGGAGGCTGCCAATGTAGAGAAGATCACCACCAAGCTGCTGAAGGCTGGAGCCAAACCTGACCAAATAGGCATCATCACCCCATACGAGGGTCAGCGCTCTTATCTGGTCCAGTACATGCAGTTCAGTGGCTCCCTGCACACCAAACTGTATCAGGTACCACACACACACACAGAGGATAAGTGGAGTAAGGGATTTTTAGATTCAGAATCATGTCAGCTGAGCACAAAAGGGCCACATGATTATACAAAAGCATCACAGAACTGGTTGTTTTCTCTCTATGAATCTCAGAAACTAAAAAAGTTATTTAAAAAACTGAAAATTACGTTTAAAACTGTAATTCCCGCTGAGGATTTTTTTGCTGGCTCTGTGGCATTTGGCAAAATCTTTGTTTTTTTGTTCTTAATATGCAATCTGCTCCTCTCTTCGTTGTTTCATGTTCCATTATAGCAAGTGGAAATTGCCAGCGTGGATGCCTTCCAGGGCAGAGAGAAGGACTTCATCATTCTTTCTTGTGTCCGTGCCAATGAGCATCAAGGCATCGGCTTCCTGAATGATCCTCGTCGCCTCAATGTGGCACTGACGCGAGCCAAGTAAAATTCTTGATGAAACAGTTGTGAATTGTATCAAGTGGCACAGCACTCGGCCAACTGGCGATTTGCTGATGAGTTATTTAGACTTCCACAGAAACTCATTAGGAGTCATGAAAATCAGATACATGTCTGTGTAGAATACATCTAGTCTGTGTAAAATACAGCTGTCGAATTTTTTAAGGTAACTTGTTGCCTTAAGATCCACTATAGCATCATAACCATATTATAATCATACTTTATGTAAAGATCAGATACTATAATCACCAAAGAATATACGTAGAGTGATTTAAATACCAAAACATTCAACCCACTGTACCTGATCATCAGTCATCTGTGTGTATGTGTGGTGTGAATAAAGGTATGGTGTGATCATCGTGGGGAACCCTAAAGCTCTCTCGAAGCAACCGCTGTGGAACAACCTGCTGAACAATTACAAAGAGCAGAAGGTCCTGGTGGAGGGGCCTCTGAACAACCTCAGGGAGAGTCTCATGCAGTTCAGCAAGCCCCGCAAGTTGGTCAATACCATCAACCCTGTGAGTAGAACAAATGCCTGCGTCATAAGACACGATACTTACCAAGCTGTTAAGGAGAGTATTTGTTTCACTGCACTCGTCCACATCCCCTACTGATTAAATTATTAGCATACGCCAAAACATTTGCTGGTTTCTTTCCCTCAAATGGGAACATTACCTAATTTTTAAGCCTTTGTTTGACAGCAAATTTAACATCCTTAAACTTTTATGCCTGGATGGTCAAAACAAGACAGCTGAAGACATTAGCCTTTGCTCAGGGAAATTGTGCTTAAAATATTTCATTTATAGAGCTTTTATAGACCAAGTGAACAAGATGATTGTGGGAAAAACAAATAGCAATGGTAGACCAACATCTCTGAAGTATCCAACAGTTTTAAGTGGTGCTGTATGATGTTTTTCAGGGGGGGCGTTTTATGAGCACTGCCATGTATGATGCACGTGAGGCCCTCATCCCTGGCTCTGCTTACGATCGCAGTAATGCTGGTATGTATTCTATGTTCTGCATTACATGGTATGATTCAAGACAATAATCAAAGGCAAATGCTTTACTCTCTGGCTGTATTTATGCAAGCCTCATTACGTGCCATTTCTTTCAGCTGGACGTCCCTCCAACATGTACTTTCAAACTCATGACCAGATCGGAATGATTGGGGCAGGCCCTGGTCATATGGCTGCCATGAATATCCCCATACCCTTTAACTTGGTGATGCCACCGATGCCTCCATCCAGCTACCTGGGTCAGACCAATGGTCCTGCTGCAGGTATAGCACAGCATTGCAACGCCCTAACCCCCCGTTATAGATTAAAAGTGTTAGGTGTGTTTGGTTTGATGCTGTTTATAACTTTTTTCATAATCAAGGTCGTGGAGCTATGAAGGGTAAGCCTGGGCGTGGAGGGCGGCAGAGGGTTCGTGGCTCTGGAAACCACGGTGCCAGCCAGGGTAATGGACCGAATAGCCAGGCAAGCCAGGATGGAGCTTCTCAGTCCTTCTCCCAGGGGCCGCTGACCCAAGGTTATATCTCCATGAGCCAGCCCTCTCAGATGAGCCAGCCTGGTCTCTCCCAGCCAGAGCTCTCCCAGGTAATACATTATTGCTGCTCAGTGACAGACGATTTATCAAATGTTTGAGATGCGTTTATGACAAGTCATGATTTTGTTCAAATTTGTTGGCCTGTGTCCCCAGGTTTAGGATTCGGCAACACTGTATTGTCTCTTGTTGGTGAAACTATAGGAATTTGTTTTGTCATTATGGAAATTCTCCAGTCTCTGAAGATGCCTTCCATAATGTTGTCTCTGTTTTCATGTTATCCAGGACAGCTACCTGGGCGATGAGTTCAAGTCTCAAATTGACGTGGCTTTGTCTCAGGACTCAACTTACCAGGGTGAACGTGCATACCAGCATGGTGGTGTGACTGGACTGTCACAGTATTAAAGTGTAAGTACACACAGTCTGCCTTCAAATAGTTTATAGCTTTGAAGATGAGGTGAAGCTCTAGGGTGATCAAGACCATAACATTGTTATCATGTATTCACGCTGTAAGAAACCTGTTTCTTTTGGTTATGTAGAGAGGCCTGTTGTAGTCATTAGGTCACAAACCTTGATGAAGGTAAATAATATCACATTTGTGACTCTTAGTCCCTGTGTGAGGTATTAAAATGTTATTTTGCTGTGTTTCAGTTCTTACCTTTTAGGAGGCTAAAACACTTCACCCATGTGTTGTGCCTCTTTATTTCCCAAGCTGTTCTAACAAACCTCCCATTATTTCTCACAGGATGCTTGAAGAAGGGAGCTAGGCTTGAGCTGAGCTTAGTTCATCAGCTTTTTAATCTGGAAATAATAAAAACATAAAATGGATACCTGTTTTCCTCTGCTACAACCGAAGCACCACTGAGTGAACGCGACGGGATAGCGAAACCAAAACAATGACCAGCGAGAGAAATAAGAGGGCAGAAGAAGAGGGAACAAACAGATGGGCAGGGCGATGGCAAGAGAGGCCCAGTGAACAGGCGAGAGGCGGGGACCGGTGCCCGTACGAAGTGAAAGAGGGAAGGCAAGAAGATGGCGGAGTGTGGTCGAGCTGCCGAGGGAAAGGGAAAGGAGAGATCACGGCGGTCTCTCATGGGAAACCAAATGAGGCTCAACTCCTAATATCATAATCGATCCAACCCCTATCACCTCACGGCCTCCAGGAAAGAAAGGAGAGCGAATGAAGTTCTTCTCTTCCTCAGAGGAGGGCCAAAGTCTGAAAACAGAAATTGAAGAACTAGATCTCCAAACCTGGGTCGACTTGGTTGCAGAAAGTTTTCAAACAGGCAACACAGAATCCCCATTGGTTGGGTGCCCAATCTGTATGATGTCCTGGACTGTTTCAAATTAGTTTTTCATGGGAGGAGAGTAGCAACAAAAATCATTTTCTGGGCCCAAAAACCTCAGCAGCACGGAAACAAGCACCGGTCCACACCCTCTTGGAGAGGAACTACAAACACAGTTTCTGTGCTTGAGTCTGATGGAAGAGCCTTGAACTGAAGTATCTTTAATTTACCTTGAGAACTACTGGCTCATTCTCAAGGTCTGTTGTGGGTTGGTTTCGACCACACATCAGTGGTGGAGTGGCACAGGGATTTCAGACTGCTTTTTCAGGGCGTGAGGCGCGAATCCCACTGATATCGCGATCATCATGGGACGCATTTTCTTCTCTGAAGTACCTTTCTTATCAAAGAGCACAAAATTGCAAAAAAGTCATAGAAACTATCAAACATGACCAGCATTGAATATTCAGCTCGGTGTCATTTGATGTTTCAGTGAAGGCTTTTTCTTTCCTTTTTTTTAACCTTTTGAGAGCAGGGGTTGTTGAAGTCGGTTGTGGTTGCATGACCAGACGTCTTTTTTTTTTTAACACTGTGTATGCTTAGATTAGCAAATGCTTGAATGCTTTGCGTTGAGCGGCTCCTCAGGGGATTGTGGACTGTTCACACTCATCACGAAAACCCCTGCTTGAGGTAAAGGAAACCAAATGGGGGGAGGGGGTTGCAGTAGTTGTGGCGGTTGTGGCAATCGATCTGCTGCGAGTAAGGAGTAGAAACGGAAGGTGGCTGGAGAGAGTTTTCACATCTTGAAAATAGATGGCGGTTATTGTAAGGATTATAACATCAAGGTAGTACATGTTCACCAGCTATACAGCTGTTACCCTGGGACACTGAAAATACTGCAAATCCAAAATGATAAGTTCACACATAAAGAAAGAAATCTATTGAAACTTCAATACACTTTGTGATTTTAATGATCATCTTAATCTGGATTCTTTGTGTGGATTAAAATGACACTTTATCCCAGTTACATAGTGGAAATGCCATCAGCAATGATGACGTGATGTCTTGGAGGTGAGGGAAGTCAATGAAAAACCTGACAACAGTGCGTAGAACATGTCACCTTCAGATAAGCAGCTGCAGCACAGCACGAATGTAGATAAAACCAGACTACCAACATAATTTAATCCTTTCAGCCAGCAGAGGGCTCAAGAAACCCACAGACAATGATGTGTTATATTTTATTTTTTATAATAAATTGAGGTGAGATCAGCAAGTTTTGCAGCAGGTGGTGTTCAGGATGGGCTGACTGGGTCAAAAGCCACCTTCCTTCTCCTTGGAGTTAAACAAATGGAGGCTAGTAGACTCTTTTATTTGGACTTTTGATTTGTGCAAAGCTTTTTTGCCCTTAATATGTATTCCTTGTAAAGTTCCTCTCGAGATTTGTGTGGATCTTAAACCCCCATCCTCGAGAACTGTTAACCAGAACCCTGAATTTATCCAAACTTTGCTTTGTCAGATGACTTGCTGATTTGTGCATCTAGTTGATCAGTTGTGTGTTATTTAGCTATTTTGTGTACTTTTACTAAATCACTTCTTTGTAGCAACTTTCAGACAACAGGAATGAGTTGTCCACTGTTTCCTTTCATTAGTTTTGTATCTCCTCTTTCACCTGTCCAAGGACTTGTAGTTTTCTAACTCCTGGTAAAGACACTTTCTGAACACAGTAAGAATGTACCCCATTGTTACATCTCGCCGGCTTCTCATTTCAGCAGACATGTGACAATCATGTTGCGAATCGACGTCACCATGTTGAACTGACTTAGAAACTGCTCAATTTTGTTGACAATGTGTGATGAATTAGTTTCACATATCAGCCTGTTCCACTGAACCCTAACATGTTATAGCTTTAAAAACCTGCTGCCATTATTTTATTGCAATTGTGTTTGTTTTCCATCTGAGCCACAATCAGTTGCATCACGTGTAGTGATCATTGAAGAAGCATTTCTTTTGTAATCAATTTGAAACAATTGCATCCCAACCCTCGATTCTCTGCATCAACAGGTAGAGATGGACTAGAGATGTAAATACCTATTTGAAATAATGAATCTTGTTTGCAGTGACTTTTCATCACAATATGGTGATTCTCTTGTTTAACTAAATCAATAAAGGCTGTCAACTTAAGCAGTTGTTTTATGGTATGAAATTTATTTGCATATGCTAACAAATATTACAGATATTGCACAATACTAAAACCAGTACATACACGAGTACAAGCCATTTTATCTGGTTTCCTGTCCTGTTTTCTTCTTTATTCCTTTTTTCTTGCTGCGTCTCTGCATCGTCTCCTGGATTTTCTGTTTGAACTTTTTCTTCTGACTCCTGATCTTCTCCAGTTCTGCCTTCCTCTTAGCCTCCAGGTCTGGATCCTGCAACATCAGTTTTTGATACAAATTAGCAGCAAGACATTTAACTTTTTATTTAAATGGTTTCCTAACCCAGTGCAGGACCATACACCATCTCAAATGACGGATTCTTAGACTATTGTAGTGTGTAGGGGTTGTTACTAAACACAAGCACCAATATTTTACCTGTATTCTGTCCTATCTTAATGACAGATTTACTATTTTAGCACTGTAAACAATTTTGTTAAAATGATCCTTAAACTGTTAAATGTCATCTGAAATCAACTTGCCTTCCCCTCCAAGATCATCTGTTTCCTTTTGTTGATCTCCTTTTTCTCATCAAAGTCTGTTGACTCAAGTTTCTACAAGCAATAAAAGGTGGCACCATGAAAACATTACATCTAAGATCACAATTTTAAAAATATAAAACAGCTATGGCTTGAGATGTTAAAAAAATTGACCTTGTGCTTATGTTTTAACAAAGTAACAAACCAGTTCAATACTTCTGAACATGCATGCAAACACCAAGAGGTGAAATAATAAGTGACAGTCAAAAAGATGATGTATTCATACTATTTCACACTCCCGCCTGGTCACATTGACCTGGGTGAGGATCTTCAAGACTTCTTTCTCCACCACAGGATACTCCTTCAGCTTTGTCTCTGTAGAAACAACCATCCCATTTATGTAAACCAGATTTTCTTTCTGTCTCTCTCTCACACACACACACTCACACTTTTGTCTCTGAATGCCCTCTTGACCAAAGCTCGCAGGTTAATCTTTTTAAAAACACTCATGTTGGATCAGTGACATGAAGGATACAGACATTTTCCCCATGATTCATGTTCAGTCTTTATAGAAACATGACTTACGAACGTGTTCTTCAATGGTGTGGACCAGGTGGATGTCATACTGTGTCACCAGTGTGATGGACACTCCATTTCTCCCTGCAGAAGAACACTTGGTCATGTTTGAGCTGCATTCGTTTTAGACATGTGATGCTTCAGAACAAGCCACTGAGAGACAACACTGCAGGATCAGTGTTGCTTTCTCTAAACTACGCTCAAAAGTAAAGATGACTAAACAGATGTTAACCATACCAGCTCTTGCTGTTCTTCCAACTCTGTGGATGTAGATCTTGGGAAGACCAGGGGTGTTGTGGTTAATGACAACCTGGACAGTTGGAATATCCAAACCCCTGTGCAACATAATATAGGAGGTCAAACTTGTGATTGTGATGTGATTGCAGGCCATCTGCAGCTGCCCTTGTAAACCCCTCAGGCCGTTTTGACAATATTTTTATAGTAGCAGCAGCAGCTCAGCAAAGCTTCTTACCTGGCAGCTACATCTGTTGCAATCAAGATTTTGTAGACACTGGCCTTGAATTTGGCGAGGTTTGCAAATCGTTGTTTCTGGAGAAGATAAAGAGCTGTTGTGGATTTTGCAGGCCCATTCATCTGGTTTTCAAGCACTTTCATCTCTCATTGTTTCTAAATTACCATCAGGGCTTTGTTCTTGCTTCATAACCCTAAAAAGGTCCCCATCAAGCTTTCAGTACTGAAATCTAGTTTTCTGGTCTCTCTATGGTCTGATGCAGCATCTAGGTGATGGACTTGTGTGAAATTAAGTTGTTGAGCTGCACCAGTCTTACCTGTTTCATCATCGAGTGCAGGGATATTGTTGGAAATTTGAATTGCTGCAGCATCATGGTGAGGATTTGGCAATTCCTGAAGGAAAAATAGATCAAATCAACAATCAACACATAATTTTATTTTAAACATGTGTTTTTTCACATGAACAACAGCAAATCAACACATCTGAAAACTGATCACACTCAGGCTTAAATATTAACCCCATAAAAAGTTATTTTCATATTGTTATCAAAAGTTTTATTTATCTATTTCACAATAAAAGCCAAACAGTTGTGTACACACTGGTAGAATATCTCAGAAAATATTTTTACTCAGGATGCTTTTATTACAAACTCTGCATCACATTCACATGACTAGATAATAATATTTGCACAATGCATATGATGTTTGTTTAAATCAGCTGGTGATTCTTACTTGCATGTGTTGGTGAAGATGATGATGGACCAGTCATCATGCTCATCAGTGAATGTCTGAATTAGGTGGACAAGGTAGGCGTCTTTTACCTTCTCCGGAGTGAGGATGTACCTCTGGTCCAGCTCCTCTACTGTTCGTGTCCTGTTATAATATAAAACAATAATATGATGATTCATGCAACCATGTACATTCTTGATTCAGGCCCAGGTTACGACCCCCTCCAGTGTGAAATCGTTTGAAAGGAGATCTTAACACAAGTAATGAAGTTAAGAATAGTTAAGATCAAAGTAAACAACCGCACAGCCAACACTACTGTTGTACTTTATGTTTTGTTGGAAAACAACAGAACAGATGTTTAATTGTGTTGCTGTATGCTGGTTAATGGTAGATTCGCTTTTACTCTCTTGTGCGGATGTTTTTTTCATCCATGAAAAAAATATTCCTGTCAACAGTTCCTCACTCTGATGTGCTCTCCCAGAAAAAAGGTTGGTTTAAGGCAATGTTCTTCAGCTCCTGTAGCGTGTCAGTGAGCGTGGCACTGAAAAGCAGCGTCTGCCGTTTGGCTGGTAAAACCCCGAGAATAACCTCAAGGTCTTTGGTGAAGTCAGTACAGCCCTGCTCCAACAGCCTGTCTGCTTCATCCAAAATCTGAAAAACAAACATGATGTCACAAGAACAAACAAACAAACATGGTATCACAAAATACCCCCTCACCCACCAAAAACTGAATCTTGCTCATGCTGAAGGTGTTTGAGCTGCGGATGTGATCAGCCAGCCGGCCTGGCGTTGCTACGACAACATGGGGCTGGTTGGAAAGCTCCTGGGCCTGGCTTACCATGTCTGTCAGTAACATGAAAGAGACACTGTCAGCAAAACTGATAAATCATAGTCACATGGACATACTAAGTCAGCTTTTATGTTTTAACCCTGATTACTAGCAAATATCAAAATTGGTTTTTACCCATTCCACCGACAATGATGCAGTCCCGCAGACCCAGAGGTTTCCCAAAGACTCTGAACTGCTCAGCAATCTGATAGGCCAGCTCCCTGTGTCACATCACATTTACAACAGAGTCAGATGAGACCAGATTGTAAAACACTAGAACCTTTCTGCATTTCAAAATCCACTAAAATGGCATGATCTTACATAGCCAGTAACAGGAAAATGCACAGTCTGTAAATAGATGCGGTTGAAGCGTCTGCATCCCCTTGTATTAAGTGTAGTCACGTCTGCAAACAACACAAGTAACATTGCACAGCACTGACCTGGTGGGAGTGAGGACCAGGCAGAAGATACCATATGGGTCCTCGGACAGTTTCTGCAGCACTGGCAGCACAAATGCTGCCGTCTTGCCACTCCCAGTCTTGGCACAGGCCATACAGTCCCTTCCTGTGGTGTATATATATATATACAGAAAACACACATTCATTCATCTGCACCTGCTCTGGGTTTAGGTAAATGTTCCATGATCCCACATCAGATTTCTACAATTCCTCAAAAACGGACAACTACTGTTCCCTGATTCAATAAGCACTGAGCATTAAACTGATAGATAACTCAATGTAGATCTGCATTCCTTGATCAGAGGTAGTAAAGGTGTGTGCTTTACAGGTAGACAGCCTGGTAAAGCAGTGATCCGTTTTTATTACGGGTGATCTAACACAGCCTGGTTTACCTTGCAGGATTGGTGGCATGCAGTTTTCCTGGACAGGAGTGGGTTTGTTGATTCCCAACTGTTTACACTGTTTAACCAGCCAGTCCGAGATTCCCAGAGACGAAAAGTCACCCATGGCCGCTTTATTTCTTCCCCCCGAGGACTGAAGATAACGTCTTTGTGCAGTGTATTACAACGCGATAACGATAACACACTCTTTTAGTGGTACTGAAACCATCCTCGTGCGTAACATCAACTGTCGCCGTAATACGACGTCATCACGTGACGCTATCTTCCTCTTCGTCGTCTTCTTCTTCTGTAGGAGAAGTAGACAGCAAGAGCGCGCTGCCGCCCCCTGCTGGTCAAATACCGATTTTCCCCACCAGGTCAATGATGATTCGTCATATTTTGCTGTTGTTTAATGGCGGTTTGCAAACAAGTGTTATTACATTAGTGGGATTACCGCAGCACAGTTTTAACTGTAATTCAACTTTCTGCAACTTATCTTTGTCTTTTTTATATGATGGAGACTACATGATCTGTAATTGTCAGTGTTTACAGTGCAGATGCAGCCTTGTGATTGTGGTTTGTCACATCTTGCAGGGTTCGGTCTTGTTGACCCACCTGCCACAGTGGATGTGAAGAGGGTACCGCCCTGCTGGAAAGACACTGGTATTAGTCCACATGAAGACACTTATCTGTGTCTGCAGACTGCAGCACCACAGGTGATTACTGCCCTGTGTGTTAAACACAGAGGCCTGAATGATCAGCATCATCCTGTTTAGAGCGTCCAACTGCGTCCCACTGACCGGGCCGTGCCATCCACATGAACATGAGGGCTGTTTGCATGTGAGACAGAGATCTGACGTCGCCTGCTTCTGGCCCCTGAAGCACAGCGGTGCAGCTGCATTGGTGTAACAGGCCACTGAGCAGCCTGATTAATGTGCTGCTGCGCTCACTCTTCCACTACATTTGATGCTCTGCTCGCCCATGTACAGCCCACATTCATGCAAACAGCTGATTCATCTTGTATCAGTGGTGTCTTCAAACCAAGTATGAATTAATGAAGTGTCGAGCAGCTCTGTTCCAGCACGGCTGCAGTTATTTAACCTCTTTGATAAGGATATTTCTAAAGCTGTAATCCGTTGGAGAAGTACTGTATATGTTTCTTATCCTTTTTTCAGCTAATTAGCAACTCCATGAAACTTTTACACTTTTCAAATCCCCTTTACACCATTAAAAGCTGTGGCCTTTTATGCAATGAACTTATTTCATCTTTTTTTTTTTGCTGTATTAAATGAAACACATAACATTGTTTGTTTGTATTTGAACTCCTGAGCCTCGAGAGTTGCAAACAGGATTATTGAGTCAGTACTATGTACATGTAAGTGAAACAGGTCTGATGTGTATGGAATATGCTTCTCTCCTTTATTAATACAATTGTATGCAATAACCCTGTAACCCTGATGTATTACATGACATTTATTTATTTAGCGTGATGGTATTTTTTACAATTAGGTTTCCACTGTTGTGTTGTCCGTTGCATCATCAGGAAGAGATTTAACAGTTCCTGGTTGTATAGTTTTTGATAGGATTATCACGTGGGTCTTTATAAACACATGGATTCTGTATATGATCTGATCTGAAGTGTTTGGTGCGTCGCGTGGCTGTAAACAGCCGTTTGGTGTCTGTTCCTCCAGCAGTCATTTCACAGGGTTGAAGCTTTTATTACGAGTTGCACTGAGGAGGCTTTTGAGACTCGACCGCAGGCAACCTCCAAATATCACATTTCATACTCTGACATTCAGACAGAGGGGGGTGAAACAGGGGGGGCCGCTTTGTAGTTTGCATTGTGGCCATCGGGGGGCGCGACGCCACGGTTTTTGCTATTGGTTCAGTGGGATTTCAGTGGGATCCGACACGGAGAGCAGAAGGGAGCTCAGTACCGGAGGAGGCTGGAGCTCAGAGGAAACTGGGGGCCAAACTGTGCGCTTTTACGCGCGGAGACCGCAGAGTGTGGGGTTTTGTTATTGTTGGGGACATCGGCGGACAAAGGAAGGCGAAGCGAGCTGGAGAACAACAACTGATCCGAGAGCAGAGAGAGGAATCTGGAGTCGGACCCGATTTTCCCTGTCCCTGCCCCCCAGACGTGTAACTTTGGTTCAGGATTTCACAGGAATATAATCAGTTTGGAGCCGGAAGCCAAAAGGATAGCGAGAGTTACTGAGTGGAGTTTCCCCCTGAAACAGCAGCAACCAGATCCTCCGCTGGAGTATGGGGTAAGTTGTGTGTGTGTGTGTCTGTGTGTCTGTGTGTCTGTGTGTGTGTGTACACTCCTGCAGGCTGGAAGTGATCTACTCACATCGCCAGCAGATCAGAAAGAGAACTTTGTGCTGACTCGTGGGATCCTCTGGGCGCGAGGCGGCGTGATCGACTAGCACGCAGAGTTTCTGGGCTCAATCAATCAATCAATCAATCAATCAATCAATCAATCAATCAATCAATCAATCAGAATCAGTTCGCACGTGTCAGACGTCCTCACTGTGACAGTAAGAAGGGCGCATGTTCGCACATGGTTTGTTTAAAACTGATCGTGTTTTTTGTGGTCATGTGATGAAGAGGTCACTCGTGAGTCTTTCAGTTAGTAGAGTTCCTGTTTTCTGCTCCTGCGCGCGCGCGCACACACACAGACACACGCACACACACACACACACACACACACACACACACACACACACTAAGAGAGAGGGGAGACAGGGAAGAGAGGACTGGGATTTGGTCTTTGTCCATTGTCCAGGTCAAATGATGTGCAGGGGATTTTTCGTGGCTTTGCTTTGGGAAGCTCCTGTTGCCAAGCTGTGCTCAGTCTCCACCTGTGTGTGTGTGTGTGTGTGTGTGTGTGTGTGTGTGTGTGTGTGTGTGTGTGAGTGAGTGAGATGGTGATGAAATACACATGCAGCCTTTCAGCCTCCTCACATTTCCTCTCAGTCTCTCCCCTCTAGCTTCAGTCCACGCCTCAATCAAGATGTGGTCATCATTTCAGCGAATCATGTGTTTTAGTTTGGTGACTCAGTGATGTAACCAACCATTTCTCCTTCACGTTGCACCACTGACAACACACAATCGCTGACATTGTCAGTGAGTATTTGAGTCAAAGCACTGTGTCCTATCTTTGGTGTGTGTGTGTGTGTGTGTGTGTGTGTGTGTGCGTGTGCGTGTGTGTGTGTGTGTGTGTGTGTGTATACATGTATATGTATATGTTGTCTGCATTCTGAATGAGCATATCAACTCTACGTCAATGTCCACTCAGCTGAAGACCTGGAGTCAGACAGGAGCCTTGTTGTCAGTGCCTTTACCCTCCTGACAGGTGTGAACATCTGGAGGAGAAACATGATTAACAGCCTCTTCACAGCCATAGACAAATGGAGTGTTAGGTGCACACATGCTCCCCTGCTCTGTGTGAATATCAGTTCTATCATTTGGTAGAGTAACAGTTTTGATCTTATGATGAACCTTATTTTTTGCTGACGTACAAAATATAGTTTATGTCTGGCTTTGATCATTTACAACTTATTTATCTTAATTAAGTTACAGCTATTGTGTATATTATATATTAGTTATATATTTATTGGAAAACGAGTTTTGTCTAATTCGTCACAGTCAGTATTTGGTTCTGCAATGTGAGTTCCAGTTTTGTTCTTTGTATTAATTACGTTTCATATTTTTCATGCTTGTGTTTGCTTAATTAAAGTTATCAAAGTATTACTGTGATTCACCTAAACTGACCTACTGGTTTTTTATAAGTCAAGTGTGTGTTGTGCAGCTCCACTGTGGAGAACGATTTCCTGACAGCCTCCGCAGATACGTTCTCTCTCTTTGTAACTCGGCTCCTCTTCCCTCTCGTCCTGCTGCACAGGATTTGACTGCGAGCTGTAAAATGTACCCGCTACACCGAGAGAGGTACCGACATGCTGCTGTGTCTGTGTTGTCGCTCTGCATGGCAGGGATGGGCGACACTTTATCCCCTACCACATAATGCTGAGGATCTGACCAGTGTTGTTGATACACATCAAACAGTCGAATGGAATACCCGTAGAAATCTGGCATTATTAATAATAATTATTTAGTCAGTGTGGGGGAATTTGGCTAAAATGACAAAACAAGTATATATTAAAAGTTGCTGCCCGTGTGGGATTTATAATGTGGCAGCTAATTAAATATAGCAGTTAATTAAATTTGCATCTGATTTTGTTTGACACTATAAAACACTATAAACGCTATATATTGATATATTAGGGATCAATCCGCCCATCCTTTCTTTCATCAATCATTTATTTACATCCAAAGAAACAAGTCCAGCGTCGTCACGTCCCCATGCCGTCGATCCTCCCTCAGCATCTGTGCAAACTTTACTGTTGACTGTGACATCTGATTAACATGGTGGAGGTGTCACGTTTGTCATGCTGTGCAGATGTTGTCGGCGTGATCTCCTCTCACTGTCGCCGCCTCTCTCATCGCATCGCTGTGCTGTCAGTCACTCATTTGCAGCCCGGCCGCTCCAAATGTGTTTGGGCTGTTTTAAACTGTGCATCGTGTTTTACAGGAGCTCACTGTGCTCTGCGTGTCAAACCTCCACGTTCGCAAACAACTGCAGCTGTAAATCTAATTTGTCATGGGTTTTTCATTTTATGCCATGAAATGTGTTTTTGTAAGCAAGTAATCTCTTGTTTTGTACGTTTTTGTACTCACTTCCCCCCTCTCTCTCTCTCTCTCTCTCTCTCTCTCTGTCACTGTCTCTCTGTCTCTCTCTGTCTCGCTGACCTTCATATCCTGAACGCAGAAAAACACTCAGGCTTTGTGTTACCTTCACAAAGAGAAACCGCATTAAGTTACCTGACCTTAAGAAACCCAAAGTGCTGTGCTGTCATTTCACACCACCACACTCACATTTCAACCATGTCTTCAAGCCGTTAAAGGCTTTTGGTTCTTTAGTTTTTATCCACCACAGATGCAAAGTGACGTTGGTCACCATCTTCTGCTGACAGCAGGTCAGTTTGATGTAAAACCACACTCGTTGTTGTTGTCCTTGCAACTTGTTGAGCTGCTGCAGTGTGAGTTAGTGTTTCCCTTTGCTGTGCTATTTTGGTGTGTAGTTGTAGCGTGTCATGCTGCCAGACGGGGCCAGACACTTTGGATGGCTCAGGAGTGTGGGCACGAGGCTGCTGGCTCTCAGAGGTCAGAGGAAGAAGACCATTAGAGGAGAAATAATTTCCCATCAACAAGGAAAATCGGGCAAAAACAAAAAAAGCTTTTCCCTTTTCTGCAAACCCTGAAGTCCTCAGGTGCTGTTAACCCACTTGTTTGTTGTCTTCATGCACAGCTGGTGAAAAATGATGCTGTGCTGAGGGCGTCAGCTGATGATCTCATTTCTGCTGAATTTAACTGCTTTCAGATGGAGGCAGAAACCTGGACCAACAGGCCTATGCCTGAACACGTTCAGCCTGACAGGCTGTGCCAGAGATTTCTTAACTTCATGGTCACTATTACATGGACTTCTTTCTTGTCAACAAGAAAAGATGCTTGAGTTGTTGCATTGATTGTTCATGAGACAACTGTAAAAGACCATGTTCAGGTTTAACTATGTTGCATCCTATTTACTCTCCTGCAATAATGGCAGTAGTTAGGGATCGCTGCACTGTCACTTTGAACAGGATGGGTGTTTGTTTCTTAATTATACCTCATGCTCTGAAATGAGGGTTTAAAGACAGTGGCTAACGTTTGATGCAAATTTGTGACGTGGTATGTTTTGCTGTGTGTATAAATAAAACTGACTTTGTGCCCAAGGCCTAAAAGATATTCATTTTCAGTTTACAGCGATAAAAATCAGGAAAAGCAGCAAATTGTTACAGTGACTGTTTGACTCAACAGATCACACATATTTTTGGTATTTTTCTGTCTTTTTCCTTTTGGTACATAGACGATTTGTAGCATAACATTGTACAGAGACAATAAGAAGCTCAGTCTTGATTGTGGAGTAACATTATATTTAGATTATGTGCATCGTTAGTTACATTTTCCGATGGGAGGCGTGATGACTGTACTGCATTTGGACGCAAATTGCACTGACATTTTTCCTTTTCACTGCTTTTCTGGCACAAGGGCAGTTCAGCCAAGCACATTATTTTTTCATCTCTCTTTCTCTGAAGATGTGCAGATGCAAGGGAGAAAATGTCACTGCATTTTAAACCGCTGCAAACCTCCCGGGTATATATTTGTTTACATACTGTACATCCCAGCACAGGATATTTCCTGCTCCAGCTTTGACCCATACTTAACCTCACTGACACCTCCTTCTATTCATCAGTCCTCTTTGAGACTTAATGATATTAATTTCAAGTGTGAGACATTGGCTTTTAAGTATAATCAGTTGGATTTTGGCAGCGTGTTTCATTGCTCCACCCTCCTCACAGGCTATTCACAGCCCGCAGAGCTAATGTGCTACATTCTGGGCAGTTAGAGGAGTATTTTCTCCACTACAGGTGCAACCGGTCGTGTCTGATGGCAGGGCCAGACAGGAATGTGCAGTGTACAGAATGTGCGTGTGTGTGTGCGTGCGTGTGTCTTAAACATCCAAGAGTAAGAGCAAATTCGCATTTCAGCACAGAGATATAAATAATTCCTTTGTAATTTAAATATGTCATCTGAAGCGCAGTGGTCCAAAAATAAAATAATACTCACTGAATACGGTTTGTATAGATGTGTAGGGTCACATGTGCTCTCCCGGTGTCTTTCTCAGTCCTTTATGGGCACTATATGAAGAGCAGAATTTGCTTAATGAAAACCCCACAGCGCATAGAGTTGTGGTGTTAGTTCATTTATCAGAGAAATATAATTTTTTTTTTTTTTTTAATTTTGGGTAGTGGGCTGTTGCTTTGCCACTGGTTTTTGGCCTGTGTGTAATACCCAGTGGATAACTATAAGCCTGCTATCACATCTGGTCACATGCTGTGATAGTCATCCCAGAGAAACTGTGGTTTGGAGGCAGACAGAGTGTGAACTGTGAACTACAGGATAAGATTATTTATATTTAGCACCATGGCTGTAAATGACATTGTTGTTGTTAGTTTGGCCTCTTTCACTATTTGGATCAAGACTCATTATTATCGGATATATTTACATTAATTGTCAGATTTGATCTATTGATAATTTAATAGATATGCAAGATTTGATCGCTCTACAGGAGGCAATGGACCTTTATCAAGTGTATCCAGTAGTAATTTGAAATGGAGCATGAATGCCTACAGTGAATGCAGCCACATAGGTCAGAGGAAGTACTGGAAAGCCTCCTTGTTTTCTGATCACTCAGCATAGAAAGCTCGGCCCTGCACTCGCTGTCTTCCAGCTCATCCAGATGGAGAGATCATAGAAGTCTGTCTGTTTATGGCATTTGCTGCAGACAGCAGCCAGATACCGTTGTAATGTTTTCCTGCCCCACAGAGGAATTTTTTCAACTGTTTGAGATGAGGCTTGCAGGAGGAAAGGGCCTGACATTTCATCACATCGCTCATCATGTATGTACGCCCATATCTTTGAAAATTCGTCTGGATACTTCAAGGCAATTAATGAATCGTGAGGGAGGGGTGTAGCTGGTGCCCTCAGGGCTGCATGCCTCGATCTCGCTCTGCTTTTATGTGGAGGATGCATTAAAGAAAACTTCACCCATCAGCGTGGACTCAGCTGGTTTATTTCACTGACAATGACAGAATATCATTATAAGTTAAGTGTCTTTTAAAAAAATATTGTGGTAATAGATGAAATTAATTTCTAAAAACACCAAATAACAAAAGAGTGTCAAAATTTTTCGTTCGCAAGCGACGAAAAGTAGATTTTTGAAAAATGTCAAAAACAACGTAAAAATGTAAAATTTCTGACGACATACTATACGTTTTTGTTGAGTTTTTGATGTTTTCCTGAAAAGTGAAAATTTTGTGAAATATTTTACGACATACTATCCTATGACATTTTTGTCAAATTTTTGACGTTTCCTAAAAAGTGAATATTTTAGAAAATGTTTGACGACTATGACATTTTGGAGGATTTTTTCATGTTTTTGAAAAGTAAAAATTTTGTAATATTTTTGATGACATACTATACAATGACTTTTTTGTCGTGTTTTTGACATTTAGGTGGAAATTTTGTAAAATTTTCAACATAATAGTTTACTAGGAAGTTTTTTTATTATTTTTTTGACGTTTTCATGAAAAGTGAAAATTTAGTGCAATTTTTGACGACATGCAATACTGTTACGTTTTTGTCGAGTTCTTGATGTTTTCGTAAAAAGTGAAAATTTCGTTAAAATTTCGATGACATACTATATAACATGACGTTTTTGTCCAGTTTTTAACGTTTTCGTGAAAACTGAAAATTTTCTGTGACATACTATACTATGACGTTTTTGTTGAGTTTTTGAAGTTTTCCTGAAAAGTTAAAATTTTGTGAAATTTTCGACGACATCCTATACTATGACGTTTTTGGCGAGTTTTTTGACGTTTTCCTGAAAAGTGAAAATTATGTAAAGTTTTTCACAACATACTATACTATGACGTTTTTGTCGAGTTTTTGACATTCTTGTGAAAAGTGATAATTTTGGTAAAATTCCAACGACACAGTATTCTGTGATGTTTTTGTCGAGTTTTTTACGATTTCTTGAAAAGTAAAAATTTTGTGAAATTTTTGACGACATACTATACTATGACGTTTTGGTTGAGTTTTTGAAGTTTTCCTGAAAAGTGAAAATTTACTGAAATTTTCAACGACATACTATACTATGACGTTTTTGTCGAGTTTTTGATATTTTCATGAAAAGTGAAAATTTTGTTAAAATCCAAAGACACAGTATACTATGATGTTTTTGTTGAGTTTTTTACGATTTCTTGAAAATTGAAAATTTTGTTAAATTTTCGACGACATACAATACTATGATGTTTTTGAAGTGAAAATTTTCTGAAATGTTTCGCTACATACTATACTATGACGTTTTTGGCGAATTTTTGACGTTTTCCTCATAAATGAAAGTTTTTAACGTTTTTGTGAAAAGTGAAAATTTTGTGAAATTTTTCATGACACTATACTATGACTTTTTTGTTGAATTTTTGACGTTTCTGTGAAAAGTCGAAATTTTCGACAACATAGTATACTATGACGTTTTTGTCGAGTTCTTGATGTTTTCATGAAAAGTGAAAATTTTGTTAAAATTTCGATGACATACTATATAATATGACTTTTTGTCACATTTTTGACGTTTTCATGAAAAGTGAAAATCTTGAGAAATTTTCGACGACATACTATACTATGACGTTTTTGTCAAGTTTTTGACAATTTCGTGAAAAGTGAAAATTTTGTTAAAATTTCCGCGACATACTATACTATGATGTTTTTATTGGGTTTTTGATGTTTTCCTGAAAAGTGAAAATTAGGTTTTCTGGTCTCTAATCAACAAATATCATTCTGGGGGGTGATTTCACGCTATTTTCTGTCATTCTGGCGCGTTATTTCCACATTTAAAGTTTGGCCGTTTTGGGGCATTTTCGACATACTAACCCCTTAGGTTATTTTTCGATTTTTGACCTATGAGAAAATTTGGTTTTCTGGCCTCTAATCAACAAAATATCATTCTGGGGGGTGATTTTATGCTATTTCCTGCCAATCTGGCGCGTTATTTCCACATTTAACGTTTGGCCGTTTTTGGGCATTTTCGACATACTAACCCCTTAGGTTATTTTTCGATTTTTGACCTATGAGAAAATGAGGTTTTCTGGCCTCTAATCAACAAAATATCATTCTGGGGGGTGATTTCACGCTATTTCCTGCCATTCTGGCGCGTTATTTCCACATTAAATGTTTGGCCGTTTTTGGGCATTTTCGACATACTAACCCCTTACGTTATTTTTCGATTTTTGACCTATGAGAAAATGAGGTTTTCTGGCCTCTAATCAACAAAATATCATTCTGAGGGGTGTTTTCACCCTATTTCCTGCCATTCTGGCGCGTTATTCCCTTTTTAAATTTTTGACCGTTTTTGGACATTTTCGACATAGTAACCCCTTATGTCTTTTTTCAATTTTTGACCCATGAGAAAATGAGGTTTTCTGGCCATTGATTACCAAAATATCATTCTGAGGGGTGATTTCACCCTATTTCCTGCCATTCTGGCGCGTTATTTCCTTTTTAAATTTTTGGCCGTTTTTGGACATTTTCGACATACTAACCCCATAGGTTTTTTTCGATTTTTGACCCATGAGAAAATGAGGTTTTCTGGCCATTAATTACCAAAATATCATTTTGAGGGGCGATTTCACGCTATTTCCTGCCATTCTGGCGCGTTATGTCCTTTTTAAATTTTTGGCCGTTTTTGGACATTTTCGACATACTAACCCCNNNNTTTTTGGACATTTTCGGCATACAACCCCTTACGTTTTTTTTTCAATTTTTGACCCATGAGAAAATGAGGTTTTCTGGCCATTAATTACCAAAATATCATTCTGAGGGGCGATTTCACGCTATTTCCTGCCATTCTGGCGCGTTATTCCCTTTTTAAATTTTTGGCCGTTTTTGGACATTTTCGACATACTAACCCCTTACGTTTTTTTTCAGATTTTTGACACCCCTTACGTCTTTTTTCAATTTTTGACCCATGAGAAAATGAGGTTTTCTGGCCATTAATTACCAAAATATCATTCTGAGGGGTGACTTCAAGCTATTTCCTGCCATTTTGGCATGTTATTTCCTTTTTAAATTTTTGGCCGTTTTTGGACATTTTCGACATACTAACCCCTTATGTTTTTTTTCAATTTTTGACCCATGAGAAAATGAGGTTTTCTGGCCATTAATTACCGAAATATCATTCTGATGGGTGATTTTATGCCATTTCCTGCCATTCTGGCGCGTTATTTCCTTTTTAAATTTTTGGCCGTTTTTGGACATTTTCGACATACTAACCCCTTACGTATTTTTTCGATTTTTGACCCATGAGAAAATGAGGATTTCTGGCCATTAATTACCAAAATATCATTCTGAGGGGTGATTTCACGCTATTTCCTGCCATTCTGGCACGTTATGTCCTTTTTAAATTTTTGGCCGTTTTTGGACATTTTCGACATACTAACCCCTTACGTTTTTTTTCG
>JAFBJQ010000040.1:696953-748845 GCA_016785345.1 Trinectes maculatus
AAATAGCGTGAAATCACCCCTCAGAATGATATTTTGGTAATTAATGGCCAGAAAACCTCATTTTCTCATGGGTCAAAAATCGAAAAAAAACGTAAGGGTAAAATGTCCAAAAACGGCCAAAAATTTAAAAAGGAAATAACGCACCAAAATGGCAGGAAATAGCGTGAAATCACCCCTCAGAATGATATTACATACTATACTATGATGATTTTGTCAAGGTTTTGACATTCTCGTGAAAAGTGAAAATTTTGTAAAATTTTTCACGACATACTATACTATTACGTTTTCTTCAAATTTTTGACGTTTTCTTGACAAGAGAAAATTTTGTTAAAATTCCAACGATTGATTTAATTGATTATAATTAAAAACCTTCATAGTTCTGTTGATGTTCTTGATATGCATTTTTTGAGTGAGATTTTACCTTCTGACACCACAAACCTCAGATCAAACAGTTCCATGTGAAAAGCTTTGCTATATCATCCTGAACATTTTTTTTTCATGCCGTTAAGCAGAGGAGCATGAAATGTTTTGCTTTTATACATGCACTGACATTTAGGTGCTGCATAGTTTTATCACAGTTAGTTATTAGAAGTTATTTCTAATAAATGAAGAGGAAGAGCTAGAGCTCACAAGTCTTAGATAAGTTCCCTGCTGCAGGCCTTCTTGTGTTCAGGCCAGAACAAATCAGTTTAGTTCTGCCTTCACACAAATATTTTTGAACACTGACTGTCAGCAACCAGATGCAAAACTACAAATCAAACCTTGTGCTTTCCATTTCTTCTTCTTTTTCTTCTTCTTCTTCTTCGTCTTCTTCTTCTTCTTGTATTGTTAAATGGTGGTTGACAAACACCATTTAGGTACATTACCTTCACCCTCTGAAAGATTTCTTTGCTACATTTCCTATTTCTTATTTATCTGGCAATAACCAAACAGTGTTACAGTATTTCTCCAGCCTCTCTTGAACCACAATAAAACTAAATTTATTTAGAGTTTCTTTCTTTTATTATTTGTTTTTGTATTTAGTTTTGACTCCATGTTGTTCAATGAACACAGACCCGTATTTGTATCATCACTTAATCATATTTATTGTATTTCTAGCTGCTTACAGAATTAGACTAATATGCAGAGCCGGCTGTTTCACCCACTAGGCAATATAGGCAAATGCTAAGGGTGCCGTGGCCTCAAGGGGGCGCCACAAAATTGGGAAAAATTTCACCTTCAATATAATTATATTAAAACTAGTTATTACTATAAACTCTTAAAATGGAAAGCAATGCCCAAACAATATTACTACAAATGATAGTACCAAATAAGTCTTTCTTTTGTAAGCATATGCAAATCGCCAGTGGATCTCGCCTCCCACACCACATTGGGTAGGGCCAGTTCTGCTAATATGGCAGCCAAATCTGTGTCCTTGGATATGCTCTTATTGTCTGTTAGCTTCAGTAAAGGCTGCAGAAAAAAAGTCAATTGTTTTTATGCAAATGCAATGAATTCCAACCAAATCCAGCAGGAACAATGCATCATATAGCCAGTGTTGACCTATATACTGAATGGTTAGTTCTCCTGCTTTAAGTGCAGAGCTTCCTCGCAGCACTTTGAGCACTTTGTCATCATTAATGTGGTTATATAAATGACTTGCAAGTTGATGTGTACATGAACAGCATGCAAATTCTAATATATGTGTAATGTTGCATGAGTTTAGAAATTTCGAATTGTGTGAAGAGCCTCAATCCATGGTTGGTCCCCACAGCAACTGTATGTAGTTTGTCTTCAAAGACAGCAGGATGGCTAGATGGACTGCTAATGGTTAGAATCTTTTTACCTTCCACCACCATTAGCTTCTATATATTGGGACATTACTCGTGACCTTGAGGTCTTAAAAAACAGCATACTTGGAAATTTAAAGAGTTTTTGTAATAGCATCATCAGCAGTCAAACAAAAAATCACCAGGGAATATATTGTGATTCATCTATTTATTGTGAATTATGTCATGTGCATAGCTTTACATTTTTGTTATGCCAATTTAGTCAAGTAAAATATGTTGCTGATAACCTGATTTTGAGTGCTACACATCATGTTACCAGTAGCATCGAGTTAATATGGTCTCTTCTTTTGTTGTGTGTTTTAAAGGGAGCAGCCCATCTTCAGTGCCAGAGCTCATGTCTTCCAGATCGACCCAGCCACCAAACGCAACTGGCTGCCGGCCAGCAAACATGCTGTCACAGTGTCCTTCTTCTATGATGCCAGCCGCAGCGTCTATCGCATCATCAGCGTGGGTGGGACCAAAGTAAGAACCCAACATTTATGAATACAGATATGATGCCCCATAAGTTCACACCAAGAATGTCTGTATAAATATCAGGGGGGCAGAGGTTCTCTGTGTGGTCTGTATACAGATATAGATTGAGTGCTGTAATTCCCAAGTGTCACATATGTTTACATCTGGTGATGAACCATAACGATTAAATTATATTATTCGTAAGTTTTAACTATGTATATACTTGTTTCAAATCATTTTTACACTATTTAGCTGTACCTTTTCAATATGTTATATTTCTGTTAAAACAAACAAATAAGATAAAATAAGTATCATACTACAGAAGGAAAATAAAAATGACATGAAAAACCAAATCACTTCATGCTTCATCATGCAGTATCTGTAGGAACATGTTTTTGTGCACTGTTACCTACCTCTTTGTCTTGACTTGAGCTCACTCTCTGCAACCTATCCCATGATTCTTGGAATGAATAAAAATACCGGTAGATGTTTTCGCCATTTGCGTGTGGGAATGTTGACATTCATTGACATGAAATGTGCACATTGTCAGCAGAATATTTTTAATGAATCACACGGGCAAAGCACATCTACAATAACATTATAGCACTAATGCTGTTAGCACCAGACTAAATTCCAGAGAAAACACTGCTCTTATCAGCCAAGTGTTACAACTTATGTGTGGGCTTTGGGAGGAGCACAATGAAATCTACATTTGGCAACAAATCCACCTGTGCAGAGAGTGTGTCTGAATAAATTATTGCACAACACAATAAAACGTAGCTTTTGTCTTTCTGTGGCCTTGTTGTTAGATATTTTGCCTTCATCGGTATGTGGTAAATGTATAGGTGGCAAAAACAAAGGCTCCAAATTCAGCATAATTTGAATGTATATGGTTTTGTTTATTTTACAATCAGGTCCTTCCTGAAGTGCACAGTAATTATTATAACTAATCAGCATCAAACTCCAACAGCAGCCTGTTTAACATAACAAGCTGCTGCACAGTGAATAATTCACCTCTTGATAATCAGAAGCAAATCTTATATTATATCTTTTTTTTTGATTAAGCATTTGCAAATGAAAAATGACAAAGTGCTGTAATGAATTTGGCATTTAAAGGTAACAGAAATTATTCATATACTCCAGCCCTGCATGTGCAGGATGCAAATTGGTTGTCCTTGAAAATTACCTTCTTTTGAAAATAGCTGTATTGTGCAAAGTAGTTTGACAAATGCTTGTGTCTAAAGCATTAGTACACAAGATACTCGTTCTTGTTCTTCTTGTTCTTTTATTCAGACCAGGACTCCACAGTTACCGTTAACAAGTGCAAACACGTCCTTTCTTAGTGTCATGCCTGGTGGCAGACAGCAGTGACATATTCCTTAGCATTTATAATGAAAAATCAACATTTTTCTCACACTAGGGTAAAGAAAAAACTAAGCATTGACATGTACATTGTCCCACTTTTCTTAGCAGGATAATCAAACCACTTTCTTATTGATACTAATTATTTGAATTCCCTGTGGTACCAGGCCATCATCAACAGCACCATCACCCCCAACATGACCTTCACCAAAACCTCTCAGAAGTTTGGCCAGTGGGCAGACAGCAGGGCCAACACTGTTTATGGCCTGGGATTTTCCACTGAGCAGCAGCTGCAGCAGGTAAACATCACTCACTGACAGAGGCTGCATAACAACAATAGGCATCTGACTCTTTTATCAGTAAATAGAGAAAGAATAATGGCTAGACAGCAGGAGGTGGAAGTAATGGGATGACCAAGGCACTATTTTCACATATCTTCTAACAGTGTCTGATGTAGTTGACATTATATTTACGCCACGCTGCCAATACCAAAAATGTCTTTATTTCTCTAGAACGGATTTCACTTTTTTCTCACAGATCAGAGATGTTTTTTCTTTGCGTGTTAAATTAATCGAATAACCTCAATTTCTTACATACAAGCAAATGTACAAGTGCGCGCAGGTATACGGTCAGTACTGAGGGTTATTTGACTCATGGCTTGTTTCTTCCCTTTCCTACAGTTTGCAGAACAGTTTAAAGAGGTGAAAGAGGCAGCCCGTTTGGCCAGGGAGAAATCCCAGGAGAGGTTTGAACTTGCTAACCCTGCGCTCAGCATTGCGGCCCCACAGGTAAAGCACCACTGTGCCCCCATTAAACTTTTTTGTGACTATGCGCGTTTTCTCATTCATTTTGGCCAGAAGGAAAAAAACCTCCAAAACACAAAAATGAAAAAAGGTCAGTCAGTCAGAGTCTGCATATGCCAGTCTTATCAGTCATTAATACATCTATTATCTAAATCCTCAATACAGCTGTTCAATAATAAATCTGCTGTCGGAAGCGTTTTATTTGCTGGTCTGGTAATTCAGTTTCCAAAAAAACCTCATTGAGAACAGTTTTTATTTTCTTGTGGAGTATAAAAAAGGAAAGACTTTTCCCAAAGAGGAGTCCATGGTTTATCATCAGTAAATGGGGCCATGTCTCTGAAGACACACATTGCTGTTGAGATTTGGGATGTCTCTAGCATCACAAATAAGGTTCAGTGTCTCTATCTGATACAGATTGACATTTACAGTCTGTAAATACAAATATGAATGAGGGATTGAGGGATGGCGAGAGGGGAGATGGAAACTGAATCATCTATAATTCAAGGGAGCTACCGCTGAAAGGAAAATTGCCAGCTTTTATTGTGCCAGCATATGTGGTTTATTGTTGGACTTGATAACTCTGTGGTTCAGATCTTTTTTCCACAACCTTTTCTTCAAATTCTGCCCTGTAATGACATTCAAAAGCACAGAGTGATATTTACTCAGGCAATCCTGACATTTACTGCATCAATGATATGAAATGCCCAGACTGGAAGCACATGACTCTGGATTTATTAACTCTCATGTCAAACTTTTAGGAAGCCTCATAGATGCTCTGTCCATCTTGGTTATTATCTAGTTCTGCCAAGTATTTGGATTCATTGTCTGTTTAGTTGTTGTGGTGATGGATTGAAAACAGCATAGAGCTGGTTAATGTTTTTGTGTATGTCCACTGTGGTAAGTCAGTGAGCAAGTCTGAGAGGCTGCAGATTCACGCTGCTAACCTTGGCTTCAGCTCTGATACACAGATAAAGCTGATTGTTTGTCCTGTCTGTTTCTTGACTTGTGGAGGCAACAAAACAAAACAAAAACAAGCGTCAATACCAATAGGTCAACAGCAGTCTCGAGCAGATATTGAACACTAGAAGATAAGATAGAACATTATTCATCCCACACCGGGGAAATTCAGCTGTTAGAGAGACAAGTAGAAAAATATACATTACAGGAAGGAAAAAAGTCTTAAGAGGTGTTAAGAAAAAAATATATATGTTTTTTTTTTACTCCAGTTTGGACAAGTGACTGTGACAAGCTCAAAATGTAAACGTGATAAACAGTAGATGACAATATTTGGTACTATAGTAAAAATTAGGTAACATGCCCAGATGTACTATATAATGATGTAAGTAATGAAAGAACATGACATATGTAATCATGTGATAACACAGAGAGTAGTGAGACATATGTAAATATGTGGTACCAGTAAATGACAATGATGAAAAATAAAAAGTAAAAATTACATTATTGCACAGAAATATGATGATGAAACCCTTAAATATGTAAACAAGGGCTACATATGTAAGCATAAATATGTAAACATTGGATAAACAGTAAATGGCAATGATAAGAAAAAGTGTGAGGTAAAAGTCAAATATTTACTTGATATAGGATGAAGAAATATAAAATAGTATTTTTCCCAAAACGCCAGAAAACTTGTGTGGATGCTGGACTGAGCTGCACATGTAGGGTCCCATAACACAGGTCAGAGGTCAGGATCAGTGACACAGTGTCATACAAGGTCAGACACAGCCGTGCAGCCGCTACTTATTTCTCCAAAAGACGGCTGTCATTGATGATCATAGAGAAATAATACCCAGTCAAACAACAGTTCTAAAATTTGAGTTTAAGGCTTCTTAAATTCTGTTTTTATATAGTTGCGTTTTGAAACACAAAATAAACAGTCAAATATTGTATGGACAGCAACAGACCTGGTTAGTAACTAGTCAGCGGTGTTGCAGAGCTGTGTGTATGCAGCCTGCGGCTTTGCTAAGCTCATATTCAAAAGTGAGATGTGCAGTTGTCAGCGGAGATCTGCAGGCAGTAAAGCTTCAGCTTTCAGGCTTATTTGTGGAGCTCAGAGATAAGATGGAGGAGACGTTGGTGATGTCAGTGAGATACAGATCTGGAATGATAGACAGAGCAATACAGAGAGCAATGTCAGACTGAAGTGCGAAAATAATAAACAGATTTGTGCAAGAAGAAAAACATACAAATTCTGATGGTCCCAGTGGGAACAGAACCCATGACTCAGTTAGGAATAGTAGGTTTAAGAGAAAACCTTGAAACAATGTGTAGATAATTCTTCTCATGGTTAAAGATGATTAATAGAATATTGTCACAGACAAAATGTAAACACTTAGCAATCTTTGCAAGTATGTTCTCCCTGTTTATAGAAAGAATGATATTTTATATATAATATATCTTAACTACTGTGCATTTGTGGACATCAAATCAAATTTCTGTTATAATTGTATCAATGAAAATTTGAGTTCCCCATTTAAAAAGCCACAGGGGGATGAGAACAGGGACATGGACATCGAAAAACTACAAACCCACAAACTTGAAGATGAACACACTGGATTAAGCCCATCCACGTGTGTGTCTGCGTTGTTATGTGGATGAATGGATGCAGGTGCGTTGAGAGAAGCATGGGCACATACCTCTGATGCATTTAGACATGAATAATAAATGTGGTTTGTGGTCTCAGTCTCTACACAGCGTATGGAAACAGGAGCTTTAGGGAGCAAATGGACTGAAAGTCAGATAAATAAGTAAACTGTATAGATGCACGAAAGATAAACAGACAGGCGCAGAGATGTTGTGATGAAACGTTCACAGGAAAGGTGTTCAATATTTAAAGTATCTCTCATCCTCTTAGGACCCTAAAAAGTTTTAGTTACTGCTAAGAGGCTTGCGGTGCTATAAAAACCAACATTCACAGTGACGCCCTTATTCTTGTCTTTTACGTCCTAGAAATTGTTCTTCACTTTGCTGATGATCAAAAAACAGAAAAAGTATTCAGTCTGCATCTCGATTCTGTTTCTGTACTCTTGGTGACGTGTTCACAGTTGTTGTGTTTGCTAGAGATCTCCTGTCAGGCAAACAGTACAGGCGCTACTCTGATCCAAGCCTTTATCTGTTGATACAGTTTCTTTCCCAGCTTTTAGTCACAGTCATTGCTCCTGCCAGTTACCACCCTCGTCTATTAATGAGAGCGAAACTAATCAAGGACACAAAATCCATCAAATCATGTGCAGGAACAAAGATGTTGAAAACACTGAAGTCCTGATGAACTGTGAACAAGGTGCATCGCTGCGTAATTAAATGTGTGGTTTCAATTGTCAAATGACTTTTTTTTTTCTTTTTCTCTTCATTTGCTTCATCCCTCCTGTGGCATCATGGGATATACTCGTTTCTCAGCTGTCCCAGGTGAGTAAAAACACACTCCACCCCAGAATCCAAAAGCAATAAAGACAGCCATCGTCTTTTGTCTAAGAAACCACAGTGTTCACAGACTTGATGCTGCGTGGACTATCATGCTCAATAATTCATCTGGAGTCTGATCAGAGTTGACTTCAGAGCCAATTTAACTGCAGATCGCAGCTGGTGCTCGTTGCCGATGAGGGAAGGCTTTGTTAACGACACCAACAGCACAAAACAAAATGTAATTTATTCTGCACTTTTTTCTATGAGATGCACACGTGGCACCATTTTCTGAATGTCAGTACTTTAAGATACACTTGGCTGATATTGAAAATCTAAATTAAAAATGGGTAGATTTGTCCTTTTTAAGGTAAACATCCCTCACAGGACATTTGGAACCGAAATTAGTAACTGTTTGTTTGCAAGGTTTTGCTCTGATGCCTTTGCTGCGGTTTTCAGTCAGTTGGCAAACAACAAACGGAAAATACAGCGTGTAAATTTGTAATCCCTTTTATGACTTAAACATGACCGTCTGTATGAATTATTCAGGGATCCGCTCAGCCGATCCTTTGGCTTTGGGGCCGGACTGAAGGTGCCATAGCTTTAATTCTTCCTGTTTTCGAGTTCCTCCTACTGGACATACTCCTCTTCCACATTTTGGAGTCAGCCTGGTGTTTTATTTACACGTCCATCTATAAGGACAGAGAGAGCTGATGAGCTACAGATAATAAAAACTGTTTCCCTGGGGGAATACAACCAGGCCGCCTTAAATTAATAATACAAGTGTTTTTTTCTTCAGTAAGTGCAGGGATGTAATGCTTCACTGAAGAACCCAGGTTTCAATGCAGGAAGACAAACAGAGAGGGTACAGGAATGTGCCAGAGCTAATTCATCTGCACACTCCTTAAAGAGGAAAACTGAGCACAACACACATGCAACTAAGAAAAATGCTTCACAAAACTGTAAAGAGAAGCTTGAACCGATTTCTGGGCAGCAGAGAAGGAAACTATCAAAGCACATGACTGTGCCAGGCATCTGCATGCTGCAGTATCGTCTTCAAAGTCCCTCTCTCTGACAAGAATCGATGAAAAAGAAAGCAAATGGAAAAAAATGTTGACTTTTATGTTTATTTGCACTGAAAATAGAGATGAATATGAAGCCTTGACTTGGAAATCTCTCAGCTGCCACTGCTATCCACAAATAAATAAACAAATGCCAGGCTGCAAACAAGGAGCGAGTTGAAGTGTGTGTCTGTCTGCAGATGAAGGAAATCTGATGAATGTTGGAAATAAAATTCAGTAATGTCATGATTTCATAAGATCTTTTTTATTATTTTTATTACTATGTTTTTGACCGGTGTGAGGGTTTAATCATTTGATATGACGCAAATAATAGTCAGCATCTAAAAGTGTTGGTACTGACATTAATAATAGTGAGAGACAAACTGAGAGAAATTTGTAAAATAATAACAACAACAACAACAACAATAATAATAATAATAATAATAATAATAATAATAATAATAACAGTAGTAGTAATAATAATAATAATAATAAAAACAGCAGTATACTCACATCTCTAGGAATGAGCAGCTGTATTTCAGTCACTTCCTGTTGAATCAGTGTCCATGAGGCAGCTGGGCTCCACACATGGCTGCTTGCACTGCATGGATCCTCTTTGCCCAGATGGGAATATGAAGCACTGTCAGGAGTTTGGTTCTGTCTTGCTACTGTGTCATGTCTATTTGGTTTTGATGAGAGCTCTAAATATATAGTGGAAACACCAATGGGCTTGTCAACAGTTCATGCAACTTGGGCCTCTGGGCCAAGATCATAAATTGTGGTTAATTGTAACATCTACAGTACAAATAGTAATCTTGAATATGGCCATGTTGGCTCATTGAAGGATTTAATTTCAATGAGGCCATCCACATAAAATAATGTAATGTCATAGCACCCTGTTACAGGTGCTCTTCTTCTCTTATGCTTTCTAGTCTAGGTAATAATGATTTATAGTGTAATCCCAAACAATTCAGAGAGGCACCGCTTTTTAATTAAGTAGATGCTTGTGCATCCAACATTTCTTTAAAAAATTCAACTAACTGTTACTTTACGTTAAGCTTATTATTGTCCCGTGTAATCAATCATTTGGCCAGAATGGCGATGGAGTCTAAGGCCATATCCTCAGATGACCTGTTTTGTCTGACCCACAAACCAAAAGCAGGGGAACACTAGGATTGTTTTCTCTGAGAATCTCCTCAAGTCAGTTAATTAAGTATAAAAATAATTGCATAATAATTTGATAGACCAACTAATTGATTCATCGACTAACCTTTGGCATTCTCTTCTCTTTTTCATTTAAAAAAAAGCCTAATGATTTTCTTTTGAACTCTACAAGAGGGCTCATGTTGTGTTGTCTGGTCGTGTTTGTGTGCTGTTGACCTAGGAGCTGTCAGTGGAGCGACATTCCCCACCGCTGCTGACAGTTAATGGACCAGGAGAGGAGAAGCTGTTCCGCAGTAAGAGCGCTGAAGTGGAGCTGACCGCCGAGAAGGAGAGGGTCAAGAAGATGTTGTCTGAAGGGTAATAATGATTTTTTTAAGAGTTGTTTTTTTTTTACACTAGAGGACAGATAGTAGGGAGGATGACACGTAAGCTAAGCAACTGGAAGCTGTAGATGTATATTCAGCCATTGCTGAGGAGTGTGCTGTGAGTATGTGGGGTTCCTGCTCGACATGATTCTCAATGTAGTCAAATTCAGAAAGAATCACAATAACAGCAGCACTGAAAAGTCACTTTTCATTTTATTTTAGTTGTTACACAGACACACCATTTTACATAATTGTTTGAGTGGTTGGGTGAGTGAGTGAGTGAGTGAGTGGATATAATATATATCACATTATATATTATATATTTAAAACATTATATATTATATATACACATTATATATTTATAATTATAATATACAATTATATATAATAATTATATTTATAATTATATATATAATTATATATATACACATTATATACACATTATATATTTAAAACAGATTCACAAGAGAGACTAAAAAGTGACATTGCTTTTTAAAAATTTGGATCATCTTACTGTGGTAGTATTACTCCATGGTTTAAAAAAAAAAAATAAGCCATCAAGTTCCATTTTGGAAAATGCTGGATCCAGAGTGACTTCAGACTATCTTAGTGCACACTGACTCTAGCAGCTCCTAATTATTGTGATTACAGTGGCCATTATTGATCACTTAACCTTCCATTTGAGAACAGGAAACAAAGAAGTACCGTACTTGTCTTTGGCTGCGTTCAAGAGCTGTAATACCAGCTATTCAACTTTATGATTGTTATGAGCCTATTCAGACCTCACCACTTCAACATGATGAGTAGAATCACAGTTGCCAAGCAGTTAGTCTCGTCGTCATGGCAAAGACTCTGCTTCCCAGACTCCCCCACCTCAACTTAAAGCTCTCAGGTTTAGTAAATATCCCCTGTAAACCCTGCTCTCTTACGCAATAGGAAAAGGGTCAGCCATTTTAAGGATACAAGTCAGACAATTACCAGTTTCAAACTTCTATAAACCTATTTGTGTCAATGTGCTTCTGGGCACCAAAAAATACCCCATCACATTTTTCAAAACAACTGATGCAACATATTACAAATGTTTCACCATTTTCTCTGCGTCCTCACCAGCAGGGCTTCTTGATGACTGCAGCACCCAGCCAGAATCATGTCGAATAATTATGGTGTCAAGAATAGATCAAATAACTACATTAAAAACAGAAGACGTCAGAATCATCCCCTGACTCTGCTGTTTTCCAAAGCCTTTTGAGGCTTTAGAGCTGCTTCCCTCAGGCAAAAACACAGAGGTCGAGCAATCGACTCTAGATTTTTGAAACACAGCTTCAGGCCTGTGTAATTAGGAAAATATTACCATAATAACTTAATACGATGATACGTCGGCTGTTGTATTTACAGGTTGTTCCCTGTCCTTCCCAAAAACATATAAAATAATATTGAGATGTTATTGCGTGACTTCTCATCAGGTCCATTTGTGAGATAAACCTGGAGGCAGAGCTCTTCACCCTGCAGGACAGTAACGCCAAGCTGGTGGCAGCACTGCAGGAAGCCAACAGCAGCGTGGAGCAGTGGAAAAAGCAGCTGTCTGAGTATGAGGAGGAGACAGATCGCCTAAGAGACCAGGTGAGCACATAGACAGCGAGCCCAACGTCCCGCCGCTGAAAGGAATTTAGTTGTTTGGGAGAAGCTGACTCTCAGATGCTGGTGATTTCGTTTTTGTGGTTGTGGTTTCAAGTGCGTTTAAGAAAAGAAATCCTCCTGTCTTCCTGTGTTTGGTACAACCTGACATCTGTATGATGTAATATTGGACATCCTGTAGGTAGGTGCAAACAGACTCCAGTATAACTCCTAATAATCTGCGTCATTACCTTTATGTGTGTGCTTTTACAGTCTGTTCTAATGCATGGTTTTATGACAAGAAAAAGATGATCAGTCAAACTTTGTTCTCTCTTCACAACACTTTCACGTCATCCCTGAGTGACCACTACTATACAGAGAGTGGGTGTGATGGTTTTTTTTATTATTATTCACCAGTCTCTGAGTATCACACTAAAATCCCCATGCATACTTGGGCTCCTCTCACTGTGATATTTCTGTTGACAGGCCCCTGGCCGCTGAGCCAAAACACAGATATTTTATCTTTAATTTAGGGGGAGTATATTTATACCCTGCCTCCAACATAACAAGGATCCTTCTTGTAACAGGAAATGTAATATATATGATGTAAGTGCTGCTGTATTTGGGCTGCAGTGAAACTATTATCGCCGGTGACAGATAAGTGGCATTTTATTTTTAGTCCTCTTTGTGGTTTCGTCTGTCTGAGTTCCAGGTGAAGGTTACACCAGAGAACACATACACACACGGCTACAGAGACACTGCAGCAAAGTCAACCAGGTGGCGAGAAGTAGAACAGGCCTCAGGGGTTTGGCAGTGGGCTGTTTAATGGGGGGCAGGGATGTGTTTTTTTTTTTTTTTTTTCCGGGGACAGGACACCCTTTACTGCCCAGCCCTCCCCCTCTTTCTGCCCCAGTTGCAGGGAGAAGATAAATCACTGTTGGAGCAGACGGAGAGAGGCTGCTGTGGGCTGGCTTTCTCTCCCTCATCACACTGTGTCATGGTGGTGCTCATCTGCCTTAGAAAAGCTCAATGCTTATTTTCTGGGTTGACTTTGACCCCTGCTCACTTTAAAAGGTGGTTGTTGGTTGCTGCTAAAGCAGGAATGTTGGGTTATTGGAAAGTTTTTGTTGACTTGTTTCTGATATTAAGATGCATTTTAAGACGCAGTCCATTTTCTAGGAAGTCTTGCGTGGTAAACTTTATTGCTAAATTAACAAATACATTTTATCTGATCAAGCAATTGTGAGTGTCGTGAAGGCCAGGAGAACACTCAGGGGTTTATTGGTTGGTACATTTGTACACATTTGTCCACAGTGAACAGCATAGATATAGAAAGGTTCAGTTGTCTCTTTGAACCTCATTGTTTACATTTTTATTCCTGTGAAAGGAAACCTTCTCGTTTTATATCTTATTTTTTATTTAACATTTCTTCTATATTTAAGTCTACATATAGTGACAATTTTCAACACTGTGCAATCCAACAATTATGTTCTCTAATCAAATTTAAAATTGCTTGTTTTTGTGCTATTAACAGTAAACAACCCAACGTTTTAATTAATTAACGATAAGACTAATAAAAACCCACCAGATTTGTATGTTTAAAACATTATAGCCATAATCATATGTGAGGAAAAGAAGTACAGTGAATGTGCCTTCAGTAGACAAAATGCTCCACCTGTCAGCTGTGATCATGTCAGGTTTCCTCATACGTCAGGTTCCATCTGGCAATTTCACCCTCATTCTTGCAATAATTTCACTTAATCCAATTAAGGGAAAGGTCAGGCTATATAAACTCTTGTGTAAACGTTTTAAAATCAGATTTTCACAGTGTTACACGTCTTGTGAGATTGGCCCTCAGACTCATAAACAAAATCTACATTTATCTTCTTTTATACCAGCAAATTCATATCCCTCGTTTTTCTGCATCACCAAATTATATTAAGAAACCAAAACACACACCATGCAACCAAGCAAGATCATCTGCAGTCTGTGGACTAAATTAGTTAGATTAAATCTGTATTAAACCAGTTACCCATCCCAGCCCATCCTAAACACCACACTGATACTGTTGTATTTGATCAGAGACCTGAAAAACAAATTATTTTCCCATCTACTGCTGTTATCCTTTGTGTCCAATGCTAATTAGCAACTATTAAAACGTGGTAAACCTGCTAATACCTCCCTAAGTCACTAACACAAAGATATTGTAAAGTATTCCAAGATGCATTATGTATAGATGTTGATTTGTGGGGGGGGGTGTGTGGCAGGTGGCAGATCTGGAGGCCCAGCTGGGGCATCCTGCTCCTTCCCAGACTGGAGAGGAGCTGAGTAGGTCCCTGGAGGAGCTGGAGGCCCTGCTGAGTGCCAGAGACCAGGTAAGACACTCAGTCACCTCCATGCACTGCACAATGTCTAAACCAGTTCACATTGTAAATGGAAGCTCAGTGCAGAAAGCAAACACAAAATACACTCGCAAACATAATTTAGTGCTCATAATTATTTGGATTTGAGTCTGGAATCACCATCTGAGGACTAAACAGGGCTCAGCACTGTCTGATAATCCTCATAACGTTTCAAATCATTATTTAATACTAATGTTTATGCTGCAAAAGGAAAATCTCAAGCAAACCAAATGCATGCTGGGCATACTTTCCCCAAAAGCCGCTTTCCCTGAATAAACAAATGGGATATTAAAGTGAAATATTCTGAGGAAGCAGCTTGCTGCTGCCTTGCAGCCCCATTAACATAACTAGGACTGTCCCATCATTTAAACCAGTTCCACTTTTGGCGGCAGACTATGTGCAGCGGGAATAGTGGTATATATCCTTGGAAGACAAAACCCCCCACCCCTCCCAACCTCTCTTTAAACCATCAACATGTCCCAGGTCTTATTGCCAGCCTGGTGCATGATAAATCACTCTGCTACATCTAGATATGGATTGAAGTATCTTGGTGCAAAATTGTGATAAATTGGGTTGATGGTTGGGTGGGTAAAATAAAGTCAGTGTGAAGGTGGTGTTTTAAGGAAATAACTGTGTTTTTCAGGAAATTCACAATCTACACAGCAAGAAAAGGGATGTGGGCAAGCTGGAGAAAGAGAGAGAGGATGCCATGCAGCAGCTTCAGGTAGGCTGAGGGGCAGTAAAGACTTTGCTGTTTTCGAAAACAGACAGGGACATGGTCAACTAATGAAAAATCAAAACGCTGAAACTACTAAGAAAACACAGTGCTGCTCAAACCAGCAGCAGGGCAGGGGAAAAATCAGGCGTCAAGGAGAAAATAAATTGCATTACATCACCATGTTAATGTGAAATTACCATGTTAATGGTAATTTAATGAAATGCAATATCCCTGATGCATGTTGCATAGCCTCAGTCCTTGTATCATTTTTTGTTGTTGTGATTTATAGTCAGATTTGACCTTTGCCGTCCTTGTGTTCAGTCGCTAATCTATTCACTGGCGCATTTGGCATACAGAATAACAACAATCCACATGCACATAGACCCGACTGGAAATTCTCACTAAATTTCATTGCAGCCTGCAGCCAAACAGGAAATGACAAATTTACAGACATTAAGGAAAAAAGATGAACGTCTTGTTGTTCATACCTGCCTTTTTACTAAAGTGGACTGTATCTGTCAAAGTGAGTTGTAAGCTTCATTGTTTATTTGCACCACAGATACTGCAGATGCTGCTGCACTTTGAATTTACTCACCACTAAACTCGGCTATAATCATATATAATAAATAAAACACTTACAGCAGATGTGCTAACCCTAACTTTGATGTTTTTAAAAAAAGTACTTTTGATCAAACTTGTTCATCCTAACTTTTAATAGAGGAACCATACAGGCTAAAAAAAAAAGCAATTCTAGATTATAGTTTCACTGAGGCCTTTGTTTCACTGAGATGTCTATTATCAGGGTCTATTCGTGGCCTGAGATAGCGAACGTAGGAGGAATTGCTGTACTCAGAATTGACATTTGATATTTCAAACATGTCAAAGTTGAAGACATGCAGAAAATATTTTGTAACGCCTTGTGACTAGAATCGCAATAAAACTGCAGTAACCTTTAAATGTGTCTGCAGAATCTGGAAAGACGAAATGCTGACCTGGAGGATCGGGTTCAGAGTGCTGAAAACACACTGGCCTCCAGCCGGGAGGAGCGGGAGCAGGCGGAGGTTGAGGTCCGACACATTATTGAGGTTTTGGACGGCAAGATTGGCGACCTGAAGGACCTGAGACAGAGCCTAGCAAAACTCATTGATAAATAGCCACTGCTGCAGTTCGGCTACATCTACACAGTCAGAGCTCACCTCCCTCATGTGGCCTTGGTTTGTGTCTCACAGATGTTCCCGCAGAGGAGAAAGCTTCATGGACTATTATTTGAGATCAGTGAAACAGAAACCTTCAGAATATTCCTGTCACATTAACCTTGGAGTAATTATCATAAAGACAATATGACAGTATTGAGAGTATGGTCTTATTTGCTATTGTTACTTAGATGCTTCTTTTTTTTCACTCTCTACCACCACTGTCTACTCAGACAGCATAGGTTAAGACTGGTAAACAGCGCCCTCCTCCTCTTTTCAGTGCCATAGCAGAGGAACCCAAAAGACGTTGAAGGTTTTTACAGTAGTGGTTTCATTTGTTGATGATAATTATAATGATGGTGCTGATTTATTAATGGCAATACACAAAGCACCTTTCAAAGAGGACCTGCTGTTTTGCAAAGGACAGTTTTGCGCGTTGGTCTCTGTGTGATTTGTCTTTATTAATACAACATAGGGACAAATCTACCAGTAGTATGTTCTTTATCAGACTGAAAAAGTTAGTGTAGGTGTCATACTTGGAAAACAGTCGAACATTATGGGCAGTGACAGTGTTTAAAAAAAGCCAGTGGTGCACTGATTTCCTGCTGAGCTGGAAATTTCAATCCCTCAACTGTGTCTGGGCACAGACAGTAACTAACAGCCGGAGTTGCATCAGGGATGGTATGGCTGAAAAATAAAGTTTTATGAACCATTACATTTTATACCGACACTAAACATGAATATTTTATCATAATTACGGATCCTGGTTTCTAGAAACCTGTAAGCGACTGTCCATAAAGGTTTGACAGAAGCCCTTTTTCACATTAAACTAAAAGCCTGAGGCCGTCAGACAATAGTCTGGTATGAAAACAGCTTTGAGATTTACATTTTCTATTATGTTATTGGTAATCTTTGTAAGTAAGTGTTGGTGAGGCAATATTAAAAAAAATCTGACTATAAAAGTACTATTATCTACTATTATCAAATGAAAGCCTCGGCTTTATTCTTTAATATGGAGATGCACCCAGTGATAGCAGATTTGGGTTTAAGATACATGGGGTCAAAAACCTTGTCAGTTCCACTAATAAAGTCAGTTCCAGCCATCACCATCAGGAGTTTGGACTGACCGCTCACCAGCCAGAACATCACCACAGACATGCTCCAGCCTGTTTCCATTCTGACCTGAGGATCACCAGCCCACAGCTGTTTATTGGCTTATAGTGGACTGCTCTAACTCACTATTATTTACTTTTATTAAAGAGTCACTCACAGGTGAGATGCGGCATCTAATTCAAGCTACAGCTGGATGCATCACTGTGGCCTGTGGACCTATGTGCTGCTGTCTCCATCTGAGTGCTGAGGAGATGAACCTAAGATAGCACTTGATAACATCTGCGCCAAGCTTTGTTTTTACTTGGTTACTTTGCCTGTGCTCACAAAATAATAGTCACAAAATGTACTTTGTTTCACAACACTTACATTTAGCATCGTAGTAATAATAACCCTGGCTGAGTGAAGCTGCAGAGCATAGATCATTAGGAGAGTACTGCATGAGCTCTGCAGGAGCCCTGAACTTGCCAAGGAATTTGAAGCAGTCAGTGAGTGTGTGTGTGTGTGTGTGTGCGTGTGTGTGTGTGTGTGTGCACATACTTGTGCAGTGTGTTACCTCAGACTGCTCGAGACACAAAGCACAACTGCAGTAGATTTAGCAATGGAGTACTTAACTGACTTGTCTGTCAAGCTTTGTATGTAAACTTCAGATGCACACTATTGATCTTTGCTTCTTGCTCACTGATGAGGTATTGATTTCTTCACATGACAGTAATGTAGGTACAATTTACTTTTTTTTTTCGACTGATGATGCAGCATCTGCCAAAACCATTATATGTCAAAACACAATTTAAACAGGCCATCATTAAATCTGCCCATGTGTTAAATTGCCAGACAATGTGGTAGTATTATTGTATCAACCAGCAGCTCTCAGTTATTAAGGCATGTACTGTTTTTCACATGATAGAGTATTTACTGTGCTCCTTTAACAGTGTGGGTTTCTTTTTCACAGGCCATGAAAATGATCACCTCAGCCATTAAAATGACAACATAATGCTACTGTTTTATTACACCTTCAATTTAATTAAACAGACAAGTTATCACAGTTATTACACTATCTGGCATTCGGGTATCAAATGCTACATGCAAGTATCTTTGAATCAATAGCTTTCGCAGCATGGACGCCTGTTTGTTGTTGATGCAAGTAATTTGTAGGTAACAGCATTGGTTCTCATTAATATTTGTTTTTTCTCATGTCTTCGAGAGTCAAACAGAAAACAACACTGACAACATCAGTATGTGTAAGCACAAAGAAGTGTAAGATCCAGTATCTCCCCTGGTGTACTCTAACCTCTTCACTGAGATGTGGGAATCCTTTCAAATTTAGATATTAACTTTATTTTGTCAGTTTGTCCACAAAATTATGATTATGATTCTTTCTGAAAGACATTATGAACCATGACTCTTTATTACAATTCTTTTAAACTATTGTCACATTACGTGTCAGACTACGTTTATGACTCTTTTTAAGTGTATAATATACTGCTTAGTTCACCCACACCAGAAAATATAATCCAACAATAAACTGAATGTGTTGGAATATTTGGGTGGATTTCTCCTGAAGTACACTGGGATAAAGTGTTAGAGAAAGTAGTACTAGAGACACACTACTATCACTCTGATGCACAAACTGGAATACACACAACTTTCTTATGATGCTGAACTTTCAAACATTTGACCAGTCCTAATACTTTAGTTTATTTTATTTTCATTTATGTACTGATAAGTAGAACACTATCAACTCGTGCTGACAAGGCCAATATTTTGTTTTTTCAAAACTGTTGAATTTGAGGGGAGCTGTGTTCATATGGCATGTGACAATGTGAGATGAGTTCCATATATTTGTATAGACTTGTTTGAACATTAAAAAAGAAACAGCCATGCAAAATCACTGCTGTGGTTCTCTTGTGATGAGAGTTGAGCAAGCCTGTCTGTATCATGTTTTTTCCACGTGTTAAAGTTCTGTCTCTTACGGCATCTAACTCTCAAGAAGTCTGTCTAGTCTTCTTGGATATGCTCTGTTCATTACACCCTGAGGCAACAGTCTCTACATAGCGGTCTGCATTCATCAAAGTAGTCAGGGTGTTTGTTAAATAGCAGCAAAGTTGGGGAGAGCAGCTGAAACAGAAGGCAAATAGTACATGAAGCAACTGATGAACAGCAGCAAGGAATAGAAAAGCTCTAAACTACTGTCACTCCTTTTTGAGTGTTTAATACTGGACGGTAACGAGCAACATTCTATTTTTCTTCTAAAGATGATGTCAATTAAACACCATGTGTCATTTAAAAAGGGAGCCAAATTGTACTAAACTGAAAAGTTAACCCGACAGATTAAACCAGCACAGTAACAGCCACATTTGGAAGGAAACCCTCTCTACTCACTATCCTGTAACAGCTCCAAGAATCAGGTTTACAGAATTGTTTGGTAAACCTACTTCTGAGCACAGGGCTCTGACATCGACCACTTGCCAAACTTATCTTTAATCTTCTATTTTAACATACCTGGCTTGAATTTGTTGCTCCAATGACGTCTTGTTCCCGATAGACTGGTGACTTATTTTTATGGCTGCAACTAACGATTATTTTTGTAGTCGACTAATCTATAATCTAATTTTTCGATTAGTCAACGATTATCGATTATTTATTTGCTACGTTTTCCGTTTTGAACAAAGTTGAGTATTAATTGGATTTCATTGAAAAGCAGTGTATCTTTATGTGTATTGAGCTTTGTGACAAGTATTAGAGGCAATGTGTCCACTTGTGATGCATATAATAGTATAATAGTAAAGACGCATATTTTTTTCAAATGGGGTTTAACCGGAGGTTTCAGTCACTGAAAATGACGTTAACGTTACTTTGAAAAACTCCGGGTGTTCCTCAGACACGTGAAAAGGTAAAACAGTTTTAGCACCGTAACATGATGGTCGTCGTCGGCTTTGGATATCCTGGTACGTGTAAACGAAATTAACATCATCTTTTAAGAACGGGGCCTTAAAGTAGCCTAGCTATTGTTACTTTATACTGAGAGATGCATTTTTTTGAAAGGTAGGCTAAAAAAAGAGAACAACTTACCCATCTTTGGGTAAGTTGGAACTTTGGATGCCAAAACTCCCGATAGTGCACATGACGCGTTTATTTTCCCGACAATACTCCCAGACTTTAGACATTCGCGGTCTCACGCTAACATCACTATGCACCTCTGCGTCAGCCATTGTTGCTATTGCATCGACTTTACTATTGCTATTGAACTTCTTCAGTGTTTAGTTCAATATGGACGCAGATGGTGCAGGCTATTGCCCCTTACGTTTCCGGTGGTGCATTGCAACTTTATTTGCATGTATTCTAATGAATTGAATGGCGTTCATCATGTTGCTTAAAACAATATATGACTAGACGACAACAAAATATCTGGTCGACGATATTTAATAGTCGACGTCATTGACTAATCGTTGCAGCCCTACTTATTTTTGTAATTTAATTACTGCTGAAAACACCTCATGACCAGACTGTACACATGAATTTTAACTGTAGACAGTACCATAGTTACTCCAGGCTTTTAAAAGTGCTACAGAAAAATAAAAGTCAGACAAAAATCATCATTTTCTTACATTTATTTTAAGACAAATTGGCAAATCAAGTGAGTCAAAATGTCTACTTCAGCTTCTTCTTGGGGCGAAGGTTGTTGGTGTGTCCACACTTCTTCTTGCGGCAGTTGACAGCACGTGGGTGCAGACGAGCATAGCATCTGTAACACAAGTCAGAGATTAACAACAAGAAAAATGAATATCCTGAACCAACAATCAAGGTAAAAATCATAACCACAAAGCCACAACAGTGTTTCTAACAACAGCACCACACATACAGTACATAAATTAAAACACAAATTACTGGACTATATTTGCAAGAATGGACTTACTTGCGGCAGATCATCTTGTCACAGTTGTACTTCTGGGCCAGCTGTCTAAGTGAAGGCTCAATGATGCCACCACGCAGACGCAGCACCAGATGAAGAGTGGACTCTGGTGGGCGAATGAGATACCTTGTTTGTTCAGTCACATCTATAAATCTCTACTAAAAATCTCTTTTTGGGCATTTCACACAATAAAAATACTAATTCTGTGGGTTTCACCATCAAGAGGGGAATTAAGGTGGTTAACTACTTCTGTACATCAATGGACTATGTTCATGTACCCCCTATATGTGATACGTTAAAAAGAGCAATGCATTCTGTTTATGGATGCAACAACTAGTTGCATTTTGGGTAGCCTGTATTTATTTTTAATTAAAACTTCCGTCTACAATTGAAAGTTGAGGAATGATTTCTTTGAATTTGGTGTTTTTATGTAATGAAATGGCCAATTTAAAATTATGTATTAGTTATTTATTAGTAGGTTAACTGTTTTTACACCATAGATCCATTGCCATTTTTAATCGCGTGTACCCCCTTGCGGCAGCCCGCGTACCACATTTTGGCAATCCCTGCTACACATCTATAATGTTAATCCATATTGATCACACAAGAGACTCAAATAATTGACACATCGTAGTTGCACTATACTCATGAAGATTTTTAAGTTACTTATTGTTTGAATCCTCTTGTTAATTTTTTATGAAAAACTTGTCAATACTTTACCGATACAGTTGACACATTAAGCACATGTGGCCTCGTTTTAAAACTAAGCTGTTACCTTTCTGGATGTTGTAGTCAGACAGGGTGCGTCCATCCTCCAGCTGCTTGCCAGCAAAGATCAGACGCTGCTGATCAGGGGGAATTCCTGCAATCAATAAAACTTATCACACATCTTACAAAATGATACTGATCATACAAACAGCATCTATACACACAGGACAGGAATACACAGTGACTGTAAAGACTGATTTAAGCAGGTGTATTTAAATGTTATTAAAATAAAATGATGTCAATTTCCCGCTATAACACACAAGAATAATGTCCTCATTAGAGCACATACATTGAATTGTCCTACATTATAACTAAACATTGTTATGACTGTAGTAAAACAACAACAGTTGAAGATGTTTGATTTACAATGTGTTTTACAATGTGTTTTTTCTTAAACGGAGCTCAAGTGAACTAGCTAACATAACGAACTATAACAAACTTCGATCCTGTCAATAACTCAATACAACTCACCTTCCTTGTCCTGGATCTTAGCCTTGACATTTTCGATAGTGTCGCTGGGCTCAACCTCGAGGGTGATGGTTTTCCCCGTCAACGTCTTCACGAAAATCTGCATGACTGCAGGCTAAGAGAGAGAAGTGCAGTTAGCTTCCACAGCAGCTAACAGTTTCTATTACCCAGTGTCAAGACAACAAAACTTGCCAACACACTTTAACAAAAATAAAACGCTAAACTGGAATATCGTTTGATTTTAAACCACTGTATTGAAAATCCTGTAAAATGTCTGTCAGTATCACTGAAGGCTAATGTTAGCCGCACAGCGCACTCAGATTAGGGCCTCGCCACATGCGCGTCGCTAGCGTGTTACTATTCTCCTAAATTCTCCATGCTTTCATCTCCAAAATGATTCACTAACACTTTATATCGAAGTGATTCTGATATACGACTAACGAAGTTGTGTTTAAAGCGTACTCACCGACACGAAAATCAGTAATAATCGCCAAAAGTATGCCGGAGAAAACGTGTACTCACCCGGCAGTTAGCTGAGCCTCAACGAAAAGGGAGCGGAAGTAGTTGTCACTGAAAAACGTCACTTCCTGCTACTCCTTCCTTTGGTAAATCTCAGCTGTTTTTTTTAAAATCAATTTTGGTATATATATTTTTTGACATTTTCACTGTAGCAAGGACTTTAAACATTATTCTTTCAACATCACTGTTTTTTAAATATTCAACAAGCCACTAGTACACGTAATCATTAGGATGAGCCTACCATATAAATGATCTATTTGTACTGAAATGCCTCTTTTAATAATCTAAAAACATGTCACTTGAAATTTAGCAGATAATATTGCTGTACTTTCAGTATGCTTTTGAATACAGAACATTAAGCAATTTCTTAAGTTAAATTAAATTACTGTACGGTTGAATGTTACTGTGTCTAAATACTACTTCTACCACTAAAACATTATTTTTCAAAATTTCCCTCAGAGGGAACAGTCTAAGCAATCATTATTTCACCATATAAAGCCAAAATTTTGATCTCATGTTTAACTACTTAACAGTCTCACAGTTGTCTTTCTTTAAGACACAATGTACTTGCAGTACCAGCACTATCAGCTTCAAGTAGACACAAGAAATTAGTGCTATCAACACAACACAGACTGTCACTGTTATTATAATGTCTTTCCTCAGCGCATCTCAGTGATTATGGGTAATCCTTTTAAGACTGTAGAGAGGGAAACAACTTGCAGTGCGTCATTCACTACCTGCATGACCACAGCTTTTCTGCTTCACTGAAAAAAACATCACGTGACTCAGTTTACATGCTATACACCAGAGGAAACCATGGCTTTGGGGCCAGGTGTAACCATTCAGGTCTCTACTTGTGGACCTGTCTTGGTTGTCAAATTGACATTTCATTGACTCAAAGGGCTCAATGACCAAAACAGTTAAGTATTCTAAAATTGAGTGGCAAAAAACATGAATGACAAAACTGATTAATTTTTGACACTGGCTCTCACATAAATGTCTCCTGAATGTATCCCAATGCAAAAGCAATAAACCACTGTCTGTGTAGTTAATTTGTGATCGAAGAGTGTTTGAAGGTAAATTTTGGACATTTTTCTGAGAACTCATGGTCATGTACTTTGTTCTAACAAGCTGTGTCAGTATTTTATGCTGGCTTACCAGAAGTCAGCATTTAATACTAAATTGTGAAGCTTCTTAATGCATTTTGTAAGTTAAGTAACTGCTTAAAAGAGCAAAGCTCAAAAATATAAAATTATCATTATGTGACCTCATGTATTTTTTTTTGCTGTTCATATTTTTATAAACTGTCTTGAGCTGATATTGTTTAGCACTAGTTGTACTTTGAGTCCCTTGATGGGGTTGGTATTGACAGATCACGTAACAGAATTTAAACATTGATAAGTTAGGTCACAATTTAAGTATTGTAATTAATAAAATATAAAATAACGTATCCCGATATAATATATTATGTTTGCTATTTTTGTACCGAGTAATTTGAGTTACTGGACTTGCAGCTTTGACCTTTAGTGAATTAGCAGTAATGACATAAACTCAGTAGCCTATGTTACTAGAGTATTAAACGTGTGTACATGTGAGTAATTGTAAAAACAGCAAACGTGTGTGTGTGTGTCTGTGTGATAAAAAGAATGGGGATTGAAATATTATTATTTGCGGTACTATTTAGTGAAATGCAAATGACACCCATAATCTTCCTAGAATGGTAAATTAAACTCGACCATTTTCCCAGAAGTAAATGGGCAATCAGAATGCGAATGCTGCAGTTTGAGCAGTTAGGTGGCTTAAACATAAACCTTAACTTCGATGGTCATATTTAGGAATCTGTCTCGAACTTGAACTGTCCTACTTCCACCATGTTTACACTGTCACTGCTAAACTGCCTAGAACATGGTTAGAGTCTGTTTCGCAGAAAGATTCTCAATTCCTCACGCATGACTAAACCACAAAACGCTGTAAAAACAATCCATGTTGCAGCAATAAGACAACCTTGACCCTGAGATGCAGGTTCCGCTGATAAAAAAAAAAGTTGGCAGTCATGCAGATGTACACAAACTGAATCTGGAGTTCAAAACTTGGTCAAACAGCAGCAGTGCAAGGGGCAGCAGCAGTTTTTTTTAAAAAATTGTTTGTTAGTATTTTGCTTTAGTTATCATCGATGTGGGAATGTTCAATAGAGCTTCAAAATTTCATCTGCCTGCAAGCTCTGGATAAAATGGGCAATGAAAAGAGATTACAGTTTCCATATACATGTAAATAAGACCAGATTACACCATCAAAACAGAAAATAGAAATAAAACACACATAGATCAGTGGCTAGTGAGAATCATGGCAAATGATGGCAGAAATGCCATTGATCAGTAAAAACTGTGTACATGGTTAAACAGTAAACACCACAAGAGTGCTTTTTAAAATATTTTTGCCAACAAATCGCAGGCTTTTTCCGCGCGTTTATAATAAATAATTCCATATGAATTAGAGAAATTGTAGAAATGAGAATACTTTGTGCCATGCTCTTACTGTTGATGAAATTGCTGAGATTCTTTGCATATATTATGCTCAAATATCTATGACATTATTATTCAATTTATCCAGGTCACTAAAACTTATTTCACTGTATTTGACCACTTCCTGGATTTAATGGAGCTAAATTAGAGGTGTGAGAGCCCCTGTGGGTCTGGGGCCCTGGGGACATTAATTAATTCAACCATAAAGGACACACTTAGTGAACTGTCAGACAGACTGAGTCTCTTGAGTCTCTATGTCTGGATGGGACTCTGATCTGATCAGGTATCTACCAGTTGGTGAAATACACTGTAAATATACAGTTAACAAAAACCGCTGACCTTGTGGTTTTGTCCCACTTGACCTACAGACAGTTGTCCACGCTGACCCAAACGCCCCCGCCCCCCCCGCCCCCCCCGTGGTGGTGAAGTGGGCGGGGCCTGACTCGCATGCGTTCTATGTCATTGGTGCAAAACAGCGAGTCGCTTTGTTTATGGGCGTTTAATGCTGCCATCGTTTATAAGGGCCCGGTTGCCTTTGATTTGACAGACTGAGTGAACAGCTGTTTGTGTTGTGGACGTGGAGATCTCATCCTCTCATGCAGGTGAGTTTGTGACATTTACACTTTCACCCAGCGCCTTTCAACAACGTAGCTCTGCGCCTAACCACTATCAAATGTGACGTGAACACGCACACACAGACACACAGAAAACAACAACAATACGTGCTGTCAACGAACAACATTCTCTGATAGGTCAGTTGTTAAACTTATTGATAGACAACGGGATCGCTGTTATTTGACCTTCAACTGTGTTGATCAGTGTGTAGAACAAAAGATAATGACTTCCTATGTGTTCGTCAGTAATAGAGAAATAAAAGCCTGGCATTGTAAGATTAAAGTAACCAATCAGCCTATTAATATTCAAATGAGGTGAGTTCAAGAGCCAGTGTAAGAGACTGTAACATTGTGTTATTAAATGTTAATTAACATTTCTGAAACGTGTGTAGCAAACAGAACAGTGTTCACGGTTTTATCTGCTGGCAGGGCTGGTCCTGACATGTCAGAGACCCAAAGCAGAACCACCCAACCCCACCCTACACAGCCCTGGAAGAAAACGTTAAGAATATACATGTGATCGATTCTGTTCAGTAACTGCAGCCTGAAACATTGCATACAATTATGTGAACATAGGGCTATTTGATGTATAATTTGGATGTTCTGGTCTCCTGGTGTCTACAGAAGTTTTTAACAGTGCTTGATAAATAATGTACAGACCCTGACTCTTGCTATTTGCATATGTAATTTCACAACACCACCTTAAAATCAGTCCCATACACAAAGCCAAGCTTCGCTGTCTTCACTCATAGGAATGACGCTGAGCTCCATAAAGTCTTTCACACTGGAGCTGGATGGTCCGGCTGACGCAGCAGTGACTGGAGGAGAGGTGGTGTCAGGCCAGGTGATCCTGGAGCTGCGCAGGGACACTAGAGTGCAGTCAATGAAGGTGCAGGCTAGAGGGATGGCCACTGCACACTGGCTGGAGAACCGTGGCATGAACTCCGTCTATAATGATTACACCTCCAAGGTCACCTACTTCAGAAAGAGGCAGCATCTGATCCGAGGTCAGTGGTGTAGACTGTCACAATCCCCACCTATTACACACTGACAGTGCATCGCATTAGGTAGCTTCTTGCAATATGCCTTATTGTAATAATGCGATGTTGTGTATTTCTGCGTTTTTGGAAATCAAATGTTAATTTTTAAATATTGGTTGTATTTCAACCAATTTTAATCATTATAATTGTGCGTCAGTAAGGAGTGGTGAAATGCCCAGTCAGCAGGTTTGGGTGGGATGCACTGACTGACATGGGGCATTAGACAAGCACAGTAGTGCATTTGCCTTTTACTAATAAGGGGAATCTGTATTGTATGTTTTGTTCTTGTTTAATATTTTGTAAGATATAATCCATAATTTGTAGCTTTGCTTAGCAAGGAAGTGTACGTGAGCATGCATTGCAGCTGGGGGATGAAAAGTTCTCCCACACTCTTCTGAATAATGTGTATTTAGATCTGGTGACGTGCTCTGTCATAAGCCAGCTGGTAAATTCAGTGTCTTGTTGCCACTGCAGTGTGCTAAATGAAGCCAGCTGGGCCTAATGTGTTGCATGGAAACCTGGGAGAGAAGCCGACACAGGCTTATGCAAATACATGTGCCAGATAGCATAACTCTAACATTAAAACGCTGAATCCAAATAACCACAACTGGTTCACTGTGTACTGTGTTCGGATTTAACAAATTTAACAAATGTAAAATTCCCCAGGGAGGCAAAGAAGCAGGCAGCTTAAAAACAGAGGCAGAGAATACTGGCCATTGTAGCTGTGTAAATAAATTGTAGATAGTGGTTAATGTTTAATTAGATGCTCTGTAAACAGTACATTTGGCTTGTCTCCACAATCTGGTCAGACTGGTAAATATGTATACACACCAGATGCAGAGTCTCAGATTAAGCACTCAGTTGTCTGTTGTTGCTTTACACAGCAAAACATTTCAGAGGAGTTAAATCTAAAACATCAGCGTGTCATTTCAAGGTCATTAACTGCTGCAACATCTGCATTATGTGCACATTTTGTTCAAAGGTGCATTAGAGAGGTTTTTGTATATGCAGTCTGAATTACAAAACCCTCAATCATATACTGTGAACACAGTAACATATTAACTGAGATACTGCACTAAAGTTTACATACTGTCATCCATTTTAGAGTCCAAGCAGGCTTAAAGCTGTTACATATAATAATACATATGTTCCACAATAAGTGTTTAGCACTATTGTGGGCTTCCTCTCACTTTACCACAAAAATACTTACTGTTTTTCAATTACAATCGCAATAGATTTTTTTTCAAAATTACACCAAATCACAATATATATCAAGATCACATATTCTATAATGTAATGAGTCCATTTATCTTACATGTAATAAAGCATCACCAGATCATGTGAATTTTTAGTTTTGAGTGTCAAATCAGTTTTTTCTTATCAATCTTGATCTACTGTAATGTGATAAGATTAGTATCAAATAAAATTCCATGCTGTTGTCAAATGTCCTCACACTATACCAAACAAACAGTAATGTAAATTAACAACAAAAATGTCAGTACATTTAAAGGCAATTTTTTGTAACAATCTTTTATCAGTGGTATTCCTCTTTTATCTCTCACTCATAAAAATCCAGTCTAACAAATCATCCATACAGCTGATATGTAAAATGACTTAGTTGTTTGATTAAATAACATTACATTTCATTCTCTAAACCCTGTAAACCAAAGAGGAGAAATGAAAGAAAGAGAAAGGGGTGGGGGATGTTTAAAAAATGCACCCCATGTTGCCATAGCAACCAGGAAAACATCACGCGGCTCCCGTTGGCTCCAGCCTCTTTCTGGTTGTTGCCATCTGATGGCTTCCATTAATTTTGCAATTTCTTGTCACTTTCAATTTACTAATTATTTACTTTATATCAGCATTTTTTTTTTCTTTGTCGTGAATGACTGTTTTTACTTTAAAGACAGATATGTACCTGGATCAACTTATCAGATGTTCCACTTGTTGTCTCTTCTCTTTTACAACCCTCTTCTTTAAAGTATGTAGGGATTGATGTGATTAAATCAAGTATTTTAACTCATTAGCAATTGCTCACATTGTATTTCAAAAAGATACAATGTTGTGTACCTCTTCATGGTAACTAGGAACTCGGTGATTATTACATTTGGTTTAGTGTGCAGCAATGGCTAACATGTTTTAAGGAATGATAGGCATGACAAGGCATGATAGGTTGATCACACCGACTCATTTGCACGGTGTGAGTGTTTATCACACTCATCATACAGTGCAGGAAACCGCATGTTCTTACCAGGTACCAAGGGCCCTGACAGAGCCTGGTGTTACAGCAGGTCGCCACCAGGTGGGGTACTAGGCTTCTTTTTTTTTCCCGGCAAGGGTTTCTTAACTATATTTAAAGAAATGCAGTTTCCATCACTATATCACATAAAGTAAAATAAAAAAAAAAGTAAAATATAGTCAGGGAGAGTGACTTATCCACTGAGCAGTCTTCCCAGACTATTACAAGTCTTCTACAGATTCTCACACTTCCTGGCATCCTGGCAAAGATGCAGCTGTGCACACTGCCTCTACATCACCAATGGGTGGCAGTAGTGAGCTAACTCCTCATCCTTGGGAACAAAGGCGTAAACAAGTTTGTTTTTCTCAGACCAGACCTGATTTTCCTTGAACACTTTTAACTTGAATGACACGGCTAAACTAATTTTGAAGTGACTCTCTGTTATACTGGTTGCAGAAGAGTTTGGAAGAAGTTTTGGTGAAGTTGTTGGAGTTAGTGTGAAGTGTTAATAGAAGGCGCTGATGGTCTGATTTGTGCAACAGCTCGTGTTTTTGTACATGCTTTCTTTAAATATAGTTATCCTGTTTTGTAGTAGTTATGCGTGTGTGTGTGTATACATACACATACATATGCATACAGATTGAATGCTACAGGGCAAAGTCTTGTGTTTTCCATTTGTGTGGTGGCCCAGGCTGCATATTAGTACATTCAGATCTAGACATAGCACATGTGGAGTAAACAGCGCTGGTCCAGAGTGAAACTATTTTCCTGAGCAGTTCAGGGTGGATCTCTCCCACCCAGACTGAGGCATGCTCAGTAGGCCTGTTTTCTTCTAAGAACCTGTAACCATCAATCATCATCAGGCCTGCCTGTTTTCCTCTCCGCTCAGTCCACACCCAGTCTGCATGTTTATTATGGTGCGTTCACGTTTGCTCTGGAAATATGGCTGCTTTAAGAACAGCAGCACTTTAAGTAGCTCACCTGTGGGGTTAAATGTTATTTAGGAAGCGGAGATTTACATTTACACCCAAGTTGTCAGAACATGGTAATATTAGGTGAGTGTGTGCCGTGGCATTTCAAAGCGCAAGTAACGTGTGCTTAGTTTCATTTTCATTCTGATAGGACAGTGACGTTATCTTGTTGGCAGCCTATGTCCAGACATGTTCAGATGTTTCTGTAAATGCTTCTATACCAAGAGGCATCGTAAGACCTGTGAACAAGGTCATTAAGGTTGGACAGTAAATTATATTAAACCAAATTTTAAAGCCAAATGATTTTCTTTGTTTTGTTTTTGTATGGGGCTTAATAATATCAAAAAATATCTCTGAACCCCCACAATAAAAAAACAAATAAACCAAACAGCAGTTCAATGCAGCAGCATTCTTCCTCATTTCTGTCTGTTTACTTTAAATCCTCGTGGTTTATCGTTAGAGACGTTTCTGATAAGTCATGTGGCTTACTTATTTGAACCGAAATAAGAGCTGCAGTGGCGGAAAGTCCCTGGCAGAGACGGGACATTGAAAGCATCATCGCCCAACCTCCAGGCCTCTCCTGAGGCCTTACATAAAAAATTGTAGAAAACCCCGCCCACTTTTCAGGCTACAATAGGGCTGCAGCCTGAACGTGCTCACTATATGGAGCTTTAAATCCAGACGACTAAACACATCTTCTCCCTGAAGACTCAACACACGTCGACTCACCGCGGAAACAAAGTAAAGGAGTCGCTCACTTGTTGACGTTTGCCGGACTTGCACATTCTGCAGAGATGATTTTCGACAAGTTGAAAAAGTTTGACATCGTCTTCGACTCGCCGGAGTTGGACTGTCCCCCGGTGTACAGCAGCGGGGACGTGGTGTCCGGCCGGGTGGTGCTGGAGCTGAGCGGCGAGAGCAGGGTGGACTGCCTCAAGCTGCACGCGGAAGGTTTCGCCAAAGTGCACTGGACCGAGTCGCGGTCCGCCGGCTCCAGCACCGCATACACCCAGAACTACAGCGACGAGGTGGAGTACCTGAACCGGAGAGAGGTGCTGCTGCAGGCAGGTCAGTCCGCCCTGCAGGGCGCCACAGCAGCACAGCAGCCTCCATTCATTCATTCATAGCATAGAGTCCCACAGACCGGTGACAGCCAGTGTTTGTTTTGTATGGTAGTAATAAGGTTGTTTTGATTTGAAAGGGGACTGCGGATGAAAAATAGTCCTGCTTCTCCATGTTGTGGTGTTCGGCTCTACTTGTTTTTACAGTGGTGCAAACGCAAGTGGTTGTTTATGACATGATAGGATCTAAGTTAGTTCGTCTGAGCAGCACAGAGATAATCAGCGAATGAAAAAAGTGCAAGAGGGGATTTTATATATATAGATATATCTATATATATAAATGCCCTTTTCAAGGCATGTTTATGTTTTTGTTGAAAACTTCCTCCAAGAAGTCAAACTAAACAACACAAATCAAGTCTTCACACTGACACAAGTGTGTTGCAGCTGGTTCTACACACATCTGTCGAAATAACTAGTCCTGATAGCAGATCTTACCCAGTCTGAAGAAACCCCTGCCTTGTTTTTCTCCTGTGACTTGAGTGGGAGAGCTTCAGGTTTCTGTCTTCATTCATTGGGCACAGACTTGTTTTGGTTTTAACTGCGCACAGGAAGTTCAGCCAGGAGTCTGTGGAGTTTTATGGTGTTTGCTTTGGTTGGTCACTCTGCAACTTCACTTCAACCAGCAAGTTTAATATGTGTCACTGTATATGGCTTAGATTGCTGTTAGATTGTTTTGTTTTTTTTTTTTTTGGAGGGGTGTTTGGGAAATACATGTTCACAATAACCCTCTTGTCCCATTAACTAATGATATGACGGTGTCAGTGTTGTGATTAAAGAGGAATAGCAGCTCACAAAGGAACAAAACCCACTGAGGCTGTTAAATGTAAACACGTGTTCGTGGACCTGTGCAGCTCCAGAGTGAGAAAAACAGAGCAGCTCAGACGGGCAGTGTAAGGCAGCTTGAGGAAAAACATGTTCTCGCTCAGCACAATAGAGCTAGACCCGCCCCTCTGAGCAAGCACACAAGCCATGTGATTGCAGAGAAAGACAGCGAGATAACTCTGTAAGCAAAAGTCGTGCTTCCACAATGTGGTCATACCCTGACTCAGTCAACTGAGTTTGTTAAGATTATTTTTTTGTAAAAGTTCGTGCGCCTTGTGGAGCAAAGTTTTCATCTGGCCTTTGTGCAGTTTGTCGCCCGTCTTGTGCCTTGTATGACTGCACATACACAGAATCTGATAATCAAGTTAAGATTGAGAACCCATAACACTGTGCTGAATTGCTTTATTACTTTATGCTCTGCTTCCAAACAGTCACTTGACAAAGAGTCAGGTTAGTCATAGAGCACAGTGAAGAAACAGAGCAAGCAGATGTGGTGTAACTATAATGTGTTTTTTCGTTTGATTCTTCCTTCCCTCAGATAACGGTGAAGTAACCGTCCTTCCAGCAGGCAGACATGAATTTCCATTCAGCTTCCAGTTGCCAGAAGAGACGCTGGTCACTTCCTTTGAGGGTAAACATGGCAGCATCCGTTACTGGGTCAAAGTTAAGCTACACAGGCCGTGGGCTACTGTCAGGAAGCTCAAGAAGGAGTTCACAGTCATTGAGCCCATTGACATCAACACACCAGCCTTACTGGTGAGCATGTCATCCCTGTCATCATGAAATGTTTCTCCAGCTCTTCATTGTTTACTCTGTGGTCTAAGGCAATTGCTCATTGGCTCTCGTATTCCCAGGCACCACAGGCCGGAACAAAGGATAAGATGGCACGGGCATGGTATCGCAACTTTGGACAGGTGTCGGTAACAGCCAAGATCGACCGCAAAGGATACACACCTGGTAAGTGTGCAATTACGATTACAATGTCATTATTTTTTGGGGGGCCAGGTCAGAAGTGTCTGTGATTGTAACATGCCATTCCTGTCCGCAGGTGAGGTAATACCTGTCTTTGCCGAGTTCGACAACTCTACCTCCAGGTCAGTTGTGCCTAAAGCCTTCATCACGCAGACACAGACCTTCATCGCCCGGGGCACAATGAAACAGAAGCACTCGGTGGTGGCCACACTGTGCGGTGACATTGTGGGTGCCAGATGCCGGGAGACTTGGCACGGTCGTGCCATAAAGATCCCACCCGTGGGGCCCTCTATCCTGCAGTGCCGCATCATCAAAGTGGAGTACATGCTCAAGGTGAGCTTCGTCAACAGTGACTTCTTTTCTGATTTAATTTAAATGCCTTGTGGATGTTGCTGGACCCAACTGTTCTCCTTGTTCCCCCCTAACAGGTTTGTGTTGACGTTCCTGGAACATCAAAGCTGTGTCTGGAGCTGCCACTGGTCATAGGCACCATCCCCCTCCATCCCTTTGGCAGCCGGACCTCCAGCGTCAGCAGCCAGTACAGTGTCAACCTCGAGTGGCTGCGTATGGCCATCCCTGAGCAGCCTGAGCGTAAGTGTTTTGATGTTGATGTGTTGATGTTGATGTGTTGATGTGCATACTTGTTTATCAAACATGGGTTGGATACAACTAAAATTCGGCAAAGGTTACTGGATTTTTAAGAGTTTTAACTGAGTGATGACTCAGCAGCTTAGTGTTTGGACCTGTGTTGTTCTTTTGACTCAGCACAGTAGACTAATCCTGGCTCTTTCCCTGCAGCTCCTCCAGATTACAGCTCTGTGGTGACAGCGGAGGAGGCCCAACAGTGCAACAACACGGCCGTCTCACAGCCAGCCGAGGACCTGAGTGGGATCCTGGAGCGCCCCCTCATGGCTTTTGTCCAAGAGTTTCGCTTTCGACCTCCACCGGTGTACAGTGAGGTGAGTCACAGTGGTTGAAACAACACCCTCGCCCACAGTTAACCTTCCATTAGCATACACAAGAGCTTTGTAGAGTTTTTGTTTTCATATAACACTCTCACAGATGAATTGTGTAACTGTAGCTATATGAAAATACATCTGTGGGTGTGGGCTGAATCAAGGCAAAATTGATCATACATGCTCTCTAGGTTTTGCTAAGACTAAAACTTCATCTTGTTTCTATTTCCTGTCTATAGATTGACCCCAACCCTCAGCCCATCAACATGAGACCTCGCTGCATGACGTGTTGAACCATGAGTTCTGCCTCAAAGTTAAGCAACTAAAAGTTCAAGAAATGAATCAAGAGATTTGTCTTCTCCCAGATTACTGCTCTCTGATAAGTGGTACCTGGTCCCAACATGTGTTGTGGCGAGGGACCGGAGCGCCACAGAGAGGTCAGGAGAGAAGGAGCTCATAGGAACTGAGTGTCAGTAGAGAAGCTGCCACTTTGTTTCCAGTCCACAAAGTAAAGGGGACGTTTTCCTGTTCTGCTGAGGGGGGAGCAACTTCTCTTCTTCAGTTCTTGTCCTCCCCAAGTGATTCTTTTGCTCCCGCCCAAGAGAGCTACAACTCCTCCCTGTCACCGATTCCCTCATGTGAAGAGATTTTCAAGAGTTATGGAGTTTGGGACATTTTGGGGGGTAATGATCACTTGATGTTTGTCAGGTGGAGAGATGGATTTGAAACTGTTGTTCAGATGTTTGAAAAAAAGATGACTTTGGATAAGCTGTCATGTGTGTTAAAGTGTCATATCTGAATGGTGTACAGAAAGAAGTGCAGTTGTTGTCTTCAATTACCTCTCCCTCTTGCCTGACAACACAGTAGATTTTTGACAACCTGCATTGCTATGCATTGTGACTACAGTGTGCCTGTCGTGATTTCTACTGTGATTAAGCCACATACTGTACCTGTAGGTGTGATGGTGGAGCATACAAGTCGAATAAGCAGATGATACATGTATTTACTGCATGCAGGTAACAATGTAAAAGGGAAAACACGTATGCCTTAATAATCTGCAGCTGAAGAGTGCATGAGTGTATTAGGCAGTTATACTCTCATAGAGTTGAATAGGGCTTAATTGTATCCTGAAAGAACACAAAGTTAAGATGAAGTCCAAGAGTAGTGTTGTGTTAAAGTGAGGCTCAGGGCACGGCAGTGTCTGGAAGCTGTGGTTGTTGCTTTCAGCACAGTTAAAGGAAAAATAGGAGGAACAGTTTGTGAATACAGCAGCGCAGGGCTCAGAGACTAGCCCTTCTAGCTGCTAAATAAAAGCAGGGGATGGAGACCTGCGAGCCATGTGGTCTGAAGCTTTTGATGGGAGCCAGATGCCTCGGTGCTGTGGTGCTTTGTGACGCTCAGACAGAACACGCCGCTCGGCGTGAGGAGCCTTAAGCTGGAGGTGCCTCTGAAGTGTATGGACAGAGAACATTCCAAAAAACTTACTCGAGGACTATTTTTTTTCTCCTCAGCTTCCAAAAAATGGTCTTCAGGGTCAGATGTGTGACCTGTGTTCCTCAGCATGCACTGAAAAAAACAAATGTATTTTTATACAAATGTTGATTCTTAATCTTACCAAAGTTTTGTAATGTTTTTTTCTAATAAAAAACTAAAACAGATGTTTATCTCCAGTGTTTTCCTTTGAACCTTCACTGGAATGTAGGCTGCCTGCTTTGTTAGGAACACCATAGAGGCCCCTGTCTAGCATGTTGCGTGCCAGTAGATTGGTACATCATGTGCAACAGTATGAGTCAAAACTATAATTCTGCCAAGGGCAGGATTTACTCGTGTAACAAGATACACTCATTGGCCTAAGACAGTAATTACAGATACTGTTGTGTCCATGTTCTAATATTGTTCCCTTGCGCAATTTTGTTTTTCTGGGTGCCTCTGTCACTCCAAATAAAAACAGAGGAACTGCAGTCAATAAAAAGGAAAGTAATTCTGTTTTAAAATAAAATGTTTGTTTTCTCAATTAATGGCTAGAACAACTGGGTGAGAAATTACCAACAATTTTGATAATTATTCAAGCTAAAATAACAGAGAATCTGTGATTTCACTCACTTTAGTGTGAGGTTCATCTCTATGTGATGACTGTTGCTTGTACAAAATGTTAGCCTGATGGGGATAACAGGTTATTATTTACAAACGTACCCCATAATTACATGAATATATCAAGGTCACCACTAGAAGAGCAAGTGGACTTGATAAGAACTAAAAGCTTACAATCTCATAATCCAAAATGTCATCCACCACGTTGCACATCAATCAAGTGAGCAGTTGTCAGTAAAATCTAAGGAGATTTAATGAGGATAAAACCCCTTCTTCATTGTTTTAGAAGAGAGAATGATAGGATAGACACAATGATAGACACTTATATCACTTCCCATTTTAGGGACTGGGATCAGTGTGAATTTAACATTAAATTTGGACAGACTGAAAAATATGCAGCTTTTAAATAAGAGAATCAAGGGGTGAATGTGGCCACTGGGATGTTGACCCCTCCAGCCTGACCCTTCACTGAACCTACACTTTTGGATAACGAACTCTGCCATACAAAGAACAGAGTTGAGGACCGAGGTGAACAAGGTGATTTATAGTGTCATCTTCCAGCGCGTTCTTGGAATCCTCGCTTACGTCGCGCTGCTAATTGTTATTCTGAGTTAGTCCCAGTCAAGAGTCTGCTAACCTTTTAAATGGCTGTTGTCAAACCTGCTGATCTGGTAAAGTGTTTGAAACATATTATTTTTTAACATGCAGATTACATTTTAAAAGCCTCGTTTGTCCGTGTGTCTGCGCAGTCAGATTGTAGCACACACCCACAGGGTGACTGACTCTGTGTACAAGTGGCCAACATGTTCATATTCATGTTTTAGTTTAGACATCAAACTCCTGCCTCTCTAAGATTAGCTTCGTAGATTTCTGCTTTACGTTTCTTCATTCACTCATATAGGTTATTATAGAGTTCACATTAATCTGACCCACTAATCATTTCATTTGTCTAAATAAGTCAATGAATCTGATTTAATTAAAGACCCAAAAAGTTCCCACAAGTATATGTTTTCACCAATAGCCTACAAAGAACACCAACATTGTCATTGTATTACTGTGATGTATTTAAAAAACAACTGGAGCCAGTTTTAACCTAGTTAACCTTTTCTTTGCTTTATCATGTTATTTACAGATGCAGTTGACACCGAGCTACCGAGGACCCAGTCTGTCAAAACGTCAGTCAGACGCTGACTGCTGTTAAAAAGGGCTAATGTCCTGTTTGGAAATAACCTTTGCTAGACTCACACATTGTAACCTACATAACTCTAGTCTTCCTTCAGGGTGTTTTGTGGCCCAGATCTAATATAAAAACCTGTTTTCTTGAATTTATTAAGTAAAGGATTGTGTCCTAGGTGTTAGTCGTCACAAGAGAAAAGCAGAGACTTCACCGAAAAAAAACAATTTTTTTGTACAGCGCAGACAAGGACAGCCAGAAAATTAGAAAAAAGTCTGAATTCAGTGTTTAAAGCACACACACACACACACACACACACACACACACTAACTTTGAAACAAAAGACAAATAGAGTCCGCTCAGACAGATAATCCAGTCAGTGTTCCCAGAAATCTGCACATCCTGTTTGTTTCCTACCCTCAGAAGCATGCAGACAAATGACGAGACAAGAACTGTCTTTGACCAACAGTGAACTAACACTCAGAAGCCCCTTTGTTAGGTGCAAAATTAGGTTAACGCAATTACATCACCCAAAAAGGGTTTTATTTTTCTTCTCAAAGTGTTTCTTTCTTCTGAAATGGTTTAACCAACACATCAGCAGTGGATCCTCAGACCCTAAATTCATTTCTGTTGTCTTCTTGGAACGACATTAAAAGGTCAACAGTAAGTTGAATGGGGTTAAAACCAGGGCTCTGCACAGGCTGCTCGGAGACAAAATGTGTTGAAACAGGTATGGGCCTTTACAAGCTGATGCTGTGACGCTGTAAACTGTGAACTACAAAACTGGCGATGAAATTTTTTCAGACACTGTTGACACACTTCTGAGGAAGTTGGCTGATCATGCCAACAGACACGTACAGAAACACCCAGGGCTTCATGGTAATTTTGTATCTCACCCAAACACGCACTGGCAAATGACAATACACCAGAGGCAACATCACAAACCCAGGTATTTGCTCATATAGGCCAATGAGCTGTAGTTCCTTTATGTGCAGGGCATATTGAAGCTGAGTAAGCTTAAGCCTTAATGGCAACATATTGAATTTCAGACATAGAGACATAATATACAAGACTTACAGCCCCAGTATGCACATATTGCACCATGGTGATGCATACACACAAGCAGCTGATGGGGTTCTCACATAAATGAGGACGTTTCTGTGTATTAATCTTCTGTCGTCAACGCATCAATGGAATCGATGGATGGATGGATGGATGGATGGATGGATGGATGGATGGATGGATGGATGGATGGATCAGTGGCTCGATGGATAGAGTATAATCAAGTGAGCATATATACACTCTACAAAAATATTTCCCTTAAACATCTGACACACACACACACATGCACACACACCTCTTTGTATCTGAGTCAGCTGTAATATTCCAAAGTTGCTTGTATTCAGGATTTAGCGAGGGGGTTTTGCTGACTCGTCATAGTTATGTGTGTGCAGTTAATCACATTTCTCTGTTTGTTGATTGGGCAAGAACAGTAATGACTCAGTCAGATGAAAACTGTCTTTACCACTACCTGCAAAATAAGCACAAATACTTCCTGAAAAGTAGGACCAGCAGGAGGCTGGTGTGGCCGTGAACCTGCCAGTTCAGCTCTGATTCACTTAAACATATTATTATACATTTTAAAACATTATTAGGGCTTTATAATAAACTGAATTTAGACTAGAGTACCTCACATTAAAACAGGGGAAACATCATGTGCGTGTTTTTTGAGCAGAACTGAACTATAGACATATTTAGCAAAATAGCAAACTATGGTTAGATACATAACATGGGCCTATATACTTTATGTTGGTAGTGAAGTCTGACTTATGAAGTTCCCTCCCTTTTCAAATGCTGATGCAAATCAGTGTAACCTTAGAGGGCTGTCAGACAGCCTGTCATACCACACATAAAAAATGCTGCAATATTCTACTAGGGGAAAAATACCATATTGGAACATATCACATCCCCACAACATGGCAAACAACAAAAAGCTTTGTTCATCTACTGGTTGTAATTCATTTGTTGCATTGTATTGCTTATTGTCTGTCTCTCTTTGTGTCAGGGCTCTGTGATGTTCTTTGTTTGTGGATCCTCCTCAGGACAACAGAGGCGTCACAAAGACATGACGTGCTGAATTTTAACAAATAGATACTCGTCTCTGGTACCTCGAGATGCCATCGCAACATGTCACAGATTTGACCCGATAAGGAAATTAAAAATAAAAAAGCGATGACTTCAGCGTGTAAAAGCTTTGAAATAAACACCTGCCCAGTACACCGAAATGTGGAGCTGGCACATTCCTCACTTCACCACACTCTGTTGACACTGCAGCACTGTTGCTCTGTCATTACACAATACACAATACCTTAACTGAATACACTGTAATAATGATGAGTTAGAAACCGAAAATGCATAAATGCATCAAAATACATGCAATGTATATCTATTATGTACTGATTTGTAAGACCTATAGGCTTATAGACCAGATTAATGGTTTATCATTTTAAGTATCCATGTAAGATATTATATTAATATTTCAGCTATTTGAAAACGATGTATCTCTGTGTGACGTTTTCATAGGATTAAAAAAAACATATGGTTCTCGCTGGACCACACTGGGAAAGTAAAAGTCTGGTTTCTTGTCTGGTCCTTCTCATTGGCAGCAATGAACCATGTGTATTATTCAGGCTGTATGTGCAAATACGAAGTGAACTCCTCATATAATGCAACATTCCCTCTGTGCTACATGCGCTGAAAGCATATGCAGGCTGTTTCCCCTCACATGTGAGGACGCACGTGGCCATGTTGTTTGGTGGGGCGAGCTGGCTGACTGCCAGCAGGGAGAAACTTTCTCCTCTATGACAAACATGGAAGCAGCGCTCAGGAATGTATTTTTCTTGGAAAGAGTGCAAGATTAGCACATACTGAAGCTCGCCTTGAGCTGCAGAGCAGGAAAACAATAGCAGCAGTAAGCCAAGCAGTAGAGTAAGTCATGACTTGAACGTATTGCCCAATCATCTTTACTTCCAGGCCAAAAAGAACAGTATGTCCCACTGATGCAAAACAAGTCCGATGTAAACACACTCTGAAAGCAGAAAAATGGCATGTAACAGCGCAAACTGACATGACTGACTGGTTTTCTGCTCACATGACTAAAGTCACAGTTACTTTCCATTACATATTGCAAAACAACTGAGCTGTACTTTGTTCAACCACACATGGACGCGGACATTTCGATTGAAATATTGTTTGGACAATATCGATAACATGCTCATACAAAACAGCACCTTAACAACATATATACTTAAATATACACCGCTCTATCAAACAGGCCTCTCTTTTACACTGGATGTTTAATCTCAGTGAAATGGAAGATTACTTAACAGCAACATGCTCTCATTTTATCATTGCCTTAAGCAGATCGATTTCCCTCCTGTGTTCTACCATCATCACATCAAAATGCAAAGACTGGCTTTGACTCATGATGAGTCAAAGCCAAAACTAAATATCTCTGTGAGGGAGATGCAATGAGAGAACATGGAATGGAAATAGGTCAGAAGTTGAAAGTGAAAATAAAGATAAATCAAAATGCATGAGGTCAAGGTAAAATATAGTATAGAGAGTGAATCTGCTCTTTCTGAAAGTGAAAGACCACTCATATTCACATAACCTGTCACTGATGCACAAGCAGATTGTTGTTTCACTTCTGTTGCAAGGAAAAAAAATCCCATTAAAGTAATGGGATCATGACCCTGAGGGTGGGGTGTTGTTCTGCTTGAATCTGAGTTAAAAGCTCTTTTTGTTTGTCTAACAACACTGTGCTGAAGTCATCAGGTGAAGGGTCTGTGTGAACCATGATGGTGGTTGTGGTCTAATAATGAATGTTTTTGTTTATCTTATGTTTGTTTTTTGTTGTTGTACAGTGTTACAGTGGTTAGCACTCGTGCCTCAGAGCCTGAATCCACATTCAGCTGTTTAAATCTAGTATATTCTCTCTGGACTGTGGGAGGAAGCTGATGTAAACAAAGACATGCGGACTGGGGGTTAGGTTAATTGGAGACTCTAAATTGATTTTAGGTTTGAATGTGAGTGTAAATGGTGGTTTGTCTTGTGATAGGCTGGTGACCTGACCCAAATCTTAATCAGTTCTATTATTTTAAAATAATGCAAATTGCACTTTGGTACAACGTGACGTGCTTGCACATTACAAGAGTTTTGTTTTAGAGATTTTACTCCTACTTCACAACATGTAAGAGGGAACTACTGTAATTTTATATTAATAGTAGCCTACATGTAAAGGCAACAATGATTCCTTGCTTTTTATTAGATTTTATACACAAACTACATGATCTGGTTGTAAAATGGAATGCATGTCTGAAAATACATAATAGGAACATCTCCCATTACTCCACTTAGATCTAGCGTCAGGGACTCTACAAGTGACTAACTGACATGATCAAAGCTTACTGGACGTCTGGATGTTGCCAGTGGCCCAGGAAAAGCGTGTCCACCAACCACCTGATATGTAATTGCTATTGTGAGTGTAATTTGATTCGGCCTGTCTAGGACTTGTTTTTGCCCCACCACGAGAGCCTTCTTGTTTGGAGTGATCTGATCTGCTGAGGGAGGTGCAGCCCCCTGCAGGGTAAGACAGTGGGCTGTGGTTGAGAGAGAGGGAGTCGATGTTTGCCAGGCATGCCTGCAGCAACAGGAGCTGACAAAAAACAACAGTAACAGAGAAAAACACCAGAAGCCCTTTAAATTGTGTAAGTGGAGAGAAACTGAACTTCTACTGTTTGTTGTTTACGTCCTGAAATGTTTGAAATAAGGGGACAGAAGGGTTGTTGTGGCATTGTTGTCATATGCTCACAGCTCAATGGTGGAGATGTCGAGACTCACGATGGAACAGTGTGAGCTCTGCAGTATTTATAAAAATTACATTTATTGTTGTTATCTGTTTGAACAAAACACTTTAACTGAATTTTTATGGCTACAGGGATGAACTGTGTCACTGTGTATTGCTGTTGATTTCATTTGGTGCAATTGGCGTAATATAAATATCTTTAGGTCTTTAGGTCCCACTCAAAGTAAACAAGTCTGACTCTCACACTTGTCTTGTTCAGTGGTTGATCGGGGACCTTAATGCCGCTGTAGCTTAACGGATAAAAAGGTTTTCTTTGTTTACACCTGCATATGGTACAGTCAGTGAACCACATTAGTGTTTATCTAAAGTTCAGTTGTTTGACCAGGAGATAGACTCACACACTAATATTTTATCAGAAGATACAAACCTTTACAAATGAACCTGGAAACAACTCAACTCTTCCTTCTGTGGGGACCTATACGTAGGAATATAAAATAAAATGGATGCACAGTAAACCGTAAAATGAATGAACACTTGTTGGATCCTAACAACTACATTACATATTTACACAGTTTTCATATACTGACTTGCAGTATAAATGCTAAACAACGGCCTTAGAATAGTTATGTCTCAGCGAAGTCGTACTGCTGCTCAGCCATTCTCTCAGTCCATGTTCATATCATAACATCCTGTTTGGCTGACCAGATCATTCTGTCCAACAATGTAGCCCATATAGGTCACTTTGTGATTAACTTTATATTATGGGTTATATAACACACCTCAGAGGGTAAACACATAGACTCTCTCTCTGTGGGTTTTGAATCATGTTCACTTCTCACAGTTCATCCTCTTCTGGCTGTCCCCCGGGAGGAAGGGCTACCCTGAATTCTGACATCAGGCTTTATGGGTAAGTAAACAAAGACTAATTGAGGGAAGAGATCCCATGTAAACAGAGCTGGTGTCACTGTCAATAAGATGTAGATCAGGGGATAAACATAAGCTCAGGTCAAGTTTGGAGATTTAAACAAAACATGTGGTGGTATTATTCCATCATTTCCTTCAGAGTTCCTTCAGTTATCTCTGTTATAATGTTTTATTTTAGAAAGTTTGCATGGATTGTAATGTTCTGTTTACAGTTAACTGTGGCCCAAAGCCTAAAGAATCAAGTTTTGAAAATGATCCACATTCTTAGTCTTCAGATGCTTTAAGCATGACATTTTGCACTTTCAGTATTGATGCTTTTTATGCCTACGCAGGAAACTGCATCTTGAAACCACTTTTTTCCACAGCAACTGTAAAACACCCCAACTCCACTGTGGGTTGATTGGTCTCCTTTGATACGACAAACAAAACCTTCCATCTGAGGCTACAGACAGCGCTTGACAACTTTGACTGTTGATAAGAACAGCATTTGTACAAACAGGGCACTGTATGCACACACACACACACACACACACTCAAACCTCAATGCGACCTGAGCATAGAGGTGGTTTGTGGGAGGGGGTGGACAGGGGGTGGTGGTTGCATCCGTGACTCATGACTCAGTATTTACATGTGCATGTGCCTCTGTGTGAATGTCAGTCCGACCAGAGCTACTGTGTCGCGTGAGGTTCTGCAGAAACTCTGGGAAGTTCATGATTCAGTGAGACTTTATTCACACTGTAGCCTGAAGTTTCCCGGCCTTCCCTGTCATGAGACTCGGCTCTCTAAGAATAGCTCAAATCTGCACAGACACACGTTGTTCAATTTCATCTTTGGACAAATGGATGATGGAGGTGTGAATCCAGCCTCTGTTCTGACCAGTTGTTGAAGGCAATTGAATTTTGCACTAAAAATCAGAGCTGCTTTCCCACGGCTTTTATAAGAGAGAGCATTTTTGTTGCACATGTAAATGCAAATTTGCAAAATGTTGTAAACAAATCTGCAAAATGTTCACTGATATGAACATCACTGTTGTTACAGAATTTATGCGTGTTCTACAATATCTGTGTAATATGTGTAGGAGCTAAGATAAGCTAAATATTTACAATGTCATAAGTGACTTCAAAATGACAAGGGACATAAACATTTATTAACGTTCAAATGAGATCTCTCCTGAACCGTGACTCAATGCTTCTGTTGGCTACATCACTCAATCATTCCTTCACGACAACACACAAGTTGCCTCTGGAGCCTATACTTTACAGGCAACACATCCATTTATGACTGACTACAGTGCACTCAGAAGGAACAGTACTGTACAGTACAAACATTTAGAGTATAAACATCATGTATAAACTGATTGACTGCTACACCTGCTAATTAATCAATCATGTCAACCAATCATATAGAGATACCATCGTTTTTATAAATATAATGTAAATACTGCTATGCACAGGAATAAAAGTAACTGTTACATAACTATTACTGTGAAGGGTATAGACTCCACTATGCCAGTTTCTTTGGCTTTGTTGTTTATGTGCAGTATCTCAGGTCTGTTCCACCCTCTGGGAGGCATCCAGCATAACAACTCAGCTTTTACAGCTATAAAGTTGACCGGTGTGTGAACTTAGAGGGAGATAAAGAAAAAGAAAGCAAAGGATCTATATGCTCTATAGCCCCTTCATGCCCCAAAATAAAATATGCCCTGTGTTATTTTATCTTGGTTGAACCACACTCTCTGTTTTAAGTGTTTGGGTGGAAAGACAACGTGCATGTTGTGACTTAACTCCGCCTTAACAGTTTGGGAGGATAAAACCCCTCTTAGCTGTACACAGAGTCCTCTCCTCTAACCACAGCTTCTCTTGACAAGAGGAAGTAAACACACGCTGTTCCAGCTTCACCAGTCAACTGAAACTGACTGAGTCAGGGTGGTGATGAGAGTCCTATTTCTTATACATAATCCTATACATAATCCAGTGTGTGTCTTTCCTTTTTTACATATACCATTTATTATAATGGGATTCTAGAGATATTTACAGTTTGATTACTAATATGTTCTTTAACCAAGTTATCAGCATGTCTCAAGGCATTTTATTTTATTATTTTCACTCTAAAGACTGTAGATTTTCAGTCCTCTTTTATTAAGGATGGATCAAATGAATGCGTTACATTAAAGTGTCTGTAAAAGTGGTGTGACGTGTTAATTTTAAATTGTTCATATTTAAATGAAAAAATACGGTCACATATCTTAAATGCATGATTTTTTAAAAAGTTATAGTAATATTTTGTGATGCTTCATCAAACTCATGTTTGCGCAAAAAGTAAAGTAAACATACTGTATGTGTTTGGGGCTTCTGCTGCTTTTTCTGGCTTCACCTTTGTTCATAATGTTGTCCGTATTCTTATATGCTGTTGCAACTAAGAGTGTTTACTGTCCTCAAAGTGGCTTCATCTGAGATAAACATGTAATGCAAAGCATCCTGCCCTGTAGACAACACAGACAGACTTTCTGTGTTTAAGACAGACTCAAGCCCCTTATTTACACTACTCATAAAACTTCTTCAAATCCCAATACAAACCATGTCAAGTACTACTGTGAGCAACAGGACACGTATAGATGCTATCACCCTTCACGTAAGATAAAACTTTAAGCTGGTAGCCCGGCTTCACTAATGTGAGTGTAAACAAAATTCGAGTCCGGTTTCAGTGTTTGTTCACTGCAGCAACTACGCACGAGTCAGTGTTCAGATTAGTCTTGTTTTATTCTCAAGTAAGATGTTAGAGGGGGGAATAATAATAATAATAAGAAAAAAATGTTTCAGCTACAGGAAGTGTCAGAAGATGTGGAAATTTGAAGACTTCTTTATAGAAGTGATTGAGCTGCTGTTTTGACCTTTGGCCTCTATAGAGGTCTTTTGTACACTGCACTGAGAAACTGAGGCATTAGAACAGGAATGTTTGTGTCTATGAATTAAGCTGATACTCAGTCAATGTCTAGTTTGAGCGACATAACTTTGTGCTTTGGATTGCCACTTTATTCTGAGTCCTGTATATATACACACTTCTCAGAGAATTAATCTTTGCGATGTAACTCTTGAATTAAAATACTCTTTACAACAGATACTTATGTTCCTCAAAAAATGGATAATGCTAAACCTAGCGATGCCTTAACCCTTTTACTGCTATTATTAGGTACATATTATGAATGTTTTAAAGTTTTGTTTCATGACCATAGTCCTACCAGTGGTGATTAGCATGCTAACAACATAATAATCGAACACATAATAAGCAGTGTTCAGGCATACTTACATTGTCATCCTGCTCACATTAGCATGTTTACGTTGAGCTGCTAACATGCCTGTGGACTCGAAGTGTTATTGTTTTGTGTTTACTGCTGCTCTCTCTTTCTGCCTTGTATCTCTGTGTCCACATGAAGCCTCTGTTTTTAGAGGGTAACAACAACTGGCTGCGGTGTCGCGACTGGAGGGCTGCGGTGTTTTTGTTCAGCTCATCCCCCTGGAGAGGATACAGTGTCAGAGGACTGTTCAGGCGAGCAACGCTGTTTTCGCAGAGCCAGAGTAGCAACTGCAGACTGGGGCACAGACTGCGTGTTTTCATTTTGAAAATAGTAAAAGTCACTGTTTCAAATGTCTGTTTGGCTGTTGGACATTAAAGTAACATCTGCAATTTATATCAAACCAGAGACATTTTTGTAAAGTCACAGGGGAAAGAGTGAGTCAAACGCTGTGATGAGATCAGATGATGATCCTCATTATTATTAGGTGCTATAATAAAACTACTTTCATGATTTCTCTTGATGAGGCTTTATTTCAGTTTTTAACATTTTATTTTATTTTGTGATATCAACTAATATCGACTCCTCTAGGTGAGCTGCTATAGTTTCACCATCATCATCATCATTACTCAGTAGACCCAGTGTTTTTCCTCTGGCTCGTGCTGAGGTGCTGACTTCTCTGAATCACACTTTTGACAAGGAGATGTGACTTTGTGGAATCATGGCCTGTTTGCTACCAGTGGTCAGGGTTAAACAGAGGACAACCTCCCTCCTCCCTCATCACCACAACCCAATGGTCCTGGACCACCACCTTCCTCCCAACCCACCCACAGGCTCACAGCAAACTGCTACTTCAGAGGAAGTCCTACTGGTCCCGTGTCGAAGGGCAACCAAACAAGCTCAGCCCCGTCATCCTCACCTTTCTCTCCCCCTCTGTCTCTCCATCTGCTCCTCTGTCCCTCCTCTCTCTGTTTGTTTTTCACTGAACAGAAAGCTGAAACCAGTCGGGTGTGTTTTTCTCCTTCTCCTGGCCAAGTGCCTGCATTTAAAGCCCAGGTGTTGGTGAACAGGGAGTCATCTTTCAGAAAAACATGAGGTGGATCGCTCGGTCACGGGGGAGGAGTGAAGTGTGTGTGTGTGTGTGTGTGTGTGTGTGTGTGTGTGTGTGTGTGTGTTGGGGGGGGTGACGTGACTGGATTTTGACGTCTCTGTCATCTGTTGAGCTTTTATCTAACTGGTTGGACAAATCTGTCTGTCTGTCATGACACATTCTTTTCTGGCTGTGAACCCACTGCTATGGGAACTTGTTTTATACATTCTCCCTATCACATAAAAAAAGAAATTAAAAAAAAACATTCCCTCAACATTTATCTTACTTAGTTGTCTGTCAATGTCTGAAACATACATGATACAGAAAAAAAAACACTTTGGTGTTTTTTTTGTTTGTTTCCATGATACGGAGGAAACAAGAGAATTGAAGAGAGTCACTGTGTCAGATCTGATAATAACGCTTTAATAGGTGATCACAGGGAACAGAGCTACACCTGAATGCACTAACTGTCTATAGTATGGTTATATACAGAGTATGCAAAGTTGCATTTGTTAATTTTAGTTATTTTCTAAAATATGTAATATTCAAAATTGTACTAAACATGGAATTGGGTTATTAGATGTAAAATGATTCATCAGTGTTCATTTTCACCCAGTCACTATACATTATAGAAACAGCAGGGATGCATGTGCTCACATTTGGAATAACTTCTAAAATAAAATAAATAAAAATTTAAATAGCAAATACTGTATGTAGGCCTCTAAATACCTGCTGAGTCAGTCACAGCAGGTCTGTGTCCTGTGTCACTCTGGAAAGAAGAAACTCCGTAGGGAATCTTCTGGAGAAACAGAACTAGGAAAACAGACTCAACCCCTGATGTACCCCCTGACACTCGCCCACCACAGCCCCACGGGAACTCTCATCCCCTCCTCCTCCTCCTCTCTGCTTCTGCAGCTGGAGAGTCACAATGTCACTCAGCTGATTTCACCTCCAGTCTGGGTCACATAAACACAAACACTTGGAAAACTACTGGCAGAGGTTAAACTCGATGCTCTGAGAGTTGTTATGACATTTAAGTCGGTTTCTTTATCCTGATGTGTGACGACAAAACATCAGCGATTAGTTTGACTTCTCTACATTGCAGGACAGTGTATAAGAATGACCTCAACTCCACTCCACAGTGTGATTTTCCTAATCAAGTAATAATATCATAATTGTTTGTCCTGTCTAAACACCATTTGTTCCTGAGGCTGCAGTGAACCTGCGCTGTTTCTGCTGCGTTGCGTCTGTCCTGCATTACACTGAATCCCCAGCCTGCTCATTTAGCTGTCAGTCAAATGTAAAGAAACGCACAAAACATTTTGCAATGTAGTGAGGAAGAAAACAGTAATAATAAAAAATGGAATGGCTCAAAGAAAGAGACTAATCAATATTAAAAGGCAAGAAGAGGAATAGAACCTGTGTTTGTGGACTGAAATGAAAGACACGGACATGAAAACAACAAGAAGGTCAGTGAACAAATACAAAATACTGCATAAGGAGGCCAAATACAAGAAGCAGAGATTTTGAAATCAGTAGAAAGGCACAGTCATAAATCATGAAAATAAGGTGAGCAGAGGTTTACACCTTATGTATGTCACATGTTTTTCAGTGTGTGGACGTTCACGTGTTGTGATGAAAGCAACACTCGGTGTGTGACATCCCTGCCTCGACTGTGGCACAGCCAGTACTAAGTGTACCCGTAACCACTAAAGTACGCAAATGCCTTGAATACAGAAGGCCTATTGTGACTCTTATCTGATGTGAGCACAGCAAAACCAAAGAGAAAGAGAAACTGACTCTTGCACGGATGAGGGGATGATGACAGACAAACTTCGTGACCTGCAGTGAGAACACACTGAATTTGTCTGTTTAGTTCTGACTGGTGGATTAGCCCAGACAACATTCGGTCAATAAAGCCTTCAAATCCTGCAAGCAGCGATATACATATAAGAGCGAGCACATGAAAAAGCATTATAAACATTGTATTCTAACATTAAAAACACATAAAACTGAGATGAAAACATCTGGCCGACAAAAACTCTCACTTAAACAGTGTCTGAAATGTCAACAATCAAAAATATCCATAGATCCATGAGGAAACTCTGCAAGATATTCTTTCTGCCCTGGACACAAAAAACACCATAAAGCTGTGTATTCACAACGCATGCAATACAAAATTCACACTTAGGGGAAGTTAGACAGAAAGATGGAACCTGCCACTTTGATGTGGTGTGATCGCACAGCTGAAGTCGACAAGACCTAACGCCTACTGATCTGTGTATGTCCACAAACACTTCAATACAGTGAAGGTGGACCTTAACAAAAATGTTCACATGTGCCTGTAACAGTGTAAGTAACACTGACACATGTATTGTAGAACACAACATGGGAATAGAGCTGATGAAGTGACAAATGCACACACACGCACACACACACACACACACACACACACACACACACAGAGTGAGAGAGAGAGAGAGAGAGAGAGAGAGAGAGAGGTTTCCTCTGTGCAGCACCAGCTGTGCTGAGGCTCCAGACATTTAAGTGTAATAACATATGGAGGATGTGCGTGGCTAACTGTACACTGCTGCTATGGGTGTGTGTGTGTGTCTTTTGTGTGGGAGGCCTATCTGCATGTTTTTGCCTGTTTGGACTGCTGTGTGTGTGCGTCTGTTTTCATTTATGTGTGTGTTTGGCTTGTGCGTGCGCAAACTGTCACTGCTGCTCAGCCTGCTTGTTATGGTGTGTGGAGAGTTGCCTATTTTAATCCAAGGGCAAGATTCCCATTATCAGAGCCAAAAGGAAACAATGAGACTGTGGCCAAATCATTAGTAAACACAGACGTAGACTTACTGTTAGAATGTGAACAGTTCAACAAAAACTACAAAAGAAACAAGGACACATTTAGACACGTGTATTTGCACCAGCAAACTGCTTATTCAGCGTACTACATTTGAATACAAAATAGAGTGTTTTTAAAAGGTGTGTGTGTGTAGAGTGTAAAGAGCTCAACCAAACTTTACTGGAGATACTGAGGAATAACAAAACAGAGGGGGAAAAAAAACTAAAAACTAAATGTTTTTTGCTGATGGCAAAAAATGTCATCAACAAAGGACTGTGCTGACCTTTGACCTATTAACCACTGGTTGTAGGCAACTGGAAAAGTCTCACTGGAAATTATTGGTCTCATTTTAAAACACTCAAAAACAGCATAAAGACTAAAATGTAAAAAACTATTTCTCATTAGGAACCAATTAAACCCACCTGCAACTCCTGAACGATCACTTTGTTATTTCTGTGTGGTGAAATATAATATTATAACATCATATAAATAAGAGACTTTGCGTGCAATACATGTGTACAAATATATAAATATGCCATTTACATAGTAACAAGTCCTTGTACACCACATGTTTTATTTGAGACTACTTGCACTTCATTGTTCCCCATGTTAGTTGTCGTGTGATACTGTTGTTTTTGGCACTTTATTTAAGCATAAACAATAAAATGATTTCCTTTGTAATTATTTCAATAATATGTTCAATACAAGACAATTTATTATATTTCAAAATAATAATCAATGTGGAAATTCAGTGCTGTAGTTGTGAAATCACTGACCACAAAACCCAAAATGTTTTACAAAGCACGTTCAAACTAATTACAGAGCTGCCACACTTAACAAAGTACTGGGCAACTTTGCTTGTAGCATCAGCCACAACAACAAAGAGGAAGTGGAAATAAAATGTAGAGACAGCTAGTAACATCAGGCCCCACCCACCGTTCTCATTGGCTGAGTTGTTGTTAGGCGCATCTGAGGGAAGAAAAAAAAACAAGTCTCTGTTTAGCCAATCAGACCAAAGCTAGAAATCCCCTGAGCTTCTCATTTGCTGTGACATCACACCACCTTTTAAACAAAACCAAAACCACAGACAGTTTAAATGGCCTGATGTGACACAACTAATAGAAAAAAAAACATCAAGTTTGTGTGTGTGTGTGTGTGTGTGTGTGTGTGTGTGTGTGTGTGTGTGTGTG
>JAFBJQ010000040.1:748893-899462 GCA_016785345.1 Trinectes maculatus
TGTGTGTGTGTGTGTGTGTGTGTGTGTGTGTGTGTGTGTGTGTGTGTTGGTCGGATGGGCCAGTCGCAATAACAGATGCCTATAACAGGCTCTTTTATGAGTCATAACGTATAAGTTTATGACCATGCAATTTAGGTATTCTGAATATCTTTTTAAATGTACATGTGAGCTTGGCACGTGTGTTTTTTGGAAGGCAGAGTGACTCCTTAATGACACAAGGGGACCCACAGCTGGAGGGGCCAATAAAAATTCCAGCAGGATAAAGTGAAATGGGCAAACATTCAAACAAGTGAGCTAAAGTGTTTGTTTGTTTGTTTGTTTTTTGTATGTGTGCGTGTGTAAGATGCTTGTGAGTGGAAAATCTTTGTTGATTGATAACTGAGATAATGCCGTTCCTCTGTTTCATACGACTGTGCAGGGACTTCAAACTAAGATTCTCCAATAAAAACAACTCGTCAAAAGCTCAATACGTCACAGGAGCTGTGGTCAACTTAACAGTGTAGAAGAACAATATAAGCTTTCACGTTTCACTTTTACCTGACTTACTGACAACATGTTTCATCAACATTATTGAGTGTGTCATGCAGGTGGAGAGAAAAACAACGACACACGTCTCCACACTGCAGACACACAAAACCTACTGTGATGCACATCACATACTGTGAGAGACATGTTTCCTGTGTTTCTCTGCTCTGAGCATGTGACTGATCAGCTAGTTAGTGGGACTGAACACACACTCCCCCTTCTGCCTAAATATAGAACACCATAACATAACACGTATTGTTTTATGTCCCATTACACTTTAATAATACTTGTGAAGAAAGGCTATGTGGTTCACATGTAGTTTATGTTGCATCTGTATATTATGTTACAATATGTAAAATCACATGTTCCCTTGTAAAAAATGCTGGAAAAGAAGTCAAACATGAAACGTGTCCTTGAATGAGTGGAAACTGGAAGCTATTGGGAAGTTGGCTCAACAACACCCTTCGCAGCTCCTCAACAACAGGAAAAGGCCTTGTAAACTCGAACCACTCAGGGTAAACTTTTCTCTGAAGATAAACAATTTGCACAGTGTGAGAATCAGGTACTTGCCCACTTGCCTACAGTGAAAAACTTTGCTTTTGGAGTAAATCTAGAGTCTTGGTGAGGAGTTAAGCGGCGGATTGATCAGACTCAATCTTCATGTCATGTTCCACGTTTACAACAAGCTGAAAAGCTGCACTGAAATAAAACCAAATCAGACATGAGTGTTCGTTTCCTGCAGGTGGGTCATCAAATAAACCGATACCACACAGTGAAAACAGACAATGCCAGGCCCTCGTAAGTACACTAATCCAAAATGTGTGTGTGTGTGTGTGTGTGTGTGCGCACATACACTGTATGGGAGGAAGAAGTTGGAGGACGAAGGAAGGGAGGGGTGATACAGCTCCCAGCACTGGCTCATGCCGGTTCATGCTGCTTCTCACTGGCCCGGCTCCACAGCGCGGTGGTTGGTGAGGCTGATGAATTGGGGATGGGGAAGTGGCTTATAGGGCAGGGGGGGTCTTTAGTGCCTCCCCTGCCCTTTGCAGCACTGAGTGCCTTGGCAGGGGCATCCTCTGACATGCCAGACACATATCAGCATGTAGAGAATGATACAGCCGTGACCCCGCGCTCATTTAGGCATCAGAGACACTCTGGCTTGTCATATGAAAACTGCTTTATGCATCTCACTGTGCACGCACACACACACACATGTTCACCATGTGGCCATTTCTGATCACCTGTTTTTTTAAAATTAGATTTAGCCAAAAGTATCTTCTGATGAGCCATGATTAGTGGGAGAAAACAACACAGGAATAAGAATATGATAGACCATTTTGGCTCCATGAATACTCCATATAAGAGCATGCAGTACATGAACTGTATATAATCAGTAATAAGTGGAACAGGGCAGTGCTTAGTTACAGAATCTGCCATGAAGCTCTGTGTCGGCAACATAAACAATCTCTGTTGTTTCTTGAGTGCAAATACACTGAACAAGAAGCCGGTCGTGTTAAAACTAACAGAGGCTACTGTTCTGAAGGTCTTCAGACTTTACGGTTCCAAGCTCAGGCTCACTTGTAAATGTGCAGTTTGAACATACCAAAAGAAAAACTAATTAAAACAGAATGTAAAGAAGTTTGTTCGATTGCAGGAGAAAAACAAGGCTCAGTCTAAGCACAAACAAACAGTCTGCAGAAAGTGACTTAATCCTTTCAGAACTGTGGATTAGAGGTCAATGGTGAAACTTTACATCTGGATTATTTAAGTTTTTCGAAGTTATACAAATGAACCCGTATGTCTTTTCAGAGGAGTAGCTAGTTTGTTTTTGTTCTGTAGTGTCACATGAATACATATGTAGCCCAGTCCGGCTAAGTTGTTTTTATGGTTAGCATCTGAAAATAGAAAAAAAAAAAGTTTTTTCATGTATCTGGCAGACAGAGCAAAAGTAATTTGGCAGAGTCATAAATAAAATGCAGCTGGACAGTTATGCAATGGAAAAAGTGCCTCGCTTATGTCCAGGTGGAACTAATTTTCAGCTGTGGCAAATCAAGAGATTTGTTGTTGTTGTCCTAGTATGCTTAACTTAGATTAAAGTAAGTTTCTTCAATCATAGAGGGGATTTGGGTCTTTTTTAAACTGTTATTTGTCCTTTCAGTTCTTTTATGGCAACAGTCTGTCACACATCAGTACACTTTGACAGACAGACATGTTGACGTCTTCGACTGGTGGCAACAGAGCCTTGCTTTCTTGAGTGTTTTTGTTCAAGGACCTCACAACCATACTGTAAAACACTGTTGGGAAAGTCTTAGACCCTTTGGTCATACCTGGATAAATGTGGCGTGTGCCACACGTCACTTCATTTATTATTATATAGTAGTAACACAAACATAAACAAACAAGACAGCTATTGACAGCCTTAAGTAACAACAACTCTCCAGGCTCCAGGTTGTATCGGATGGTGGAGGCAGGCTCTCACTGCATCACAAACAACTGATCACACAAAAGGACTTTAATGTTGCACAACATCAGAGGGAGCAACACTGCTGGAGGATACAATGAAAGGAAGAAGGTTGTGTGAAGGTCATGTGTATTGCATGTGGAACAACAGCTCTGGGTTTCCTCCAGCTGCCTTTGGTCACGCGTTATAAAACCTTGTGTCAGCACAAAGCAGATTCAGGCACACAGTAGTGTATTGATAACTGCTCTGCATGCAGTGAGGCTCTGGCAAGAGTTATGGGGTGAGGTCAGGGGTCGCAGGTTTCACCTCTAGATGTCTCTGCCGCCCTGGCTTCAGACGTCTAATGAAGGCGGTGACCCCATTAGGTAGAGGTTCCTCAACCAAGGCACTAAAGTTATCCTGAAGAGTATAAGTCTCTGTGCGTGTTTTAATATCATTTCCAAGACTACGTCATGCAGTAGCAATAAAAACAACTTATCTGGTGCAAAAAGTTGCTCCCAGTGATGAACTTCTTAGACGATTATTAGGATGAAGACATTTCTGAAGAAGTAGCCCTAGCTAAAAGTAGATGCTGGTTAAGATAACAGTTGCAGGTTTTAGTGAGCTCCTAAGATGATAAGTTTATATGAGCAAGAAAGAGAACATATAAGAAGATTAACAGTTTAATGAACAGAGGAGAGATTTAGTTTGAGTTTTCTGTTTATTTTTGGATTATTTGTGAAAAAGGCACCAGGTGTGTCAGATGTGCTCTCCAGTTAATTTTCTGTTTGCATCAGTGCAGTTTGCTTTAATGTACAGCAAGCAATATCAGTACGTGCTGATGGCAATATCTGACAAGAAATAGTAAACAAAGTGTTCGGGTATAGAAATGCTTCTGAAGCATCAAGGGACTCAACTACTTTTTTCAGCCTCTAAATACGGATTTTTTACTATTGTTGTATTTTTAAGGTGAATAAACAGTCATATGACAGTGTATTAAATAAAATGTATGAATGTATTGTGTCATTTATGAGAAAGCTAAGGCTAAACATTTATGTGAAACTTATGAAAGGTGTTTACACCACCTGAAGCCCTAAAATGGAGACGAGGTCAGATTGCCATGACCTGGCTATGGTGTAGTGGTTCCATGCTCTGATGAGTGAAGACTCCTGGAGGTGTAATGCTTATTAATAGACTGGGTCTGATCTTCAGTATAGCTCACAGCTGGCTGAGGCCAGGAATAGCTGTAGTTCTCAGGAGCACTGTGAGCCATGATCGGCTAACATTAGACTGAGAGTGAGAGACGTCTGCCTTGACCACACTGACCCTCTGTTATCATGGACTGATGACAACTCAGACCACTAAAAACAACAGCAAATGACAGGTCTCATCACTCCCTGCATACCTATTATTCTGCATAGGCTTGCTACTGGCACTTACTATATTCCTTACATTAGTAATTACAAGCCAACCAATATTTCCTAGTCACTCTGCCCATTATTCACTACATACTCACCATCATCATCATCATCATGCAAGAATCTTACTGACTCAGCATTTTTAAATCCCTCATCTCATCTGCAGTGTTAAATGTCTGAAGCAGAGCTGCAGAATCATCACATGAACTTAGGTCAGGTTATTATTTTGTTGTTAACCAATTGTCATTCGGTCTCTGTTGCAGACTGGGTTAGTGTCAATCAACTATGATGAACATATGAAAAATCTAAATAGAGGTTAGCTCTACTTTAATTTAACTTTAATCCAATTAACATTTATTTTTTTTTAATTAATTTGATCTTTTCTGGAGAATTAAAGGCTTGTGTACATTTGGGTATGTCTTCCTTTTATTGATGGGTCATTCTTTGTTAAAAGTATTATTTTATTGAGTAGTCGTACATTAGGGTGAGAACAGATTTATGTAAAGCAAACAGTAATTAAAAAACAAGACATAAATCAATCATCTATGCAGCGAGGGCGAAAGATGATTTACAGCTTTGAAAGTGTCATCACTCCTTGTCTTATGATATGAGGATATAAGCTGTTGATTTGTATTCACATATAAATCATCAGCTTGTATCCTTAAATAGTTGCATCTGATGACAGTGCAGGAACAGACTGTCCCACCAGAGGTACAGTATGTGTGGCTGGTCACTAATTCCAAGTATGTCTGCCTGATAATCAATATACCCGATCCCAGACTGTCCAGGGAAACCTCCTGATTCCTTATGTAATATGTGTGGGAACGTCTGCCTCGCCCCCTGCAGTCCTGGCTCATCCCAACATGTCAACTTGAATACAGTGAGCTCCTTTCATACAACCTCGTACAAAATGCTAGGTATTGCAGAATTTCCAAAAACCAATTAAAAAACGAAACTGGCTTTAAAAAAGTGATAGACAAACTAATAAAGATAAATTAAAGCAAAAGTTGTTTCATTGCTCTAAATCAAAAATTATTCCAAATTATAAATTATGGTGGAATTGAATTTAAAAGATATATGAAAAAAGGTTCTTCTTTCCATCTTCATTCCTGTTCTTACTCTGCTTTAGATCCTCTTACACTTCAAGGCAACTCGTATCCAAATGGTTCCTGGTGACAACAAGTGCATGACGGAGCGCCAAGAGAAAGAGTTGAGCCAGTCGGAGTCGGAGGAAAGATGAGGAGGAGGACTGGGAAGGAGGGAGGGTGGTGGGGAGGGGTATATAGCCCAGAGAGTCAGTCTGTACTGGTTCAGACCGGTTACTGCCCCCTTCTCCTTTTCCTCCTCCCTTCATCTCATTTTTGCATCTTCTGTGTTTTTCTTCCTCTCTCATTTCAGACTAATTTTCATTTCCCTTCCTCTCATTTAGCCTTTCTCCATTCGTTCCACTGCTTTTCCTCTCACTGCCTTTGACACATGTTTGGTACAGACATAACAGACTACCAATGTGTGAAGCCCTGCTGAGTGTTCACTCTGTAAACACCATAGGCAACACTATTACTTACAATCACGAGAAGGTCATAGGTCACTGTTTGTTGGCAGTTGGAGAGTGAGTGAAACAGGAGATCGCAGATAGAAAATAAAAGTGTCATGAGATGTGTGTGTGCGTTCATGTGCTTTTCACGAGAAAGAGAAACGAGAACAAGAGGTGGATCGTCTCTCTCATGCCCCTGACTCACTCTGGAGTCTCCTGACCGAGAGGAAACCGAAAAATAATTATGCTTCGACATATACAAACGTATAAGAACAAACCAATAACATCAGACAGTAAACATGACGTGGGCTGTAACAAGGCCTGGCATCAGCGATACATAAAATGTGGATGAGGTTTGCTGCGAGAGTTTGATAGAATGCAACTGGAGGCCAAACTAAGAGAAGATTATTTTTTTTGCTAGTCGAAGCAGAGGAGTGTGGCCTTTTGCAGCCAAACTGCAAACTCTGACTTCTCCACTGAGCTGCAGGTCTTATTCTCCCTGACGAGACCAGAGATGTAAACACAGTGCTGCGAACTCTGTTTCCTCCTGCGGGCTGCAGGCCAGACGGCTTAGAGAGCATCAGCAGCGAGAGTTGATGCGATGCGTCACAGCTTATCCAGCTATTAAAAGACTTATTGATGGAAGGTTCTTAAGCCAAACATGTACTTTTGTGGGTTATGTTTTCAGCACATCCTGTTCACACTTCATAGCTATTTTTCTGTTTGTTACCTGCGATGAATCCGTGGAGAATGTAAATGTACTGAAATAAACATCAGCGTGAGTTTGCTGCACATGGCAGCTGGAGAAGCAGGTGAAATGGAAGCTCCCCTCCAACCTGCGACAAATCTTTTCTTGCCCGGTTATCTTTGGCCCCTCTCATATATATATAGTCCTAGCAACTCTCAGAAAAGACATCCAGCCTAAAAGTTGTTTATGGAGGCTATTTTCAGGATCCCGTGTAAAAGTCCCGTGCACAAACAAGCTGCTCTGGTGACAGCGAGACATTTGATCGCTTGACTTACTAATTCAAGCCTTGTTTACTGTCTGGAAGAGGTGTCGCAGGCAGATTCACTGAGCATGTTGGCCAGCAGACACAGCATCTGATAATCTCAGTGACCTCCATCACTTATTCAATTACACGGCTTCCCTAATAAACAAGTTATGTAAAGTTATTTTTAAGTCTAATAAATCTAAGTCTGTTTTTCCTCATCATTTTCTTCCTGGTTGCAGGACCACAGCACTGGTTGAAGGTGGTGCTGGACAATGACAGGAATCATCACTGATGCAACTTATCAACATTTCTACATGATTCACACCTAATGGTAAAAGTAGTACATCCTGGACTTTACCAGCTGCATAAGACTGACCAGTTCAAACTGATTAAGACAATTACATTGAGCAATTGTCATGAACTGGCTCGAAACTCATGACAAAAGAGGGAGACCACACAGGCAAACCGAGGTTAAAGCAAATTCATTTCATTGAACTAAATGTAGGTCAGTCATGTCAGTCATGTAGTGAATGCTTGGGTGGATGAAGAGTATGCGGTGCAAAGCATAACAAAACTAACAAACAAAGACCAGACCAGATCAGACCAGACCACACCAGACCAGACCAGACCAGACCAGACCAGACCAAGCTTACAGGGAGGAGAGCGAGAACTGACTTCTCCAGTCTCCTTTTATAGAGGCCAGGAACTGAATTGAATTCAGGTGTGCCTCAGTTCTCCTGACACACCTCCTCCACTCTGACTCCTCTGTCTAAGTGCGCTGCCCTACCTCCTCCGCAACCTTGGTACCTAAGGGAGCATAACCTCAAATTGCATCAATGCCCAAACTTGTACCAAGGTCTCTTTTTCCATAAATGAATAGTTAAGCTGATAAGAAGTTAGGCAACTTCTCCACCCCAGCGTCACCAGCCTGAAGCAGGACTTCTCCTATGCCCACATTACTAGCGTCCACTAGCAAGGCCAAGGGCTTATCAAACGGTGGTGAGGAACACTGAAGACCCTTCACATCATCGAAAGCACCCTGGGCTTTCGCTGACCAGACAAACTGGACCTTTGCCTTCAAAAGATCAATGAGGGGTGCCACCACAGAAGAAATGTCTCTATAGTACCCAGCCAACCCGAGGAAGTGCAGTTCTCTTTTGGTTACAGGGGTTGGAACATTTTAATTTCAGCCTCCACTTTTGCGTCTACAGGCCAAACTTCTCCCTGACCCACTACTTTGCCCAGGTAAATCACTTTTGCCCTGGAAAATTCACACTTAGCCAAATTCAGCATTAATCGTGCCCACACCAGTCCGTCAAACAGGGTACGCGTTCTCATCAGATGCCAGTACCCTTTCAGCAAGTCAAATTTGCTACCAAACATGGTGAAGCCTGCTTGGTCTACACTGTTTTTCATGCGGTGCAAAGGGAATGAATCTGGTTTCGTGACACTATTGACCTTTCTAAAATCTGTGCATGGCCTAAAAGTGGAGTTAGGTTTTCTAACCAACAAATGCTGAGATGCCCAGTTGGAATGAAAGTGTTTAGCTATGTTACAATGCTCCAACCACCATGCACGTGCAGAGCGGGGTGCTTTAGGGGCTTGAGCCCTTGCACCCTTGCCCCCTTGCCCCTTTACCCCCTTGCCCCTTTCAGTCCAAAAATCAATAAAAAATCAATAAAAGATTAATATTGAAATCAATATTAATCTCTGAAAAAAAAGCTTTCTGCAGGTGACATCCGTCAACCTGACCTCTCTCTGAACTTTCACTCACACCCAAGACGCACATCAGTGGCGGTACTGGAAGAAATGGTGGAATGTAAAGAGACCAAGATAACCATAATAGGGACGGCGAAACTATTGAGCTGGTGTTGAAAAATATTTGTAACATTGTACCATTATACTGTACCATTATGCTGTTGTGTTGTAGTGCTGTATAGTTTGTTATGAGTAAATAACAAAGTCACTTTATGTCAATATTGATGTTAATATTGTGTTGGATTAAAATGTATAACTGGGAGAGTTACTTATTCACGTGGTGTTGGGTTGTATGTTATACTAATCTTGCATGTTATTGGATTGTATACTATCTGAATTGTAAACAGAAATAGGTGCTTGTAAAGTACGCAGATGTGATTTGACGAACAGGAACAATATATTATGTTATATGTATGTTCAATACAAAAGAAAACATTCATTGTTTTTTGAGCCTCTGCCCCATCAAAGCTCTCTGCACGGTGCTGCCAACCACGTTCACCACTACAGAAAAAGTGACACAACAGATTCCCTATACAGAACTCACTGTCTATAACCTGAGATTGGAAAATCTCACTCCAACCAAAAAAAAAGAAAAGAACCAAACAGAAAAGCTCCAACCACATTCCAAACTAAAGCAAGCAAACAGGAACTAAACAACCCCTCTCCCCAAGCTCCAAAGAAGAGAACTGACTTCTCCAGCTTCCTTTTATAGAGGCCAGGAGGACCTGAATTGAATCCAGGTGTGCATCAGTTCTCCTGACACCCCTCCTCCACTCTGACTCCAGGAAATAAGGAGACACACAAGGAGGAGCCACATCAGAGCAGGAGGGAGCATCACACAATACACAGATCAACAAGAAATCACCTTTGGGTTCAGGATCCTTAGATTCCAAATAATCACTCATCTTCTTTTCTTGCTTTAAGGCTGCAGATACAGTAGTGGACAAAGTAGCAGAACAAAAGTGTTTTATACTGCTTATATTCAAAACACTCGTTGACATCTGTATTTCTTAGCCTGTATTTCCTTGTTTGTCATCCATTGGCCTAAATATGACTAAGTCTGTCCTGTACAATGTAAAGATACCCCCCCCCCCCCCAAGGTGAGCCATTGTCTGAGACAAAAACAAGAACTGAGTGGTGAAAGGAAGCAACATCACCTAGCACTTCCTGTTGAAAGACACAAATATCATCTTTGCATCTTGCAGTTTAAAGCCCCCACCCAGAAAAAAAAATCAGTGTAATCCATCACTCTAATAATAAGAAAAGCTGCATTTGAATATCAATTTTCGCAAGTTGCAATATATAAACGTAAGGGGAAAAAAAGACAACATGTCCCCCATGTGTAAACAGCTTGAACAGAATGTAGATTCAAGATTGAAAAGTGACAGTCTTGACAGTGACAGACTTCCTGAAACCTGCAGGGAAAACAGCTGCGTCATGTGGACGAGGTGTCAGGCTGCGACTGAGTGATGATTCAACACAGAGCAACAGGGCTGGAAACGAGGTTTAACCATGAAAGTCAATAGTGACACTGCAGTTGCATGGTGCACTGCCAGCACTAAGCCAAACATTTATTTTGTAATATGGTTCAACCTGAGTGACAGGAAATGCAATGTTAATTACCTGTAGAACTATAGGTTCAGTAACATCCTCAAAGCACACTGAAACTGTCACTCTCACAACAAGGAAACCAAAACAGTACTCACACAAGGACGGGGGGAGTACTGTACACTGCGTAATGTATAACTCAACAAACTGGAGCAACACTTGTTGGTTTTCATCCCTGATCTCTGTCAGGAAAACAACATTTTATTAAAAAGTTCCCTCAAGAAACGGAGACAGACGAGAAACCAGGCCACGGTCTGACATGCAGCAAGGCAAACATGTCAGTGCCTGTAGCAGCCTCCGGGGGACATATTACCTTCCTCTGTCTCATTCTTAGAAATTGTTCCAAGATCTTGAAGCCAGTTTTTGAAAACAATGACTTCTTGACACGAGGATATGGTTTCTTTTCTTGAATGAACATACAAACTTTAGACTTTAGTATGTTAGAGATCACCTCCAACCAGATTCTGTGTAAACATGACACTGGCTGTCAGCAGAGAACAGCATGTCCCGTCTGTCCCGTCACTGTCAGAACCTGAGCGACACGTCACGGCCTCGTGAGCTCCACACTCCAGCTGACAGAAAAACAAAAACAACCTTCTGCCTTTCTTTCCATCCTTTGTGGCACCTGTCATTTTCTCTTCCTGAACCAAAGCAATAAGATGTCAAGCCTCCTCGACGTTATGTTGTTCATAGAGATTTCATGTTGCAGGAGGACGATACAGACGAAAAGACCAAATGGGTCTGTACTGGTCGTGTCTTCTGTGAGTTTCTGTGAGTTTCCTAGCTGACTCTCAGTATTTAAAACAGCCTTATCACCTGTTTCTTGTGGGCTGTTGTTGAGCCTGATGATCTGCTGGATGCTACACCAGCCGTTTAGAGCCAGGCTGGATGATACATGACCAACCTAAAACACATTTCAACACTTTACATGAAATATTTATTTATGTTGCAGGGAGTTTGCTGAGTAAGCATTTTCCTATAGCGTTCTTCTCTCTGAAATCCCCACTCCAACAAACTGAAAAAGTCCAATGCCGTGATTTTCATTATTATTAATAATTAACCATATTAATTAATCATCATGTATATGAAGGAAACATATATAAACACAATTTTAACTGATTCAGGAAATGAGAGACCTCGTTATAAAGACTGCACCAATGATTATACTGCAATGGATACTAATGGGTTACATTTGATTACTTTCATATCATTACCCACACAGAACCTATTAACAAACTCAAAAACAGAACAACCACAGCAAAACCAACAAAGGCCAGTGCACAGAACTACACAGAGTACATGTCTTATCCAAAACATAGTAATCACCACCATCAATATTCAATTCAAAACATCCTCCGATCCGATGTATTAAAAACTACTGAGTGATGTCAACGTGTGGACATGTCTCAGTAGACTATAGGAGGATGTTGTGAATATCAGGCTATGGGACGTCCCTGTGGAGGAGAAAGAGGCCAGAGTGGATATGGGTTGACCTCTGCTGTCAGCCAGCAGTAGATGACCCACAGCATCAAACTTCAAACACATGACTACAGCTTCCCCTGGTGGATATAGTGAGTAGATACAACAGAAAGATGGTGAAGCGGCAAGGTTCGTTCAATTCAATTTCATTGACCCAATTCTCCCTGTCGGTTTGGTCAATATGGCTCCTACAGATGGCAGCATTCAGTCAGTCAGCTGACTGTTTTGTCTTTGTGACAGTAGTTTCAGTTTCTTTTTATTCACCCCACAAAGTTTCTTTTCTCCAGAAGGGGCCTCGCCCCTGTATTTAACCCTCCCGTCCTCAGGTTCTTCTTATTTGCCACCACTACAGGCTAAAGGAACCATGGCATTCAGGTAAAGTTTACCTGAACTGGAAATTCAACAATATTGGTTTTGTTTTTTTCAGGTTGTATTGGACCCGCTGGAGAAGAAACGACTGCAGTTTGACCTATTTACATTTTCTGCAACATACTCCATAGTAGCTACAACATATGTCACTAAATGTATATTATACTAAGCGTTTAATAATGAAATACTTCTGTACATATGTAAACATTTTAATGCAGGCTATATTTGAGTGCCTCACAGTGGCCAGATACTTTTAGTAAAATACAAATGTGCCTTCTGCATATGGAGTATAATCTTGCATGTGATGAAATGTTGGCTGCATAATTACAACCAACATTTGTAACAGACCAACAGAAAGCCAATGTTGACTATGATCCATAATAGCTGATATTCAGTGAGCACATTGAAGTAACTCATTACATGTTGCTGTCGGGCTGTTGCTAATATTTATGATTTTCTAGTATAAAGTTCTACTGTCCAGAGAATTCAGTCTTCCTTGTCACCTGTTTGTTAATTTGCTGTGTTCTTATCTTGCTGTGATGCATGTGGTTGATTTCCTCATCAGCGGCAGCTCGTTTAAGTTTGGAGCTGCTCGTACCACACCACTTTTTTCAGTAAAAGCCGCAGAAGATGTGAAGACATCTTCAGCTACAAGCAGCTCAGTGGACAAAACAACCTCATTCTTTGGTACAGTTCCAGGTAAGCTAATAAACAGCCAGATCAACCTATGACACTGACACTGACACTGCAGGGAAAAAATGAGGCCGGCATGTCTTACATGTCTACACTGATATGTCTCAAATATTTTAATTACTATTTTTATGCATCACTGTTTAAAGAGGGTGAAACCTAGCAATGATGGAATGACTGATAGTATACACTTACACTCTCTTCAACAGTTACACAGGTCAAAGGTGAACAGATGGATAAGGGTTCGGGAGGCCTGTGAGTAAAGATGTGACATTCAATAAAAAAAAAGCTTCAACAAGATAACTTGATTGCACCTTGCATGTGCATGTGACTGCTTTCCTAACTGGCTCTGATGTCCATAGATTTGCAAATGCTCGGAAAGAAAGTCTAACAGAGCGAAAGAGGGACGAACCTTTGACCTTCACAGGTAAAACAGTAAACAATTTCATGTTGTGGCTTGCAGAATTATGTTGTGCTTATAAACTCAACTGCAGCTTCTGATCACTATGTGTTTTACCACAAAAAGATAAAGAGTGAGGGAAAAAAAACTTGCTACTTATCATTAATACTAACATTTTCATGTACAACTTCATTTTGATGCATGCATGTGTCTGAGAAGGGGAAAGACTGGTACTGACTATTTCATGGTTGTCTCATACTCTGTTTACCAGCTGAATTAGAGTTGAAACCATGGAGAAATGTGAACTGGACTGAAGAGTAAGTAAAGCTCAATCACAAGAACAGTAGACTTCTGCTCTTTTGGTAATTTGTTTGATTTAAACTAATTGTTATGCTTTGAAATATTCATTGGTTTGAAGAGCTTTGGGTGTTTAAACACCTGTAGATCAATAGAGATATCAGTTTTTTGCCACATGACAAGGTGACTGGTTGATGACCTCATCTTTGGCTGACTACAGCACTTTTCGTTTTAGCCTCCCGTTAATGCATTTGAAATATGTTAAACACCGTTAACCTTCAAGTGACTATCTCAAAACCCAACCTGCAGACAAAAGGCCACTCTGATGAAGACTATCAGCTCCTACAAACCCAGCTGTGAGGACGCGACTCATACCAGGGTTCTGCTCCTGGGCCCGGTCGGTTCTGGAAAGTCCAGCTTCATTAGTTCAGTCCAGTCGGTGTTCGATGGCAGAGTCGTCAACCGGGCCATGGTGGGCTCCTCCACAACCAGCTTCACCAAAAAGGTACAAATAAAGCAAATGCATGGAAATTCACTGAGAAAAATCACAAAGCAGTTGACACACACACACACACACACACACACACACACACACACTGTCAAGTGTTGTATCAGTGCAAGCTTTCCCACACTTGAAAAGGGAAGGGCCACACTCTCTCTCTTTAAAAAAAAACCAGACGCTGGACTTCACTCAGTGCGTTTTAGCTTCTTTTAATTCACAGCTGGCACAGGTGAAAAAGCTTTGATAAATCAAAAGACATTCAAAATGATAACGATTATAACAGCACACACAGCTAAATATCACTCCAAACATACAACTAAAGACACATTCGCCACTAATAATAATCGCCATAATTTTAGCCTTAGTTTCAAATGAAATTATGTCAAACTCAGGCTCATTAATGATTCATATTTTAGATTTTTAAATAAATTAAATGCTTTTAAATAAATGTCTTTTACATGTTTTACAGCATGCAGTTCATAGTCTTACTGATATTTTACCAAATAATTTATATATAAATATATATTTTATTTACATATATAGCCTATCCGTTATAATAGGCTACACTCTTTTAACCGAAATATCTGAACAGTGGATGAATCACATCACTGCGCACGTTCACATCACTGCGCACGTTCACGTTCATAGAACTAACTGGGTCACAGATCACAATCAGTGAAGCAAACTTTATGCCACTTAATGTCCGTAACTAAATGAAACATTTGACCCAGTAACAAAGAAAGAGATCACTCAGCGATCATGAATGAATGCTTACCGGCACATTTAACGACCTTTTCCTTGCCCGTTTCTCAATAGCGTTTTTCAGCTGCCGGCGTACGCACACACAACCTTTCTGCCTCGCGCCCTGCTCAGGTGATTACAAATCCGCCTCACCAGGGGAGGCTCGCACACACCGGCACGGTTTGGTGTGGGCGCGCGCTCGCCGGCCTCTGTGTGTGCGCGCTCCCTGCTGCGAAGTTGCCCGTGCCTCGCCGCAACACACAGTATATATATATATATATTATATATACACATATATACACATATATATTTTCAAACCTGTATTCAGCAGACATCCGTTCTGAGCCCCACTCACCTTGTTTTGTTTGGGTCAGCTGCAGTCCTTCAACATCCGGGGTCAGAAGGGAGAAGCTCCTACCAGACTGGTGCTGTGTGACACAATGGGCCTGGGGGAAGCCGAGATGACCGGACTCACCCTCCATGACATCCTGTCTGTCATTAAAGGTCATGTACCTGAAGGACACAAGGTACACAGAGGTTACATGCCTCTTCTTCTGTAGTGTGGCACTGGGCCGGTTGCGTCTGCTCCACTGCTGAGGACTGACTCCCGTCATTTGTCTCGTCCAGTTCAGACCAGATCGGCCCGTGAGAGAAGGGACTGACGGCTACGTGAAGTGGCCCAGCCTTAAAGACAAGGTCCACTGTGTGGCCTTCGTGGTGGACGCCTCCAAAATCTTCACATACCCGAAAAGCCTTGGCACCACTTTCCAACAGCTGCGAGACCACATCAGTGACCTGGGTGAGCAGAAGACGTTTGTCACTGAATAAATACAGCGTCTCCCGCCTGTACATTAGGATATCGCTGACAATTTGATTTTGCTGTGGATCAAATGGTTTCTTTAAAAAATCAACAGGCCTGAAAACTGAAAATGCTTATTATCATTCTCATGATTATTATTGTTGATCATTCAATGAAACGTTAATGTGTGTGTGTGTGTGTGTGTGTCTGTCAGGTGTTCACCAGGTGGCTCTGCTGACCCACGTTGACAAAATATGTCCACAAACAGCCAAAGATGTCACCCAAGTTTACAAGAGCCTCACAGTTCGTGAGATGGTAGGTACAGTCAGCTGCATGCAGACTGAAAGTCACTCATATGCTGTAATGGTCCAGGTCCGTGTCACAGGTATTGTTAGTGTGAAAGCGTTTCAGTCAATCTGTAGTGTTTATGTTTGTAGATGGGTAAAGCTGGAGCTCTGCTGGGCATGTGCACCTCCTACATCGTCCCTGTGAAGAACTACTCCTCTGAGCTGAACGTGGACGTCAACAACGACGTGCTCCTGCTGAGCGCTGTCGACCACATCCTGCAGTACGCCGACATCTATTACCAGGACAACACATCACAAGTTTCTACTTCAGAAGCATGAATTAAAAACATTACATCTTTTATGTGTAATCACAGAGTAAAACTTTCTTTACAATGAGACTATCTCTACTCCAGCAGCTGCATGTGTGAGGAAAGACTTGCTTGTATAGTGTTTTGACTGTTGTCATAGTGGCATCGAGAAAATGTCTGTTTTTCAGCATACGTTTTCCTTTTGATCAGACCTTTTGCTGTACACCCGCATTGTTTTTCTAAGGGTTTTACATGCAGGGTTTGTTGTTGAGTTGTAGTGGAGTGTTTTATACATGATTAAAGAGATACTTTTGCTTGGCAGTTAAAACCAGTATCTCAAATAACTTACATACCACCGCTAGAGCTGCGAAGGGCAGAGAAGAATTAGGGAAGTTGATAGACTGATTGTAATATTTCTATGTATGAAGTAGCTGTGGATGAAATAGTAATGCATCTATCTAATGCAGATACACGTACAGACTGTTTTTCATCAATTAGAATTAGTAACAACATGGTGTCAAAATATTATATTTATATTAAAATAAATAAGTAAATTCAATTAATTTCACTAAACTAAAAGCTAAGTATAAGTATGATCCATGAGTTTAGTCCACTGCAGTTCACTGAAGAAGCAACCAAACCTCAAAGACAAGAGAAACGTCGACACCTGGTGGACACAGTTTGCATTCAATCCTCGCTATAGTTTGTGTTTTTGTCTCTTGTTGCTATAATAACACTGAGCACACAAGCAATCAACAGCCGACATATTCTAAACAGATTTGATGAAAACTCAAAACCCCTTTATTGTTTTATTACATGTCATGTACATTTAGTGTTCAAATTAAAATGTTGGGCTTTTTTTACGAAAGACTCAAAGTGCATGAATGAACAGAAAAAGTGAGATGTGTTAATGCAGGTTACAGTAGAACAAACAGCGCTGGGGGAGCAGTCTTTCTCTATGTAACAGGACTGTGGTATTACTCCACACACATGAACACCTCCAGTCCATCTCTCCGCCTGCTGATCATTGACATAACTGTGTATTAGAGGGAGTTAGACATTGGCAGCTGTCCACTCAGCGGCAATAATCACCAGTTAAAAATAATTATGCTCTGTGCTCAGGATAACTTTGAAACAAACACACACATCTTGCAACAGTGTTGAAACATCAGCGTTGTGTAAATGCACATAAAAGACGAGTAACTCCCTCCAGTTTGGCCATGGTTTGCATGAAACTGGTTGTATGACACTGTAACTGTTACAGGAGACAAGGGAATGTCCCGAATATTCAAAACACACCTGGAAGTCGAGGATATTCCACCAGCTTCATCTTTTCCTTCTTTTCCATGACATCATTTCACCGTGATGGCGTTGAACCAGTGGACACCAGTGAGAGGAGGATGTGTGCAACTGAAGTTCCTGGTGGAAATGATGCTGAAAATGATACACAACAGATATTTCTGAGACCTGACACATGGCCGATCGTGAAGCTGGTTGGGAGCAGTGGTGGGAGACTTATGGCACAGTCTCACACAGTCAGTGGATCTCCTCTCATCATCTCAGTCATTATTAGCAGGAAAGGCAGCCAGGTGAAGAAGAAACCATTTCAACTTCTAACACTTACAGCTGAGAACACACACACACACACACACGGACATGGTTAGAGTCCAAAGGCTGACTTCAGTGACAGAAGAAGACTGGAGAATAAATCAGGAGCGTTGGCACTGGCACTGTTAAAACAGTGATATTTGGACAAGAGCTTTGCTCCTTAAGACACCAATTTAACCCCCCTCCCCCATTTCTTATAAAACCAATAAAGCTTTTGTATTCACCATAATCTCGTCAGCCATTTTGCAATGAGGCAATCAATCTAGTATTTTTCTTACTTACACCTTCAATTACTCACTTCACACAGAGGACATTGGCACCCACAGTTATATTATCATCCTCTAAGACTGATTTTACAACAGCAGCCCAAATGGTCATGGACTGTCAATGATTATGGAATATTTGAATCTAAATGCTAGGAATTTCTTAAGAAATGAACTGTTCTATATAACACACAGTACTGTACTTCACTAACTACACCTCTGCGAGAATAGAGGTAACTTCACTGAGTCTGCTCTACAGTGACATTATCTACATGGCATTACATAATACAAACACACGCAGTCTTTGCAAGTTTACAGTGACTATAATTGGGCTCCATTAAAGTCATTTGTCATTCTATGAAGAAAATAAAATTTAAAAAAATGTGAAAATGGCTTAAAAAAGATGAACATGAAGACTATAAAGACTGTTAGTGTAACATTAAATGAGATTTATATGAACAGATTAAAAAAAAAGAAAAACAAACGATCTGCAGCTTATGCATATCAAATATATAAAAACTGTGGGACTCAACTGCTGCATGCTGTTCAATTCCAACTGCATCACTACAGTCGAATCAAAGGCAGATGGTGATGAGTGCCCATTTCTGTTGGCATTTCAACTAACAAGACTAATAAAATGGTGATGGTTAGACATGCATGTTCGACTGCTGCATGCCCTGGCACGTACAAAAACATAAATTAAACACAGGAATGAGCTGGATTTTAAAAAAGAGTAAATAAAATCAGGGACATTAGAGTGAGTTTTCAGCTCAAACCATTACAGGCAACGTAGCAGGGATAAATAACATATCTGCACATTGTCACTTTGGCTGGTCAGCGTTTGGACTCGACGCGATCGATCACACACTGTGCTTACGTCAACATCTATAGAGAGAGACGACAATCAAATTCCAAACAGTATGAAAAAAAAAAATAACAAAGAACTAACGTTTTTCTTTTTCTTCTCTTAAAGAACTGTACAGGATTATAAAAAAATTAACAGTTACTTATACATATTTATATGACAACATTGCTTACGTTATATTACTATAAAGAAATAAAACTTTGACGTTGTTCTTGTTTAGGACTTAGAATGCAGTATTCCTTTTCATAGTGCTGTGGCTTTGCTGCTTTTAAGGTTTTTTTTTTAATAAAGATTTCTTTAGGAGTAAACTACTCATATCTATGTGATGTAGCTCTATCACTGTCACTGAAAACACTGTCCAGATGGTAGATGTAGCTTCTATTCTCAGCTACCTATAAACTTCACTCAAATATATGACTTCATCTATGCAGTTGCAACATTTGTCCACATGGTGAAGCTACAATATTGACCTACACGAGAGACAATGTTGTTAATACGCTCATTGTTAAATCAGCCTCCTTATGAAGAGTTTGAGGACCAGCTCAAAGAAAATAGTATCTGCAATGACCCTTGACCTTTGTACCATCATCTGTGAATCACAGGTCAACAGACACTTTTCCATTCATTCAAATGTAATCAGTACGAGACAGACGGGGGACTGGTCCAGTCCCTCGTCCCTTTCTTTCAGTTCTAGCCTGTCAGAAAAGGAAAACTGCATCTCTGCTGCTTGCTTCGTCCTCTTCCTCAGCTCCAGTGAGCATCCTGCAAGGGAGAAAGGTGGGGGGGGGGTCATCTAGGCAGGGCCCTCCTTTGGGGAGGAGGGAGTCTGGGATGTTGAGCTGGAGGATGATGAGGCAGAGCTCTTCAGGGAGCCCAGAGTCTTGCTGAACCAAGAGTTCTTGGCTGCCTGGATCTCGTTCATCAGGACCCCTCGCTGGTGCTCGAGCTCCTGCAGAGCAACAAGCGGAGTCAGCGGGAGGAGCACAGAGGAGGAAAGCTCAGGTCTAATGCATTTTCCCCTTTGACAGTTTATGCTTATGAGTCGCTTCAAATGATGTTGACACTTTTCTGGGTTTTTTTTTTTTTTTCATTTTATGGAAATGCAGCTGATGTTTTTGTGTTTTTAGTGACTGTATTTATGAGCCTACTGGGAAAACATTTTACAAGAATTCAGTATTGGACTGATAAAGCACCGAATGCGCAGTAAGCTCAGTGATGTTATTATTTCACAAAGAAATGATCTTAATACTGATGCTATTGGTTTCACTGTCCCACCCTGATGCTGCTCACCTGAATGCGGCACTTGGCCTCCACCAGCTGCAGTTTGGTCTGGGCCAGCTCCAGCTCCAGCTGCCTCAGCTGCTCCTTCAGCCCGTCCTTTTCCTCGTCCTGCGGCTCTGTGGATGCCTGGTCTCTGCTGGGTGATGACGCCTGCAGGGTCCCCAGGGTGCTGAACAGGTCCCTACAGTGTCCACAGCCCATTACTTTACTCTGCAGGGGGCACAGTGTAAACATAAGTTGGTGTAAGCATATTGTATGGAGTACGTGCAGAAACATGTATATTTGTTCACATAGGTTTGAGCAAGTAATATTCTGGTTTGTTTTGCACCTTGAAGCAAACAGAGGAAATGAAGTCAAAGCATTTAATCGATGTGGTGTCAGGACTGTGTGATCCATCTTTTTTCTTCACGAGTTGACGCAATCAAAAGCAGCAAGTGCTGTGATTCTACAATCTACAAAGTTTCTTTTCTCTCTATCTCTATTCCGGTTTATTACAGCAATGCAGTAACTGTAAATCTTTATTTCATGACTGCTCTCATGTTACCACTGGCAAGGTACTGTGGGAAACCAGTCATCACTGTGACATTAGTAGGGGGGGTCACAATACAGTGATCCCTTCATGTGTTATGTCCCACAGTAACATCCTGTGTCAAGGTGATGTGCCGTGGCCACACATCACATTAAGAGGGAAACCAGGAAGTGACACCACACCACACCCACAGAGTATATAATTTACTCTTGTAGAATTATTTGCGCAATCAGTCTCTGTGTGGGTGTGAAGATGTTGCCAACCAGGGCTCTGTCTGACAGCCCAATGTGAACTTAAACACACAACAATAGTGGAAAAATCCTTTATTCTGTGATGCAAAACGTTGTGGCTTCAGTTTTATAAGTGCCCAAAGCAGCATCTGCTGCCTGTACAGTAGCTGTGTATCAACAGAGTAAACTCACCCTGACGATGTCCAGCTCTTCTTTTGTTTCCGCCTGCTGTTTTTCTAACCTGGTGCTCAGCTGAGAGCAGATCTGAAACACAGAGAGGAAGTTGGGTCATAAAAGTGACTGCATGTTGAAACTACCAGATAATAAATTCATTCTTTAGCCTGTCATAGTGACAGTGACATGAATACATTATGAACAAACAGCTAATAACCTTTTTGTACTTTAAAAATGGTGCAGTGCTCACGAAAATAAAAAACAAATGTGAACAAGAAATGAGACAATGAACATACAATTTGTACAGTCCAGTGCACAGTTCCAGAGCACCATTCCATTTTGAATACAGCTGATGACATTAGGTTAATAAGATGAAGAAAAACCTGTTTGTATTCAGCTATGATCGCTGTGGTCTTCTTGATTTCCAGCTCTGCTTTCTCCAGCTCTCTCCTGAACACTTCCTTCAGCTGGAAGATGGACAGAAGAACACGACAAAAAGCATAATGTCATGTACGATAATGTTTATGTAAACAGCAGCGTGATATGGATAAATCGGCCGACCACTTCAGTGATCGATAGTAACTGATTATACCTCCAACACCTACAGAAACTGTTCAAGCTGTGCTGTAGCGACAAGGTGACCTCTGATGTTACATTTTCTTTGATCGCCAACACAAGCTGAATACTTAATAATAACAATCATTAATTACCTATTGTGTATCCTAAAGTATTTTAGGTAAAAAAATAACCCAACAGTGAAGCTTTATCCTCTTATCAAAATTCTTAATTTTCTTAATTACCTATGTGGATTATGGTCAAGTACCATAGCAAAGTTAAACTGCAAAGAGCACTGAGGCCTGGTGGCTGTGGGGCAGATGTTACCTGAGCCGTCTCCTCCTCCTGTCGTCTCTTCTCTTCCTCTGTCTCCACTAGACGTTGCTTGGTGCTCAGCAGCTCTTTGTTCAAAACATCAGCTTTGTCTTCTGCCTGAACGCACATATGCACACAGCCACACAAAGCCCTTCATTCAAATGCATAATTTTCACACAGCGCACAACAGTGTCAGGGACAGTTGCAGTCTTCCTGTAGTGCAACGGATTGCTTAGTGAAAGAGAACCTTTTAATTTCTTTCAGTAGGTTGTCGTTGTCAAAGTAACTGTCTGTAAATAACCTCATCTTGTGAAGTGGTGAGAGTGAGGTAGGTTTGAAAACATCCTTGTTGAGGCGCTGTGTTACCTGGTCGAGGTCGTTCCGCAGGGCGATTTTACTGGTGACCAGTTCATGAGCCAAGTCGTCATTCTCCTGTTCTAGGCGCATACTGGCTTCCTGAAGACGACGGTTCTCCCTCTGCACACACACACACACACACACACATAGATTTTATTTAGTTTATTTCGCAATGTACTTGCAATTGCTAGGAGGACTAAATAATTGATACAAAATTAGTAGTAATGATGACAAAAAGGAAGGACTCCCAGTTTATACATTTTTTTAAACTTCAGCCCTTAAAACCTAATCCAGCCGCCAAAAATGCACACACACACGCACACACACTACTGTCCCCATTATAGACCATTAGTGAGGTCCCATGACCGCTGGTGTGCCTGTAAACAGTCTCACATGATGACCATGGCTCAGTGGGACAGAACAGCTGTCACTGTTGTGAGGAGTCACCAGACTGCGATCTCCTTTAATTCGAACAACGACGACCTCTGCTAATCCGAAGTAACCACACCCAAATATGAGAAGAGATGATATAAATTGGATAACTGGTCGACATTCTAACATCAGACATTTAAATATAAACTGGCATATCATGAAGTAAAATATATATGTGCCCCTTAATCACAACAGATGAACATGTTTTAGTCAGATGCTGTACTTGTGCTCTCATGTCGGTACAAAACGTTCTTTCCGTTTCGCTTAACATGAGCAGAACGACACAGCTAAAAAAACACGCTCTATCACTCGCTGATGCATTATATCACGTGTCATCCAAATGGATACTAGCAGGACAAAAGGGAAAACAAAACATTTTGCTCCATAGTATAGTTCTGCCTGGAAGGAGCCCTCATGCCGATCTCCAGATCCAATTAATCACTTCCTGTGTACAGTTAAGTGGTAGATTTAATTTGGGAACACAGAGGACAGACCCACTTTGCCTCAGCTACTATGGAGGAGAGGGTTTCCTTATATTTTACACTGATTTAAATGGAAGAATTTACATGAAACTCTCTTTTCTTTAAACACTTTACCAGCAGAGCTGCTTCAGATGAACCAGACCACTCAGCTTAGACAACATACTGTATATAGTTAATGGCCGTGAATCGTAATTCAAATAAAGTAAAAATCAAAGAATTGTGCGAAATCTCTGGTTATAAACTCTTCTTAGGAGCAGAGGCATCTTACCGTGCTGCTGTCCAGAGTCACAACATCTTCATATCGAGCCTATCGAGCAGCACAGACTGAACTCCAACACATGATCATGACAGGGATTTCCCTTCTCCATCTGACACAGCACTCTCTCTCCCTCTTCTCCCTCTCACTCGCCTTTTCTTTCCTCATCTACAAGCTTATACTTTGTATGAGTATGAACGCTGAAAGCTGCCAAGAACAGGCACGACTGGCCAAGAACAAGTCACACATATTTTACGTGTACAAAAAACAGAAAAACACAGCTCAAACAAGGCAACACAAAGTACATACCTAAACCTGAAGTATAAATCCACCAAAAACAATAACCTAAAGCCAGAGACGCAATTTCTTCATGCACAGTTCAATCCCTGTGTTTGCATACAAGCAGCATCATTTCTGCTTTGTGTCTTATTGTTTTCTTGCTCGGTGACAAACTTTTTCCACAGGCTGCAGAGGAGGTGGCTCTGATCCAACTTCTTATCTACACTAAAAGTCTTCCTTCCTTCCTTGCTTCCCTTCCTCCCTTTACAGTAACATATCACTTCTGCCTTAATGCAAAAACAATGGCGTGATATTTCTTTTGATGAAAGTTTTCCTAAATGTCTGTGTATTCGCGTCTTATTATTTCACTTGCTATTTATTTTATTATATTTTATTTTATCCCATTACAATCACAGCTACATTTAGAAATGAAGAAGAATGTTGTACCTGAACCTTAAAAAAAGCCAGTCACCAAATTATCACAAACTAAACACAAACTTGTTTTTTGCAGGATCACAATGCCAAAGAATTTAAAATGGTTCATTAAGCTAATCAAGCAATGATTCATAATCACAGTGGCCTTTGGTTTAAAGTGGGTGGGGATAATGAAACAGCAAAGACAATATGCAATGTTTACATCAAAGCAGAACATGAAAAAGAGATGACTAAAGCATATGAACAACTCTCTGTCACAAGTGGGAAAGATAAAGGGACAAATTTGCACTGGATAAGAAGAAGGAGCATTAGTATTAACATGATGGAGACATGCTATAATATCTGTAACACAGAAATATAGGTCCTGCACGGAAACTGCATTTGTTGCTGTTTGCTCGTGGGAAAATAAATTTCAGAGCTGTTAACAAAAGCATTGAGAAAAGACGTATTAGACGTGTTTATCAGAGATGAAAATCAAAAATTCAGCACGGTTCCTTTAAAATTTATTTTATGATGTAATGACATCAATTTTTAAATCTACCATTCTAATTTCAAAGAGAGGAGAATCAAAAAAAAGAGAAACTGACAGATTTCAATCAAGAGGCAGAGAAAGAAAAGTGATAAAATTAGAACACATAAAATGTGACAGATGTTGTCGACAGAGTTTGTGCAAATCTCTGAATAATACAACATCCTGCTTTTACCTTCAAAAGAATCAGACAAGATAAAATGCTGCAGCTAAACCGCTCTGACAACAACCCAACAGCTGAGGCCAAAAATATCTTTTTATAGCGCTTTGTGTCAATATCAATAAAAGTCAGTGTTGTGTGTGAAGGCATAACAGAATATTAGGAATGTCTGTTTTTAATTACACCTGCTTGGATGGATAATAAAGGTTGTGAAGGTCTGGAGAATAACATATTGTATATGATTGTGTGCGTGTGTGTGTGTGCGTGTCTTACCTGGTATCGGTCGATGGGGTCCTCTTGTTGCAGCTGGCTCTCTCTCAGTGTCTGATATTCCTTTTCAAACTTCTTCAGCTTTTTGGTTGGAACCTGAAAACAACAGGAAGGTGGCTTCTTATACCCTGCACAGTAAAATCACAGAACATCCCATATTGTTTGCAAGTACTAAAAACAAATTCCTGTCAACAACATGTCAAAAGTAACTGAACTAATGTAAACATTCATGATGACGTATTGTGGTATTGTGGTTTGTGCTGCACAGTTTCTTTTTATAATAGCACAGTCTGCTCCATGCTTTATAAACCGAGCACCTTAAATTTTACACACAACATGTAGTACTCTACCTGAACTGTTCTGTGGTAGTCTGGCATTAGATATGACGAGATGCATTTTAAGCATTTAATGTGCACATAAAACCATAAAGCCCTTTACAGGACATCTGGCTGTATGAAATAGATTCGGACATCTGAGTAGTGGCTCCGCTGAAGCCAATCTGAGATGATCTTTTTTCTCTCCAAAAACAACCATGCAATACAAACGAAATCTTTTTTGTGTATCATGAAAGTCCAGTGCACTTGAACATACCACATTTATAATCAGTGAAACAGAGCTTTAAGGTCACCTATGTATTTACCGTTTCATGTAAATGATACAAAGAAAGTTATGAGGTGAAGACACTGAAGCTCAGTGGTTTCAACCAAACAGCAGTTAAATACATTGATGGCTGATTCTAAACTGCATGTGTTTGTGTGTGTTGTAGGTTCAGGTGGGTGGTAATGTTATCTCCCCCGTGTAGAAACAGTGTTGCCATAGTGCCGACTGTGACGGCAGGGGATTCCAGGTCAGTCTCAGTCACATGACCCCTCCTGTGAGACCGCAGGTTGTTTGTGTGTGTGTTTGTGTGTCCTTCACTGGTTGTATTCAAATCAAGCACCTGCTTTAGTATTCTTTGGGCCGTTTATTTCTTTATTTATTTATGTGTCATGGAACTGTCCTCTGCTTCTCGAGGATAAAAAATATATTTGAAGAATCTATGATTGTCACCAGAAACATATAACACATGACCTTTGACTTTTTGTAGGGCAGAAAAGTGCTGTATGACAGTCAGCGTTTAAAACAGCCTGGTACAGAAACGACTATCATCTGTTCTGGAGCAATCAGCAGAACACACTGTTCACTTCTTTGATACAGGTTGTCTGAGATTATTAGTTTCAGCATTATTTAGTTGGTCTGTAGTTCTTTAAATGTTCCTATTAGATGATGTAATTAGATGAGTGAAACTGAACATGTTACTTGCTGGGGATGCTGAGTATCAAGACCTGTTCTGACTCACTGACCTGTGGGTTGACCTTTGAGCTTTATGACCTAAAACCACTGAGCTGAACGAACATCACACTGTAATCTATCTGACACACAATCCCCCAGGAGATAACAGAACTCAGACCTATTCAGTTGTTATCGGTGTGGGAAGAAAGAGCAGCTTGGTCTCTGCAGGCTGGTTAATAATCGTTGCAGTACAGAGGTGGACATGGTGTGCTTAAGACAGGTTGGTGTTTCTGATTTCTGATAAAAATTACTACTGCTATTATTATTGTTGTTGTTGTTGTTGTTTAACAATAAAAATAATATTTAACAAAAGTTAATACACTAATAAAAATAAAAAACAAAAAAGCATTAAAAACAACCCAATATAAAACACAAAAAAAACAATTACAGGTGATTGTTTTACAAGGGGAAAGAACAGGGAAAAAACAAAGCAAGTTTTGACAGATGAGTTCTTAGCCGTGTGTTAGAGGGGTGTGACGTTTAGAGGAGAGATATGCATTTCCTGAGATACTTAACACCTCCAGATTTGCCGTGATGATTTTTTGAGATGAACACGCAAACCAAAAACCCACTTTGTGATTGTTCTTTGACATTCTCTCACATACTCATTTGATGCCTTCATGTTTCCGCCACAGAATCGTTTCCAGTTATTCTCTCTCATTCATTATTTGTGAAGAAAAAAGGTTCTGACTCAAGATCAGAAGATATTTTTACCTAACCATGCACTTTTATTGCAATCCAAACTGAGTTATTTAACAACTTAAAGGATAAACCTTCACAACATTTTTTCAGAAGAGCATATTTCCGAGATCACAGATAATAATAGAGATTTTGTGTTTTAAAAAAATAAATAAACTGATATGTCATTAATGTTAACCAGTGAAGCTGAACTGTTTCCTCTTTGCGTTGCACATTACAACAGAAATCATTGACTGATGAGTTTAAGTCTAGCTACTGATTATGCAGCCTGCTGCTCTCCACCACCCCTAAAACACACAAACACTGCAGCGTGTCTGAGTGATGAAATGCAACATAACCGAGGTGTGGCATTTATTTAAACATACACAGCCACTGCAGCTACAATCACACAACAATCTGTGACCTTTAAATAATAATAGGTCCAGAGGTTGATTATTTTTACCTAATTTGTCTTTTTTTCCAATCTTGTTATAATTACTTCGCCTAGAGTGAATTAAAACTAACAAAATTATGAAATAAGTAACAACACTCAGCTCACCAGGCTGTAAATAGTATTAGAGAAGAGTGCTCCTGGTGTCAGACAGAATGTCTAAATAAAGTGCTCCTATATTCAGACATTCCCAGCAATGTTTCATGGATGTAAAACATCACAAAACTTATTTTGCAATATTCCTGAAATTCCAAGGGCAAAGCTGAGCCTGCTTTGCTTAAATACACCCTGAAAGCATGTGCCGGGCGCAATGTCTTACTCAAGGCCACTTCAGCCTTGGTTACACAACTTCAGTACTCAAAGAATCATCAGTTCTTAACCCGAAATCCCACAACTTTCAGTGTTACCTTCTGAAGCCGTTTTCACGACAGATGGAGAGGAACCTCTCCAAGTTAGGTTATACAGTTAAACATGGCTGGTGACGCAGTAAATGGTACCAGGTCCACTTTTAGATTGCTGACCTGAATCGATGTGACAGAAAATGGAGGTGGTCCCAAACCTCTCAGCTGAAATCCCACAGTAGTGCAACACTGGGTATTTTTTTATTTGGATATTTATGTGTGTGTGTGTGTGTGTGTGTGTGTGTGTGTGTGTGTGTGCGCGCGCATGTGTTCATTAAGAAGGCTTATGTACTCTTACATAAAGTGGTAGTCCAAGAGTTTGAATATTAAAATAAGCCACACACGCACGCACGCATGCACGCGCGCACACACACACACACACACACAGTATCCAGTGATTGCAACTTTATATCAGTAATTGAAACAGATTGACAAACACAAACCAGCTCTGTGTCTGGTCTGACTATGTAACTTCAAACATCAGTAGGAAGGCAACACACCAACACATCCACATCCACACCAACCTACTATGCACATGAGTCTACTACATCAGCACCATGGAGGGAAATGTAGTTTCTGTACCGCCTGCATTTCCCACTAGTGTTTACAAACCCATTAATAAGAGCTGCTAAGTGAAAAAAAGGAAAAGGCAGAAAGAAAATAATACGGCTTCAGAAAAGAAAAAGAACAGAGAAGAAACAGGTGAGTTGACCTTCCTATTTTTCATGTCTACCAACTGCAGGGAAAAAGACCTACCACTGGTCTGAGTGCTCGGACAGGTCTGGAGTGGGCGACCAAGCGAGCCAGGGTGTCCTCCTCACCTGGTCGGTCCACTACATGAGCATCGTACGCCACCATGATGGATACCTCCTGCATCATCTTGACCTCTGTTTGTTGCCAGTCGCGAGGAGGAGAGGATTTAAGAAAAGAAGGACAGAGAAGAGAGGAGGGGAGTGCAGCTGACAGATTTTGATTCTCTCTGAGAGCAGAGGAGGCGACTGGCTGCTTTCAAGAGTCTCTGTGGAGCTGAGCCCTGCCCACTGAGAGGAGGAGCAGGGGTGGGGGAGAGCGAGAGCGCAGCACAACACACCTGTTTGTCTCTCTCTCTCTCCCTCTCTCTGTATGCTAGAGGTGTGCAACAAAGGAGGATGAGTTTGCTTTTTCTTCTTTTGCAGTGAGTGAGAGCTCCTCCCATCTCTCAACATCTCTCCCTCCCCCTCCTATCACCAGTCTCTGTCTCTGTAGGCTACTGTCAGAATGTTTTGTTTTTCTGTTTTCTGCTGCTAAAGATCAGGTACAGGCACACATATTGTGTACAGAAAGACAGTGTGTGTGTGTGTTTGTGTGTGTGTGTTTTTGTGCGTGTGTGTGTGTGTGTGTGTGTGTGCGTCGTTGAGAGACATAGGAAGGAAGTTGTCAGATCAACCAAAGTGCCCTGTCACTGACAGTTGCAAATCGCTCCAACGATAAAACACAGGAAGTGAAGTAAAAGCCACTACAAGGGTGTCCTGGAAGATGCCTGAATACTGACTGAGGCATTCTTCCAAAAGTCCCTCCATATAAAAGTACCACTCTAATGCAACAATACATACATACATACATACATGAGTTCATCTCTCCATGCCTTGTCTTTCTTCAGAGCCCTGTTTTGTCCTCTTTCTGATACATGCTCATACATGGATATGAGATTGTAGATGTTTTTATCGTGGTTTTGATTGTTGGTTGTTACTCCAGTAACATTTGTCATAAACAACATCATCAAGCTTAGTGTCACTCTAACTCTCTTCTGATATGCCTCTGTAACAGTATACTGTGAATTCACTCTCTCACTCCCTCTTTCCCCTTTATTCCGTCTGTTAAAATATAACTTTTCTGGGGGAGATTTGGTAAAACACTGGATTAATCACTCAAACCCTGAGCAGCAAATGAATATATGACATTTTTCCTCTTAGAGCTCTTAAAAGTCATCAATCTAGCTGCGGTGTGGTGGATGTTTAAGAAGGCAGAGAAATTCAAAATCTTCTCATAATCCCCAGAAAGTCTAAGCCAGCCTACTACCTGCTGCGTTCATCAAGCCGAGGTGCCAGTGAATTCTTTCCCTGTTTTAAGCAGCTTACAGAGTTTAGCTGATCCGATTTAGACACTGGCAGAGAAAAATATGTAAAAGGGGGCTGAAGAGACAGCAAAGTGGACGGTACATGCTACATTTCCCCTTCTCTCTGATGGCAGCTGAGCATGACAAGTCTACCTTCACTCTCCCTGGTAAAGTCCTCTAACTAATGTCTTCCAAAAACAAATGATTACACCTTTATTTGCTGTGGGTGGAGGAGTGGTGGTGGTGGGGGTTCCACATTAGGTCGCTTTCATCATCCATGATCTCAGCTAAGTAAAAAGTAGATGTTTATCTTAAGACATAGCACAATCCACCACATAAACGTGTCTACAAATCATGAATCATAACAACAGAGATGCCTGGGTTGTAATGTTTTGCGACACTAGATGTGGCATGGTGTGGTGGATATGTGATATGTGCTACCTGCTGATAGGACATGCAGTTTTGTTGAGCTGGATGGTCAGTGGTAAAATTCAGAACAGTTAAACAGAGATGAAGGAAAAGAAAGAAAAACTCTTCTCTGCTTAAATCCACAGGAAATAAAAGTATCAAAAAATAACAGGGTTGAGAAGGTGACATTCGAAAGAATATTTTTAGTCATCAAAGATGCACATGAACCAATTGATTGTGCAAGCCATTGCTATGGGATATGTTCAGTATTTTCTTTTTTTCCTCTTTCATGAGTAAGTATAGAGCTTAAAGTCAGGGTTTGGTCAGTCACTTGAAACTAGCCTATACAAACTAGCAACATACATTTTAAAACACCTACACACACACACACACACACACACATATATATTCTAAGTTTATGTATACTTGCTTTTGTCTAAAATACATATGAAAAATAAATACACCAACAGGAGAGATCAGAGAAATTAGAGCCATCTGGGGCGTGAAAAGTCAGATAGGGATGATCAGAGACACAGACTGTTGTCTGAATGCTATCAGGTTAAGTTGCAGTGTGTGTTGTTGCTACTGGTGCATCTGTTTCTTTTAGTGGTAAATAAAGTACCCACAGTTGTTTTAATGACTGACTAGTTACTTACTATGAAAAAGTGCATGTACTTGAGTAAGTGAGCATTTCAGTATATAATCAAAACGTGTTCTCTTGTGTAGCATCACGTTTAACATGACAGATCATAATACTGCAGAATTGTGCAAGAGTAACAAAATGCTACAAAACCACGACAGATAAAAGCAGGATTTCCTGTGTGCCGAAAAGCATCAAAATACACCACAGTTGAAGGGAATGCAAGCAAAGAGACGAACGCCATCATTCACGGAAAGCTTTTTATGAAAATCAGAGAATCTGAAAATGTTTAAATGAAAGAGATGAATCATATGTAGATAGAGGGAGAAATAAACGGCGAGCAAGCAGGACAGAGAAAGACAGAAGGTTGGAGGGAGGATGATTATCTCTTCCATCGGTCTTTGTCAACTCTTTCCTTCCTCTCTCACTACACACACCCACATCCACATACACACACACACACTGCTGACACACAAACACAAAATGGCAGTATCGTATATGCTGTGTGTGGCATTTGGTCTTTGGGGACCTCAGCAAATTCCCTAAATGCCAGCAGCCTTATTAGGGTCAGTAGGAGGGTGATAATGTGTATGCGTAAGTGTAAGGGAATTTAGTGAACACACATCTTAGTGAGCTTTAAAGAAAACTACTATCAGTCTTTTATCTGTCATGGCCACATTTCAGTCCAGACCAAGGAGCAAAAACATACAAGACCGACCAATAAAAGCATAGCAGAGAAACAGCAAATCTTAAAAACTCGACACTAAACTATGCAGTAATTATCTGAGACATTTTTCTTTCCTCTGGGAGGCTTCACCAACACAGCACAGATCCAACCCACAGTACACTTAGCTCATAAAAGCTTTTACACGTAGTGCTACTGTGGTAGATCCTGTATGCTGCCCGCAAAGTCGTGTCTTGGAACAAACAGAGAAACACAGAAATAAAGTGTCATACTCCCTCACTAGTCTTTTTGACTGATAACTAATCTTCTCAATGTCTGGAAACCAAATACTTTGACAACAAAGCTGTAAAAAATAAAATAACATCAGTAACCAGCATACCTGTTGGTGCAAAAAAAAAAAAAAAAAAAAAAAACCTGAGATGCTGCAGCAACAACAACCACTACTATGTTTTGATATGAATCTCTGACCCCTCTGGTTGTATCAAAGGGGGATGGCAAAAAGTAATTCGTTGTATTGCTCAAATTCTAAACTAGTAGTCAGTCTGTGGACATCTTGTGTGTGTTTGGACTCACTAAGTAAAGAATATTGGGCTGAGGGTCTTTGCTTGTTTGTTCCTTACCTTGATGTTGCAGGCCTGCTCCATAAGCCTCCGTGCGTTCTCTGCAGCTCTGTAGCGTTTGGGAAGCTGAACTCTGAAGAACTTGAGAGCCCCTTCAAAATCCGCCTGCAGTAGGTCCTCTTTCGAGGTCTGGATTGAGACATGAGGAGGTGGGAGGACAGGGTGGGAAGACAGAGAAACAAGGGGTAACATTAAAAGTCAGACATGAAGAGCTCCGAGTAACCGCTAACAGATTGCTCTCCTCGATTCCCTGTCATTAGATGTCTGGTTGACTGTCAAGGTGTTTGCCTGATGAAGGTTATATCAATTTGTGTGAGGCAACATTGCATATATTTAGATAAATAACATCCATTCATGTGCAGCATGACCACTAAAAACACATAACATATTGGCAACATACTGACAAAGAGGAGAGGAGAAAGGTGACATTATATATTACATACATGACTGTGTCACAATTATAGAGTTCCTCATTTTGATTTGGACCAGATGCATTATATAATGTTGAGTAACAGTTAATATGTCTAATATGCCTCCTGGTATCACTTGTTGCTTAAAGGAGCATATCTAATATTTACCTTGTATTAAATAACGCTATTAGAGTATTTTTAAAAGCCAAAAATAAAATATAAAATCAAACCAAAATATGCATTTATTTTCTGTTGTCAGACAGAACCAACTCTCAGCAGTAAACAATGAGGCTGCATTTCATAAGCTCCTCAGCAGCTGAAGGCACAAAACAGACATGTGAATCTGTCAAATGATTGTGTTGCTGGAAGAGGAGATCTGAAGGAGAGCATGAAGTTGATTTAGCAAAAACACGCAACACCACCGTCTTGTGGTGTTGGGATGCATTGTAACTATATTCCATCTACACTGCACAACAGTCAGCATTTTTCTTGCCAGACAGTGGTTGGACTGTTTTATTTCTAATTCTCTAAAGGGATTTGGGAACAGCTAACAATGAATTTTAGACAAAATCAACAGGGAAAAGAGTGGGCTGCTGTCCTGTTTCTTCTTTATGTTTTCCAATGGAATCTGTTAGAGAATCTGTTCAGGTAAGAGAGATAACCAGACTGTCCATTTTTTTGGTAAGAAAAAAATGTAGGACATTTTATGAAGTTCAGAACTAAGAAAAAATGTGTTCCTTTTTGGAGACCTGCTTCCTGCTTCCTACCCATTCTCTGCACTCAAACTAACAACCCCTTCTTTTTATCTCAAAACCCATCCGTCCATGCCTGCTCATTTGTTTTCATCCAGGAATGGTTTCCCAACCCCACGACCCAACTCTCACCGCCAGCAGCTTGGGGACGAAGAGCCGGTGTCCCATACCAAGAATATCCATCACCCTGCAGAATGAGTCAGTGGAAGCCTGGCTGCTGTGGGCCCTTTCTTCCCCATCTCCCTCTCCATCCTCCACTGTTCTGCGTACTGTTGGAAGGGGCAGATGGGGGGTAAGAGCCGGTATAGGGGGAGGAGATGCTGGAGGGGAGGGTGGAGGAGATGGTAGAGGTGTGGGACAGGGTGAGGGAGAGGGGCGCTCCCGCTCCGGGGCCAGGGTCACAGATGACTCCAGCGTGTCGTCCAAATGTTTCAGAAGGTTTCCAAGTTGTTTGAACGGGGGTGAACTGGGAGCAGACCAGTTAGTGTATGTCGTCAACCCGGATGGGCACAAGTTAAACGCTACAAATAGCACACAGGAGCTCGGTGGGCACAGCCCAGGCCTCCAAGGCAGGCACAGCTACTAATAACACTGTTCATCTGGACAAGACGGACAGGTGAACAATGTTGGCGGCGAAACCTCAGCTTGTGCAACTGTCAAAGTCCAGCAACAGCCGCCAGGTACGACAAAATAACAGTCAGAGAATGATGCGTGGATGCTGCTTCCAGCATAATGCTGTCCTCCAGCTACCTGCCAGACTCACTTTGCAATCCAGTCACACTACCCACTCTCATCTTCCTCTGCCAAACTACCCCAACCAATTCTGATCCAGTACGCCGTTGCCTAGCAACAAAGCTGCTCAACACGTGGGCTGCTGCTCCGCCAAACAGCAGCAAAAAATAAGAACTCCACCTTTTTATTTTTCCTTCGATGTTGGACTTCAAACAAAGAGGAAAATAATCCTCTCAGTCTGCATTAATGCACAAGGCTGAGTGCTCCTGATGCAACACATCAAAACACACTGATACGTTTTTCTCTATTGTTGGTTGCACATCAGACAAAGCTGACAAGACTGAAGCTTTTTTGAAATGTGAAATGGATTGAAATGACCGGTCTGCTGTCTTTGAGAAGAGCGTCCTGTTAACACTGCAAAAGCAGACGAGATGTGGTCTTTCTGCATGGAAGCGTGACACTTCTCTGCCTTCAGGTGAAGATGATGCACTGCGTGTTTGTGTCGGTTTAAGGCTGAGTGGATGCTGAAGTCGTCGACTAGGCAGCTATGCATGAGAGTTTGGACAGAGGTAATAAAAGAGAAATCAAATGTCTGCCATACTCGTACAAGTCTCTCTGTTTCTTTGTTCTAACTCTTTCCTGATAAAACTTTAGAATCTGAGCTCTGTTCAGTTGCAGTTCAGTCAACAGCTCCAGCACAGACTCAATCGTCTGTCTCTCTGGCACATTTCCATTAGCAGCAGCAGCCGAACATCCGAGCAATAGATCCTTTAGATGGTAAGCAAGTTCTTTCAGATGGAGGGTCACTTCTGCCTCTCAACACACACGCTGAACAGATGAGTGTTTGCATGAGTGTGTGTCGGATCAGGAGTGATGGTCCTGACCAGCTGGAGTGAGGGGAGGCACAGTTCCCATCCAGTGCCTCGTTCCGTTTCACTGACTCTGCCTTCCTGTCTCTCTTGACCCTTCTCACTCCCTTTGTGATGCTTAAAGCTAGCAGCTAGCAGGGGCGGCTCCGTCGCAGAGGTCTGGGTGGTGGACAGAGGTAGCGTGTTGGAGAAATACAATGCCAGGCAGCAGAGAGGAGGAGGAGAAGGCGGAGGTAGAGGTGTAGAACATGAAGAGAGAGAACGGGGAACTAAAGGAGAGGAAATGCTCCACGCTGACATCCGTGAGAGAAAAAAAAAAACAGCAGATAAAACACAAGAGGACAGAGGGTTTCCACTCCAGGTTCAGCTTGCTAAGGCTACAGCTTATGCTCCTGTTTGTGATGTGGATGGCGAACGCCAAGCAGGAGAGGGAGGGAGGTGAACACAGATGGCGGGAGGGGTGATGAGAGAGGAGAAGAGAGAGGGATGGATGGAGGAGGGAGGAGGGAGCCTCGAGGGATAATGCCGTAATGCCTGGCCAATAGGAGGCAGGCAGTGGAAGCCCCTTCCACCCTCCTCTCATCCTCATTTGTTCTCCATTCCCAACCATCACATCCACCTCATCTCTCTGTCCCTGGCCCACAGAACACATTACTGCTATTACACAGAGCAGGAGGGCTTTTTAAAACCAGGCATTTATGATTTATTAGGAGCAGAAAGCCTGAGTGATGCTGCACTACTGTTCAATATATTTGCATAATATCATTACCTATGTACTGTATGTATTAATATTTACTATCATTCTTATTTTCCTCCAGTGCCAATCCGCAAATTAGACTGATTTTACCTCTCTAACATGGTTCAGTATTGGTGTGGTCATGTACACAATGTAGTTATTTAATTTAGAAAAGCATTAAGCCAGGGGTGTGACAGGAATCTGAGTTATAGGACTGGTTTTGGGTCAACAATAAGTTGACTACAGCATCCTACATAACTAGTAATTTTTCTGTCTTTTGATTTTCCAAGTGTTTCTTTTAATATCAGCATCAATATTCTGTATCTGTAAAAAAATGGACGCCAAAATATTATAAAGAGTGGGTCAATAGAAACATAATTAATACGTGACTATGTAATATATGGAAGGCCATCTGCTGCTCTGGGAACCAAGAGAAAAACATAAGATAATATACACTTAATCATTAACAAATTAATACAACACGTCACAGAAAGCGAATAGCTAAATTAATAAGAATGTGGTCACTGTAAACATGATGCTAAGGATTTGTGCAATTGTTTGTAATAGTTGAGCACAGACACAAACATCACTGAGTTTTCTTAGAATTTCAGCATGACTTCTTCGCAGATGGGTCCCTGTAGATTAATATTCACACTGAACAACCAGACACTGATATGCAATACGATACAGTCACTGACAAAACTCATTGATCCATCACACCACACACAGATCTTATTACACAACAACAAGTAATGCTACCCTACCCTTACAGAAACAACATGCAGATTGATGGGCAATTTCTTAAAATATAATTCAGTGCAGTGCTGCAATTTCCTTTACAGCATTCAGCAACCCTGTCTACTGACTGTTCACTACATTTTCCTTGAAATATTACACTTTTTGATATAATATGGTTCAATACTTGATCAACATTTTGAGAGAACCTACGTACAAATCATGTGAGACAATAACTGTTTTGAAAGACAACATACTCCCAAATTAAGTTTGTAATATGAACACAAGGGGGCAGAAAACACAAACAACATTTCTAACTTCGAACAATCTCATCAAACCCGTTTATAAACAAACTTCGAATTCACAGTGCCCATACAGCCCATTCGCATGGTCCTTACTTTACAAAGAACAAAACAAAAACTTGAAATTCTGCTTTTTAAAAAAAAAGTCAAACAGATTTATACTGTATTTGGTGCACAAAAGTATTATAGCAATGGACAACCAATATATTTAATAAATAATTGTATAAATAATTCTTTATTTCAGCAAGGCGTGTATAGAACTGAATCTAATCTCGGTAGATTTGAATGAAATGGGATTTGTTTTATATAAATATATGTATTGTGTATATGTAAAATATATGTATAGTGTGTGTGTGTGTGTGCGCCTATATATATATATATATATATTTACAATTGAGCCTCAAAGTGAATGAAATGAGTGAGTGAAGTAAACACTTACCTTGAGCAAGGCCAGGGCTACATTAAAGATGATGTTCAGACCCTGAAAGAAAAGGCATAATCATATGTGAAAACATAGTTGACATAGACAAATCAAGGAAATCTGAAAACTTTATTCAATAATAACAGTTATAACAATTAAAACAACCTATCACAAATAACCTTGTCAAAATTAGTACAATGTTGCCAAAACTGCTAAAATTCAGTTTTGTCACATTTTACTGTGCAGCATATATTACATTGTTGGAGTTTTTTGATAACAATCGAGAGATTTTGACACAACAAGAAAGAAAATGTGAAGCTGATGTCAGCGCTGCATGGGAAGACCCGTTTCCCTGGTCTCCATGACAACCAGTTCACTTGGCAACATAGAGCTAAAAATATCCCAACAGCTCTAAAAATACCTGAAGATAGAGAAAAGAGGAGGGAGCGCTGCCTTCACATGCCTAACTCTGTAGGCCTCAAGATGGTGCTACAGGGCTAGTGCAGGATCAGGTTTGTATAATACCACAGCATGTGTTTACGATTACAACAGAGTAAGGTTTGATTAAAATATATTTTTTTATAGTTTTTTTGATTGTTAGGAGGAAAAATATAGTTGAAAAATACAAAAAAACACAATCAAAACTTCTGCGGAGACTTCATCATGTGGAAACCAGCAGCTGACTGGCCGTGTATAACTGTGTAATTAATAAAGCAAAAACAACAGTTTTTGATAAAGGAAAGAAGAATCCGAACAGGTATAAACAGGTATATACAGGTATAAAGAAAGATGAGACAATGAGCCAACAGTGATGGCAAAAAATGCAAACAAGCCAAAAAGAATCAAGATGAGAGGAGATAGGGGTGTAGGAGATAAAAATTCTGTTTACGAGCAGATTCTCATCATGCGGCTCATTGGGTGAGAAAGACCTGGGAAACTTTTAATTGTTCTGCCTGCGGCCGATAGGGAAACAGAGGGAGGGGGAGAGAGAGAGGGAAGGGGGACATTGGAAAATAGTGGTGGAGTGAGGCAGAATGAGAGAAAGAAATGGTGGATGAGAAGGGAAGTGTACAGAGCCTCATGAATTGACTGTTGGTTTATGTTTTACTGAAACTTTTCACACAAAAATATAAAACAAATTTAATTATTTTGTAATTAATCATTCTATTAAGCAACAATCAATCAGTCATTGACTAATGTCTAATCAGTTTGATAAGACTGTTAGGTAATGACTGCGTTCGTCATTTCCTGTGCCTTTACATTGAAGGCTGGAAAAAGGGTGGTAGCTATTGTTATGGGTAATGCCTCTTTGGGTTTACATATACACATGTTCTCCACAAGGACACAGCTTCATGCTCTAGCTCCAGATGGGGGCTTCTTTGCAGCCTCATTACACATTTGGCTTTTCCACATCATTCGGAGAGCAAGAGCTTTTCATATTTTTATTTTTTTTTGCTTTCGCCATTTGACTGGCTGCACTGTGAACTCTGTGATCCCAGGGAAAATACATTTTAAAGAAATGGACCCCTGGCAAAATGTCACAGAATGTGTTGGAGGATAACGTAAATAATTTTCATAATGAGAACAGTCCTGTTATTGACTATTACTGACAAAACTAGGAAGACCAAATAAAATTATTATGGATATAAATACAAAGAACAAATCTTAATAGGAGCCTTCTACAAATGTTCCAGCACAAGAAGCGAGCAATGATTGTGATCGGGTCAACAGGTCCTAACAGCATTAGCAATCAGTGATTGTATCAACCCTAAAAGGCTTGATCAGGACTTCCCTATTGATTATGGGCAGACTGAGACAGAATGCAGACAGATCATGCTGATAGTGGTACAACTTTGTCTGAATTGCTCTCAACCTTCCAGATACTGATAACTGGTCAGAAGGTACCTGCCATTTGTCTGCCCACCTCCTGTTTATGTTATGTCCTGTTTGTTCTACCTTGATGATTGCCATTCTCTCTCCTAACCAATAGTTAACTTGTACTACACCTTCACTACAGTGACCCTCTTAACTACCTTCTTATTACTACTTTTGTCTTCAACAAAAGGTTGATCCTTCACTCACTCACAGGACACCTGGAACAATGCAGTGTCGTGAGTCAATCTGTACCTCGCAGAGCAGCAGGTCAGTGATGTGGAACACCATGCACAGGGGGAACTTAGCAGTGAAGAGGGTAAGAAACCACTGGGAGGCATACATGTGTGCCTCCAGGTTCAGCTCCTGGAAGTGGGACCACAGGTCTGGAAGCTGTTCCTGTATGAACACATAGAGAAGAGGAGGAGTAAGGCGTGAGATAAAAATTACAACAACAGTATGTGGCTCCACTTGTCAATTTTACATTGTTTTACATTGTACTCGTACTTTACTATGTCATGGTGCCTCAAATTTGATCTCCTTCATGAGTGATTTAAGGGCAAAAGAAATTTCATTCAGTGACATGTGAGAAAGTCATCCACTTCACATTATGGTAAACCTTATGTTAAATGTACTGAAACAAAATAAAACATACTTACAAATACTCATATATGTATATAAATATACAGTCAAATATTTACCATGCAATGAAAGGTTTTCATAGCTCAGGTCTTTCATCGTCAATGGTTCATGACTTATATTATATTAATTATACTTTTCTTTATATCTAATATGGATGAACAAAAACATCTTCTCTTTATTTAGTTTTTTTCAGGACAAGAAAAAAACAACTAAATGTTTCAGACAGAAAAGTCTGCACCTCTCTAAGTCCATACATATATAGCGAATATAAGATATGAATTCAATCAGCTTGGATAGAAATCCACATTATACCACATCCCACCTGACTGGATCAGATTTGAGATTCTACCTAGATGCTACTATTTAGCAATCAATGCTAACAAGCCTGTGAATATTCTCATTCATCCAGGTCATAGTTATCTCAAGGAGATTGAATCGAACGCAACTGGATTTTTGTTTTTTGCCTTTTTGAAGACGTTTCAGCTCTCATCCAAGAGGCTTCATCAGTTCATGCTCGCTGACTAGGCTGGGACTAGGACTAGTCCCAGCCTAGTCCTAGTCCCTAGTTCATGCTCGCTGACTAGGCTAGTCCCAGCCTAGTCATGAACTGATGAAGCCTCTTGGATGAGAGGTGAAACGTCTTCAAAAAGGCAAAAACCAAAAATCCAGTTGCGTTCGATTCAATCTCCTTGAGATAATCAATGCTAACATCTTTACATAGATGTTAGCATCAGGTCAATGCTAACGAGTGCTAACTCAAGTTGATCCCGGTGCTAAAAGATGTCTGCTGACACTATGTCACTATGGTTTACAGGGTCAAATTGAGAATAAAATAAAAATTAAGAATAAAAATTAATCTTATTTTCTTTTATATTATGTAACTAAAAACCCAGGGTCAGCAAAGCAACAAAAGACATTTCATTTACAAGTCACTAGCTCTAAACATTTTGGAAATTAAACTTAAGAACACAGTGTCAAGGTTTATTTGCCCTGCACTCAAGGGTTCTCTTTTCAGTGGTGCCTGGTATTGGTTCATTGTGCAGATCTTGCACTCAGTAATTAAATGAAACAGCCCAGAGGACCTTCATTCTGAGGAAAGTAAAAGTATTGGAAAATGAAGTCTTGTGTAAATTAATAGTCCTCAATAAGCCTGTACAATATGTGAACTGAATTTGATAGCATTAACTCAAGAGGTGGCCATTTTTTAAAATTCTGACCCATTATTGAAAACTAAAAGGCTAAATAAAACGTTTAATGTTATAACACTACGTACATAAAAACTCTACAGGAGAAGTTACATGAACATATAGAGGCGACATTAGCGAGAACTGGCATAAGATACTTGCACTTTGAGCAAGGAAGGCACCAGATTTTGACTAGGAACATGAATGCATTGAATAAAAACAAATGATACCTGTGGCAAAAGACTAATAGATGTACAGTACTAAATTGTTCGAGTGATAATTTTTTAACAAGGATACTGATTCCTAAACCAACAGAAATGGGAACACAGACTTGGATAAAACATTTCCAGAAGAACTGCAGAGTAGCCAACAGTCTGTCCATCCAGTCAGTCTGTGTCATCTTTATCATATTTTGTTACTGGATGCCATTAATTCATCCCACTGTATTTATAAAAAAATAAACAGACTACGACACTAACCTGCATCAGCTTCTCCAGCTGGTAGAACTTGCAGTGAAGATCCTCAAAGTTGTTCTTGTAGAGCGCTCTGAGGCCGTACTCATACATGATCTTCACCAACACACAGAAGGCCTGTTCCTCGGGCATCTGGAAGACCATTAGTTACTTTAAACTAATGACTACACTCACTTCAACTCAACATAAACTGACCCAAGGAAACAGATGTTTTATTAGTAACGCAGTCTTCAGGACAAGAATCACAAGACAGTTGGGCGCTTTGAGGCCACCAGACCAGGGTCAAATTTCATTTCCGATTTTGGGAAACCCTCACCATCTGCTTTTTGAAGTAGATCAGCAAAAAAAAATTCTCAACTATTTGACAAGGTCACAGACTGTTCTCTAAAGATGTTCGCTTGTATAATTTACATGTGTAGAAATATTCTTTATGTGTAAGCATGTTTGTTTCAGTGTATGTCTTGTTTAGATGAATGAAACATAAAGGGCACAAGAGAAAGCTTTACTGTGTTAGTGTATATGTGTGAGGGTGTACGGGTTTATTTCTCCCCTCTCTCTCTCTCTCTCTCTCTCTCACACACACACACACACACACACACACTTGCAGACAGTGGAGTGAGGTGATATTTAATCAGAGTGACAGTATGTGTTTGGGGCTGAATGGACTCCTGCAGGTAAAGCTGAACCCCTATTAATATTCCTGACATCTCCTCCATAACCTCTCCCTTCTTCCTCTTCCTCCGCTATAACCCGTCGGCCCCTTCCGTCTCTATTACCTCTCATTTTTACTGCTGCTCCTCAAATTTACAGCCTCCTTCTCCATAACGTCTTCCTGTTTTCTTTTCCCACCACTCTCCTCTGTCTTCCTCAATGCCTCACTCTGCATTATCCACCGCTCTTGGCCAAGATTCTCCCACCATTTCTCTTCACTCCACTTCCTCCTGACCTCTACCCTCCTCCCCACTCCCTCTCCATCTTCCTACATTTTAACCTTTTCTGCCCTTGTCGCTTGGACATCAACCAAACTTCCGCCACCCTCTCTCCTTCACTCGGGACTCCCGCCTCCATATGTCAACTCCTCTGTCTCTCCTATTTTTTAATACCTTCCTTTAATAAAAATCTTGGGTGAGTTTTAACACAGACAAGCAACAGATATATGGGAGATAAGGAGCTAGGTGGCTCCCAGTGACCTTGAGAACAAATGTTAGAGAAAGTGAATGAGAGACCTTTCTGACTTTGTTTCACTCCTAATTTTCTGATGCGACACTGTCTGGTGCTTTCAGTTGTACCTCCTTTCACACACTCTCACTCCCCCTATTCATCCAAATCATTCGGCTATTAACTGTTTTCATTTCAGCAGTCAGCAAGTTTCTTTTCAGACAGAGAATCCCCCCCACCCCACCCCACCCCCTTCACCAACCCTCCTCTCTTTGGTCTTGGTCCTGTTTTATTACAACTTGTGCAGGCTAACAGACGATGCTTCAGTAGAGTCAGTCAGGTGAGCGTGCACTCGCACAATGCCGACATATTTTCTTTTAAAGATAAGATAAGATAAGATATTCCTTTATTCGTCCCACATTGGGGAAATTTCAACCGCGTTAGCCTTGATATTTCGTTTGATTGCTGTCCTCAACAAACTCCTTCACATTATTGAATTAACACTCGAACAGCTCCAGTGAATATTTAGTTTCGAAAAAAAAGGCAACATGAAGCTATTCACTAAAACAAAAGAACACACACACACACACACACACACACACACACACACACACACACACACACACACACACACACACACACACAGGGGGTCCTCGGGTTACGACGGTCTCGAGGTATGACGGTTTCGTGGTTACGACACATCTCCCATAAATTTAAAAATCCTTGTTTCGACTTAAGCGGTTTGGTCATAAATGCAAACTTCGCGCGGGAACTAGTTGGTGAGCGCGGCGGAAGAATATGTCGTCACGTAGCGCTACACCGAGGAAGACAGCATCAGTCAGTTCCCATTTGTGCGCCATTTTGGGTTGTTGCTTATTTACGTATGTATGTTCCGACTTACACCGAAATTCGGTTACGACACATCCGTAGGAACGGATCTCCGCCGTAACATACATAAATACACACACACACATACATGAAGAAAGAACATTATAACTGAATAATTGTGCATGTGTGTGTGTGTGTATTTTGTATTTATCTAAAGTATTCATCATTTTTTCATCAAGTTTTGTTTTTTTATTTATTTCTGATATTGATCTGGATCCAGATTTGTCTCTAAAATGTTAAATACAGCAATAAAATGATGAAAAAAACCCAGAAAAATTAGATAGTACTGGATAATAATGAAAGACAAGCACAGCATTAGATTTCACAGAATCTGCTGATTTTTCTCAGTTATCTTGATAGATCATATTTAGACAATAAACAAACCAAGAAGATATCAAACACACACTCATCTACAGTATAGATCTAATACATCTATATGTAATGAGTGAGTGGATGGAGAGATGATGATGTTTACTCACATGAAGCAGGAGAACAGCAGCAAGGAACGACTGACCCTGACAATAACCAATTTCCTCATCATAGACTGAGTAGGCCTGTTGGGGAAAGAAAAGGAGAGAGAGTGATGCACAATTGTCTTTGGTTACGTCAGTTGCATAAACACTGTTCAAATAAGAGTCAGACAATGCTCTAATCTTGCATCCACCAATTTACTCCATATTTACTTACTTATAAAAGCATGACAACAAAGCAAAACTGTTACGTCATTACTAGCTAAAGTCCCTCTACAAGTATTTCATCGTAGAGTAAATTAATAAATTAACAGTGATCTTTTATGTAGCTGATAGAGTAAGGAGCTCCAATGTGATAATAGATGCTGGGACATCTATTATGGAACGGCTCGACGAATATGAACACCTACTTAGCCACACTTTCAGTGGGTGTTTTGTCTGATGCCTGAACCCTCACACAGGTGCTGATGACATAATATCATGCTATCACAAGGACTCTCGAAAACAATACCATCACCATGGATATGACATTACTGATGCAGATGCAAAATATCTTTTCCTCACTGAATGGGTAATGTTATTATAGGGTTGTTTCGAGTGGCCTTTGTTAGTAAAAAAACATCACAAAAAAACAACACATTATTTTCCTTATTTTGCTTGAAGCACTGGGAAATTATGTGATCTATGATGATGATGTTGGAGACAGTTTCCCTATATTTGAGGTTTGTGATTTCATAAATCAGGTGAAGGTGGACAGGTCTTGCCAGTGTCTGTCACTGAACCAACATTGGAGTGTGTCATAGTTCAGCCTCATTCTGATATCACTTCAGTAGAGAAGTGATTTCAGCTTTTTTTAATCTTAGTCAATGACAAGTCATTTGCCTTTAGCGCAAAAGCCTCATGCCGCGTTTATCATCCAGAATAGCATTACTCTTATCTACTGTGAAGGTTGTCACAGCATCGGTCTGTACAGGAGACATTTCCTAAGAGACTGAGGGGAAGTTGGTTGGACAGTGTCTCCCTCTGTTTTTGATTAACTCCTTGCTAGTGTCAACCTCTCATGTTCCTCTCTTACTCCTGAGCTTATTCCCTGTATCTAAACACGTAACACTGTAGATTCATGTCCACTAAAAGAAACAGAAAAGTGCAGTAGTAACTGGGTGTATATTAAAAAGACCATATTGTTTTTGACTCAATGAGACGGTGTAAGGGTTGGTGAAAATCAAACCATACTGTCAACAGGAAAATCTGGAAATGATTGCTGACACAGCTCCAACTGTGTCGTTAACAACAATGCTCAGAGAAAAAACTCACACGCTGGCATTTATTTCAGACAGACTCTGGAGCACTAAACCTGCAGTAACTGCTCTTTATGACATTTGGTGCTGTGTGGCAGGCGCTTAATAGCAATCTGTAATTCATGGTCTTTTAAACTGAAGGGAGTTTCAGATTCAGGTAGGAATCCTCCGTTTGCTCAGGCTGTTTTATCATTGTTAACACTGATAATAGACTCTGGACTCTATCACAGCAGGAACAGCCTAAAACGTGCATTACTCGCCATGCTGACTAGTTCCTTCAGGGTTGTAAGGCCAGATCCATTGACCTGTCTAAGGCAGATCAGCACTGATCTACTCCTGTTAGTGAAACACATTTAAATATTAAGATTTTTTTTAGGCCTTATCCAAAACAATTTGAAATGACTGAGCTGATAAAAGTTCAGTATCTTTCTCCATAGATATGTTGGCAGATGGAGACGTCTTTGATGGACACACTGACCGAAAGAGACGTCAAACCTGCTTACATTGAGTTAAAAAATTAGTAGCCCCTATTTGTGCTTGAAAAAGAGTGTGGACGTCCAGTGCTTGTTCTGTTCAACTAATTTGGGGTTTGATAGGTAATAGAGAAGTCTTGTGGAGCTGTCTGGGGTGTAATCTACAAACTGACATGCTTGATTGAGTGTGGCATTCACGCTTCCCCATCTCGACAGAGAAACGTGTATGCTGACAGATGGATGGGGGAGGTCCTGGTGGGTGAAATCTAAATTTGTTAGCCAGAGCAGATAATAGGCTCAGAGGGAGAGCTCAATCTATATGCCTCGTTTCTAATAACCAGCGAGTATTGTTTTTGTCTAACATTGACACAATTTTACAGAAAGCGCCCACCTTGATGCTTATTAATATTCTGTTACATATTATGACCATTTGCAGAACTATTTTGTCCATTCAATTAGGGCACATTAAGAAAAAATACGTAGATCCAAAAGACAATGTGTAATATGTACATTCTGTCTCAAAGCCTTTAACCGTTTGTTTCTATGGTTCTATAGTATAAAATCTTTTTCTTTTCATTAAAGGTCAAAGGTCATTTTCAGCTTTATAACAGCAAGAAATTAAATAAGATAAAGGCTTTTTTTCTAAGAGATCTTACTGGCGTTGTATTTATGGAACTCTGTTCATAATAGCGGTCACCAGGATATATACTAGTGTCCTGAGTGACATGTTCATGGAAATACTCAGTGATCACTGGGATACGCAACATTAGCTTGGTTGATGAGGCATGTTACTGCACTCTCATGTTTGCTTTTTCCCTGCTTTGTTTAAGTTCAGTTTCCAGGGAAATATTTAAGAGATTCTCTTTATCCATCGACAATATCTGAGAGCCACAGGTTTTGATCCCCAAACCAGCTGGGGGATAATGTTCTTCTTTCCCGGAAAACTGTGAGTGTGTTTATGTAGTGACCCTTTAAGGAAAGCACTTAACCCTGGACTGCTGCAGCATGTTTCTGAGTGTGCAGCAGTAGATAGTCTGAGGTTGTACAGGTTAGCTAGAAGTGTGAACATTCTGTGCAGACATTATAAGAATGAAGCAGATTATCAGTGAAAAAGAACATGGGGTTCAGGTGACCTTCCTTGGAGAGTAAAGGTTAGAAAATAAGACTAGAGGCTTATTACTGAGTAAGATAACAAGGTGAATATAAACTTTGTCCTCGATACGCGATGCCTGTAAACCACTCATGCCTCAAGATCCAACCAACCTTATCAGCAGCGAATCTTCATGGATTTGCATACAAATGAAGGCTGGCTCGCCGCTGACCCAGTTGGGCCTAGACAGGATGCTAACCCTTCCTGACAGGTTCTCCCTGAGCGCTGACTGGCCACACTCTACTTCTGCAGCAGCAGCAAAATAAAACGGAGCAAAATATCTACTTCATCTTTCTACAACTAAGGTTAGATCTCTACAAAACAGTTTTTTTTACTATTATGTTTCTTATTTCTAATTTTCAGTGTTTGTTTTTTAAGAACCCACCCTTTCTCAGATTTTGGTTACTATTTCACTTTTACCTCTCTCGATTGTTAACAGTAAGTGCAAAATCTCTTGTGTACTTATTATTTACCTTCTATCACAGGGTTATATTTTTCTGAAATTTAGCATTAAACGTTACTGTTACACAAATGACACAGTAAATTTAACCACTAAGCCGGTTCCACTCAGTTAAGGAGGGCACTGTCAATCATGTACTGTAAAGCCAACATAAAATGCCAAGCAAATTCCTACTAAGCCCTGCCAAACCACTAGGAGAAAATAAAACGAATGGCTGGCTTCATAAGGCACACATTTTAGAGGGATTATTATACATTTCATAAATCTCTCTTAATCTCACAGCATTTGATATTCTGCAGAAAAGTGTGCAAAAAATGTGTACACAGATTTCCATTCTGTTCCATGATGCCACAAAGAGAAGGTAGTAACATTCAGTACTGCATAATCCAGCTCTGATTTAATCGACTTCAGAACTATTTAAGACTTACCTTGCAGATCTTGTAGAGTGAATCTTGTCCATCTCCATCCGAGTCCTTAAAGTAGTCATGTGCTGGAAAGGTGCGATGTATGTCGCGGGTGATGACACTTTCCTGGGCTGAGTCCTGTAACACAAATGGATGATACACTATGAACATGTTATAAAACACTAATTTAGAAGCAAATGGTGGTGAGCGTTGATGTTGATATTCTGTCCATGGTTACAAATTAAAACAGTTTATTCTGATTTAAACAAATTCATGAGATACACTCAGTAGAGAGGCAACTATTATTTTTTCCTCAGCACACAGGAATTCTGTTTGTAAATGTGTACATCCTCAGTCCAAAAAATTATAACCGACTGTATTTATTCACATGATATGCTGCTACTGTATGTCACTGAGTTCTTCCTTTGTTAGCCTCCCATTCCTCCAGCAACAGCACTGCCCGGGTCTCAGTCACTTCGTTTGCACTATCTAATGAATAGCCACTGCAGTGTACACATACATACACACATAACAAACATGGTTGCTTGTTTTCCTTTGTGCTTCTCAAACACAAACACATAACCATACAGAGGCGATCCGCAACCCCCACCTTTCCATTCTGACATAAACACAGTAAATTGCACACTGTCACACACACACACACACACGCACAGTGCAAACAGTACCAGAGAGAAGAATGGCAGCACAGCATCCTCCAACAACTCACTGCAAACTGGAGATAAACCAACTCTGAGCCTGACTGACCTTGATGTATGTTTGTGTGTATCAGACACAAAGAAGGAAATTGTGTGCATGAGAGCAAGGAAGAGTGAGAAATGTCATCTTTCTTCCTTCTTTCCTCCCCTAGTTTCCTGACAGTAGAGACAAAGAGAAAAGGAGTGTATAGTGTCACAGTTCGATATGATGGCTCCCAATGCATGTGAATCCTGTGCTTATTTTCTATGAGTAAAATATTTATATGGTCTGAATATGTTACATACAAACACACGCACGGACACACAAAAATGATTTGATAGAAGTTGCTGGCATAACTCTATGTAATGCTTTAATGAGATTTGTAGTATGGAGGTGTTGTGTGGTTCCGTGTATAATGTGTTGGAAATGGAACTAACAGTTTTACATAGTGTTCCTTATCCCGCTCCAAAAAAAAAGGGGAATGAGGGCCTGTATTGACATTTTTTTCTTATTTTTTATTCATGGTTGTCTTAACACATTCTTAAAATGTGACAACTTTTTAAAAGAGGTTTGTTAAATGTCATTCAAATTTAAAGAAAATATTAATTTTAAATAAATCTGGATACCACAACTCATATGTGGAAAGGGAATATTTACAAGACAGTCAATGTTAACTTACAATTAAACTTGGATTTAGGTTCCAATACTTCTGACATTCAGTTGTAAACAAAGTAATTTCAAATTCAGTACAAGAAATCTGGAAACAGCATAATGATCCTATCGACTTTTCATCCTCACAATGTATACAATGACACACATGATGAAAAACTGTGAGGAGTGCTTGACATTTACATCGTGTGGATTCTTTGTAATATCCAAAAAAATTTAGAGAATTAACACATTAAATTAATTCTACAGCTACTAAAAGCATTACTCAGAAAATAATTATAAACTAATGAGTAATGTTATGCACTTCATGTGTTGGTCCATCAATAAACTTATTCATGACACTATAATTACCTTGGCAACATCAGCAAGGACCACTTAGAATCTGGTTGACAGTGAAAGTTGTAAACACTTTGATTTAATAAACCATGCATGCCTCTAATAATTAACAGCCTCATTACTCTAAAAGCAGCATAAAAAATGAGGATAGGGTGTCCTCTATAGTGCGTAATATTCCTCCTTCCTACTTTCTTGTCTTGAAGCATTTCTGTTTCATTCTCTTTTGGAATTCTTCAACTGAAATTCCCTCCTCCCATCTCATTTATTCTTCTTTTCATTCATTTCACCCCTTTTTTCTTCTACATTTTCCCCTTTGATATCTTAAATCTTCCACTAGACCATATCCTCTGCTTTCGCTTTCCATGTAATCTTCATTTCCTTCTATCCTTCCCCTTTATTTCTGTCTTTTACCTTTACAACATTTCTACCTTTATTGTCTCTCTAATATTTGCCTCATCACTCATTTTCAATTCAGAAAGTATGCATGCTAAAAGACCTGGATGTTTACAGGAGTTATAGTTTACAACTCACAAATGTACTTTTATTTTTACTACAAATTTTCATCAGTAAATGAAATGTTATGATTTTACAAATATGTCTGTATGAATGTATTTTGAGGGAACACTGAATGATTCAGTTGTTGCATGTATTCACTTTCCACTGTGTGAACATGAAAGTGTGTGTGTGTGTGTGTGTGTGTGTGTGTGTGCTGAAGCTGGCAGTTCTTTGATCTTTGCAGGGAGGCTGAGGTGCTTTGGAGTACCAGACTAACCAGCAGTACTTCAATCACAGAGTTCAACTTGATGGTGCAAACATAGATCTGAAAATAACCAGGGGTCTATGAAAAAAGGCACAAGTCTACAACAGGCTGGAATATTTGTTTATGCACTTGTTCCAGCACTGAAATGTGCATGATCAGGATGAACCCACTGATGCCTCAGCATAGCAACATCAAAAAGTCAGCTTGTCCAAGCCAGAGCACCCTGACTGTCTGTGCTCATATAACCAAGTCATTTTTTGTAGTTTGCCGATAGGCAATACAGGCCTAATGTGGCAAATCCAAAAGTGTATGCCTTCCCTTGTCATGCCTTGGGCAGAGAGCACCACACTGTATAACACCTCCAGGTCATCATATTCTGTCAATGAAGAAACTCCAAGCTAGATATCATCTGCTTCCATCATCAAGAAGTTCTTCAGGCTAAATATCTTTTCACCACCATCACAGGTGAATTAATGGAGACAGACAGAGGGATCTAGAGGGCCTTTAGCAATGTGTGTGTGTTCAGGCTCTGGAAGATCAGGGGATCCGTGACAGAATCGCATCAGGAGAAAAATCTACACTGGATATCTGGAGCCAAAAACAGTGGTGGGTGGTTTGTGGTGTGATTATTGGGACAACCAGTAACAGAAGAGATTGCTGACTCGTTCCTGATGGTCAAACCCAGTGCATGCAAATTTCAGTAGGCTGCAGGCTCCAGTGGAGTGACAAGGCCATAAAACCAGCTTATAACAAAACTATAAAACAATATACAAACAATGCATGTTCATGCATACAAAAAGCAAAAAGATACATACAATCATCAATTTAAAATTACAAAATGTTACACATTTAAAAGCAACATTTAAAAAAACTTTTTAATCAACCATCAGCCAGTATTCGATGAACTTGTTTGTGTGTTTGTGTGTGTGTGTGTGTGTGTGTGTGTGCGTGTGCGTGCGAGTGTGTTCCCACATTCTCCTCTGCTGGCATTTAAAGTGACTGAAGGCGGTAAACAAGACAGGAAAGGAGATGAAGGCAAAGAGCAAGGGTGGGTGAGAGAGAGATAGAGAGAGATCATGGCAGATAGCAGAAAGAGAGACAGATTGAGACAGAAGTTAAAAAAGGGAGAGATAAAGAGAGGGCAGAGAGAGATATGTACACAGAGGGGAATGCGAGGTTTCCTCTAATTGTAGCCTGGGGGCTTGTTGGGCAGACAGTCTCATTACTCAGGCCTTACCAACAGGTAACCTATTTAACACATGAAGCTAAAAATAAGAACTGCTGATGTACCCAACGTGTCCAAACCTGCACCCACCTCCACACCCCTCTTTATTCAATAGCATTTCATTTAGACATTCTATAGACTTGTTGTGTTGCAGAAGAATTGTCTGGAGAGAACTCATAAACATGCACTGTAAGAGCAACACACTTTCCTCAATATGGTTGCACTATATTCATAAAGAAATCATTGTTGATTTATAATTCAGTTGCTGTTGTGTGTGGTTAATGACAGAAAAATTGCATTTTCTATCACTTAGTACTCATTTAGTGTAAAAGATATGTCAAAATGTGGGTGGAAAACCTTTTTTATATTTCTAACACTGACAGTTAAATATCAGTGGTTAATGTCACAAAATTGGCAATTTCAGGATATCACTCTGGGGGTCTGGAAATTATAGATTTTTTTAGTTTCTGACATTTTATACACTGAATGGTTATTCATTATTGAAATACTGCAGCAGCGGTGCACTGTGGAGGAAAGTGCTGTGAACTCGACACATGTGCGAGAACCAGCAGCAGGAGTGAGCAGTCCTACGCTTTGACTTCCACAATTGCTGCGGGGTTAAACAGCTGACAAATGGGGCTGCATCTGGTCATGATACACACACACACACACACACACACACACACAAATATAGGTACATATATATACAAATAATCATATTGTGAGTGACAGATGGGACATAAAAATAACAGTAAGTGTTTATAAAAAAAACAAACTGTGAGACAAATTTAACTACACAAGATAAACAAAAGATAAATGAACAACTTTATGAGGACACTAAACTCAACAACAATGCTTTGAGTTCTAGCTGTTTTCAGTTTGAGCAACAACATATGAGGAAGAACAGACCACAGTGGCAGAGACAAAACTGCTTCAGCTGCAATACAAGCACAGCAAAGCAGTAAAAGGGCAGATGCTTAATGGGGGAATATTTTAAATGTTAATCACTGCCTGGGGAACTGTGGCTTCGTTTATATTAAGCTTGGAGGGAATACAAGCGAACACCTGTCATTTTATGATAAAACAATTAATTCAGTAGCAGCTACAGCTGAGTTGAGACCCGAGTTGTTCCACATCAAGTTTAAGTCTGCTGTCCACTTATTGTTTGCCTTCCAGCCTAATAGGCTTTGTTAGCTTCCGCCTGTCTCCATAGGGAGGAAAGATAAAACCAGGGAGGTTTAGGACCACTGGTCACTCATGTGAGGCAGGCTGACACTGATGACCAGTGACCTTGATGAAGTCTAGTCATACTGTCCCAATGCAGGTCTGCTGGGTATCAGGTAGACAGGGCAGTTTTTTCCACTGAAAGAATATCGTGCTCCAAATGCAATGGATCTGCTAGCGCAGTTTACCATGGTACAGTATCTGGACTCAGTGAGTCTGTCACTGGATATTGAAAAGGGAAGCAGACATTTTCACTTTGCAAAGCACCAAAAGAAACATATGCATTTCCAACCTGTTGTTAAATACTTGCTATTATTAGTGTTATAAGTCATTATACTTAAGTAATTATAAGTATAATTATAAGTAGTCACTGGTGGGGGTATTATCAGTGCACTGCAAAAAAAACCCCAACTAGTTATGAGTTATGTGTTTCCGAACATAGCAATAATTAATACTTAGAAAAACCTGGTCTATGATGTCGATGATTTGCTAAATTTTAACTTGTGTTGTAGGATGAAGAGTATGAATTCAAGGGCCCCGATGAACCAGGAATTTGACATTTAAGACTATAAAGTTTAATGGTTGGGTTTTTTGCATGTGCTGGAGATAAAGTAATTTTTAACACATCCAACATCCAATGAACAAAATTAACTAAATGTAGAAAAAAAAACAACGCCAAACTGGTACCTGTACTGAAACCTATGAAAATATCCCTGAGCAATATAATCAACCACCTCCCTGCCCTCACAGTCTCAATTTCTGTAAATTCAAGTGGAAGTTAAATGTTTAAAATGTGAACATGTTAATGTGAAATCTCAGAAGCAGCTCAGGCTCCTTATTATACACTTCTGAAGAGAGCAGGGAACGATTGAGTTACCCTTCTCCTCTGGCTGTTACATAACTCCTCTGTGGGGAGAGGGGCTGGCTATTGAACGCCTCGACAGAGAGGCAGTCAATGAGGCGGGTGCAAAAAACGCCTGGTTCAGGCGGGCTGAACTCTCAGAGCCCACTAAGTCCTTGTGACAGCCCAGCCAATCAGAGACGATGTTACTAGCAGTAACTGGGGGGCAGCCGTGATGACAGATTGCTGGAGACAAAGTTAAACTGTGTGTACAAAATAATTACAGAGGGAATACTGCAAGACAGAAAACCTCAGGGTTTTATTCGACGACTTCAGCAACTACCACTTGTAGGTGAATATTGCTGAATGACTACAGATATCACCTACAGACTATGACATCAAAAATAACAAGTGGAAAATAGGAATAAGCATGAGAGAAGTTCCGAAGGATTATTCCACCAAAGTGACAGGGATGAATATGAATACTTAATTGATCAAGTATAACTCTGGACAACTCTTAACAGACGCTATGAAAGTTAGCTTTAAACATTAAACAGAATCATGTCCCTGCAGCTGTAAAAGTTTCTTAGTTGGCTTAACGGGTCCCAGCAGCAGGTTTAACAGTAGGTTATACAGTGAAACACTTACTGTCAAACCTCGCTATTGATTGGTCCCTCAGTCGGGCTCTAAGAGGGCAGAGGGGTGGATCAACTGAGAATACACATTGCGCTTCAACGCCATTGAGTGAGGAAACAAAAGCAAGTATCATCTCAGTGTGGCATCAGTTTGCAAGGAGAGCGGTGCATTATGGGCCATGCTAGAGAACAGAGGCTGTGATGAACCAACAGCATGCTGGGGCCATGGGCCATGCAAAGAGCACGTCTGTTACAGGGCTGAACCCTGGAGCTCCTCCAGGTGAGTGTCTGCATAAAGCAGCATGTTTTGTTTTGTTATGTAATTATTTAAACATTTAGACACAGGAGATTTGTTTTCAGAGTGTGTTTAAAAAGTAGTTTGGTAAGAGTCTAGATAAATAAAGAATTGAAAGCACTAAAAAACAGGGATAGAGAAATTCCTAAAAAGGGAGAGAGACACAAAGGGAGGCAGGGTGACAAGGAGAAAACAAAAGAAGAGTGGGAGGTAGATGACTGACAGCCAGAATACTGAAGAGCCTCTTCATCTTTAGGATGACAGTACCCTTAATGGAGGATCAATATTGAACATAAACTACTAGAAAGGAGTGATCTGATAGTGTGGCAGTGTTTTTGCCTAGCTGCAGTAAACACTGACTAGTCTATGTGGATTCTCTCTGGCTATGAAGATAGGTGCTTTTGGGAAAAATGTGTACTTGGCAAATCTTTCCTTGTGAAGGTCTATAGAAAATGCCTTCCAGGCAATTTAAAGGTCTGCCATTAATTTCCACTGAGGCACCTTTGGGCTTCTTTAAAAAAATGGTATGAGCAACATCCACTGTGCTGACTGAAGTAAAAACTACTGTACGTATTAATTGCAAACTCATGTAAGCACAAATGGAATTTTGAACATATTTTAATCCCGGCCCTGCATTTTAGCTGACAAAAATTCAATCAGCCCTGAAACGAACTGAAAGGTCTGTGATATTCAATCAGAAATGTTCTTATACTTGAAAAAAGATAAAAATTTTAGGCTCTAGTCTCTATAATTCTCAGGTAGGCTGTGCCAAGACTCATTGGTTTTCTCGCTTGTAGCTCGATAACTCAGCAACAGAACAAGTTCTCGGTGTTGTTTGTACATTACATCAAATGAAAAAAGGCTGGATAATGGTTTCAGGTGGGCTATGCATTTTTCTCTGTGGGTTGAGAGCTGTCATAGTTTTGTAAAGACCTTCTTTATAATCTGCAGACATCTCACTTCCTAAAACATGGGACCTTTGAAACACACAAAAAAGGGAGTAGATGGCAAATTTAAAAAGACTTCTTTGAGCCTAAAACACTATCTTGTGGTTTTAGATTTCAAAATAGGTGTTAATTGTCAAATTCATAATCCATAAGTCTTGACTCTCCTCATAACACTGTCAGACAGACACCCCTTGCGGCTGACACACCTGGCTCACTCCTACACTGCTCATTTCTCTTCATTTCAGTAGGACACCGTGAGATAATCTATTAGAGTGATATTCAGAGTACGGCAGCCCAGTAATTAAAAACCAGCTTCCCCTGAGGCCTTTGTCCTTGGCTGCTGGCGAGGAAGTTTCTAGAGGCATCCCTGGAGGTTTGACAGTGGGAGGGGGCAACAGCTGGCCCACTTGGCAGATTGCAAATTCATCTGTCTCTGTATCTCTGCCGTGGCATTTTAATGGTCCAGGCTGGTTCTGCATTTCAATTTGCGAAGTTGGAACTGCAGACACAGCGTTCAGGCAGAAAGCAAAAAGCCAAATTTCTCATTTGATGGTGTAGAAGAAGCTGTGATGCCACAGATGTACACTCAACGTGCACTTTGTTAGGCACACAATACTACCACTGGATAAGGCCTTGTGTTGCTCTAAAGCCTCCTTGTTTCTTAGTGACATGGATTCCACATGATGTTGGTAAAGGCCATTCTGCTCCAAGTTGACCTGATAGCATCACAGCATTTCTGCTGATTTTTCAAATCCACATTCATGCTGCTAACCTCCTGTTTTACTATTGGTAAACCATAGGCATTCTATTAGCTTTAGAACCGGGGTCTGGAGAAGACAAATAAGTAAAGTCATCATGTGATTTCATTCTCCTAGAAGTTACTATTAAAGAGACATAAACTGTGGTCATATAGCAATGCACGTTGACAGCAACAATACTTAAACAGGCTGTTTCATCCAGCCAATGATTGAGTGCTAATATGCACCCAAAGTGTGCCAGGAAAACATTCCTCACACCATTACACCATAACCAGCCTGTACTGTTGACACAAAGCAGGTTGGGTCCATGCATTTATGCTGTTGACACCAGAATCCGACCTGACCATCTGCCTGAAGAAAAAGTCCTGATTCATCACACCAGTCCTCAACTGTCTAGTTTGAGTGCACTTTCCCACTTCTCATCATAGCTGTCAGGAGAAACTGATTAGTTTTTCTTTTAATTGTCCCATTCTGACATTTGACATGAACTTTTGAACTCATTAACGTATTTCAGGATATCAATATTACTTTAGGTGTGATCACTATAGTTGGAAGTGTTATCTTTTTAAATTGCAAAACAAGATTTTAGACATTTGTACTGTGGGTTTGGTCTTAGATTCAAAATTGTTGGTGCTGTAATAATCCTATTTTCTTTCTTAACATCACTTGTATCCAGGCTTATTGCCACAGAGAGAGGAATCATATCAACGACTGCAAAGCACTCGACCTTCTCCACTGAGTATCTGCCAAACACAGTCCTTGGGATAGAGCAAAAGACAAGGAGGAAAGAGAGAGGGTAGGTATAAGCAGGAAGGTAATATGCTAAGGAGCCAAGGGGGTAATTTGACTGTCTAATGGTATTCAATTCACTTAAAATGCCATGACAGAAAATGAGAGAAACTGGCTGTACATCTGCTGGCAGAGCTTCAGTAGTAGAGGTCTACAGGGAGGATAGCAGTAAAAAAACATTTTTTTTGTCCTTCACTTTCCATCAAGGTTCTTCTCTTTGTCCTATAAAAGAACAGCAAATATAATTAAAGCCGATGAATAGAAAATGGAGACTAGAAAATGTAGATGTGAAGTGGACTGAGTAGCGCCAAAGCCAATATTTTAATGAGCACCTTTTATGTCCCAATGGTTCTGAAAAAGAATGGCTGCAGTTTAAAGTGCCAGTTGTGGTGAGCTTGTCTAACAGTAGTGACGTGCTGAAGAGGAGAGCATCTCAGACAGACGAAATAAGCTCAAATAAATAATGATTTTGTGTCAAACAAAAACAGACACAAGCCGACACTTCTTAAAATACTGACCAGTTTCATTGGCCTGCATTGTTTTGATATGAACTGTGAGTCAGGGCTTTTGTGGCAGTCTGAGGTGTCAGCAAGTAAATCTAGTAACAATCGGAGTATCACAGAATAAAAAACAGAACAAGAAAAGGAAAGGAGGACAATGTTGATGGCAGCAACACATAGAAAGTTGACCAAATTTACTTTTTACTGGGCTCAAAGACAAGGGATTTGGGGAAAAAAGAAAAACATAACTGGGACAAGGCTTTTGCTGCTTGCCCAGTCATTTGGTTTATTCAAATCCCTGTTTATCTGAAACTGTACAAAAAGGGAGATGACAAGTTGCAAACCAAACAAATATTCCTTGTGATGTGAGAAATAACCCATTTAATTCCATCATCAATGAAAACCCTTCCTCACCAGGCACAGAAACATTTGAGGCCAACTCAGAAATGGAGCCAGTATGGTCCCATGGCCAATAAGAACCCTGACCTAAATAGGTTTTCAGAGTTGCTGCTTGCCAGAGACATGCTATGGTGCTGAAGGGTGAGGTGGGATTCCTCAGTTTGTGTAGTCAGCATTACATTAGACAAAAAAAGAGTGATGATGCAACAGAGACTGAAAGGATAATAAGCGAAAAAATGCAGAATCAGACTGTGTGAATTTAAAGTGGAATGCTGACCATCACTTGCAACCAGGTGAAACCAGTGTGGTTATTAAGAAGAAATGAAGCGCACTAAAACCATGGAAGAGAAAGCTTAAGGTAGAGTTGCCACTGATGAATAGAAAGCCTACAGTAATCGTCAGGGTCAAAGCTGAAACAAGTGCTCGACTGTGAAAAGCAGCTGATGAAGATTTTCAGTGATTCCTCATTTTAAGGCATTTTCCAACACTTTCAGCCAGGGCAGCCCACAATGAGTGGGGAGCTAAGTAATTGGTTGGTTGTGCAGAGCCACTTTGAGTAAGCTTCTGTATGCTTGGCTGAGAGGCTCTCACAGGAATCTCCATAACGTTATAGACTGCACATTACTGAATGTAAGGACACACAGGCTACAACTAGGTTAACACCTGTCAGCATTCAGGCTGCAAGCCCGTGTTTTCAAAGACTGAGGCCATGCAAGATGTATGAAGGAGTCTTGGTGTGTGAGAGTACGAGTGTGTCCTCCTTATTTCATCAAAAGCTTTTGGTGGGTGCCACAAGGCTCCCCCATTACCACACAGAGGCAGGAACCGTCTTTCCCTCCAATTATGACCACCTCAAAAGAGGGTCAGCTGGTCCTTTCTGAATTGGAAGGAAAGAGGAGGAGAGTGGCAGGATGGAAAGGGAAAGAGGAAGTGAGGCGAGTACTGCCATTTGTGAAAATAAAAGGGAATTCCTGATATAGTGTGGGCTATGAATAATAAGCAGGCCTGGACTGGGATGCTGTTCTTGCTTTGCTTTTTCACAAAAAAGCAACTACACAAATGTAAATGTCTACTGTATTTACCTTTATTGTGTTGGCAGCAACAGTAAAACCATAGCTTTCAACAAAATTTCAAAAATAAAAAAATAAATAGTGTTCAATTTAACACACTCTGCCTCCTACTTGAACATTAGCAGCCTAGTTGTGTTTACACAAAATGGGTGTGCCATTCCTTTGTCAGAATGATTCTGATTTTCATTTCTTTTTTGGCTATACAGTAGATTAACACATATACACACACTTTACATACAGTATACTCATATACAGTATATTGTGTAAAGGTTAAAACATAATTGAATAGATAAATACATATTGACCTGTAATTAAACTCTTTACTATTTTTTTAAATAAAAGCCCCAATCAATGCATTTGAAAGTAGGACCACTTTTTTATAAACAGTTTTGATTTTCTAACATCTCAGGTTGGTCAGTGTAATACAGACACATACAAACGATTCATTTTTTAAATATTCATTCAATGGCTCTTGGATTTTTGAAACCCTGTGCCAAAACACGTACTTTACACAATCTGCGACAAAAAACTCACAAAGAGAATGAATATTTGTGCAACTTCTGACCCAACACTGTAATCTCCACTTTAATGGACTATTTCAACTTTTACATTATACAGTAACAACTGAGACATTTAATTTTAGGCCATAACATTATTTTGTTTTCAATATTCCTATATATAGTTTTCTATTTTTTTCAAACTGTGTAGATAATACAGGACTGATTGAGATTCTTTATATTTCATCTACGACCTTACTGCACTATACTCCAAAGGAGGACAAAAAACACAAGGCATCAAAATAAAAAAATATAAATCTAATATTTTACAAGGCTATGTTGTACAATCCCCTACTGTTCTTCCTACAGGTCATGTTGGTAGAAATTTACAAGACTAAGACAAATCCTCTGGTTCCTTTTACTTATGTGATTATGATAAATGTTTTTGAAAGTAGAAATCAGCTTGAATGTGAAAAATAAATGACTTGACCTCTTATTAGTTTAAGTGGAACCTCCTCTGAACGTTTTATAAAGGCATGGATAATTAAATCAATGTTCCTTCAAAAATGTACATAGACACAAGGTATGTTCATGTAGGTGGAAAAGTTCTTTAAAAAGTGCAGCATGTCCATGTAACGGTAATTACCTCTCAACATCTTTTTTTCACTTTTCTTATAAAATACATATTTAGGCACATATATGGAACAATCTGTACTGCATCAAAGCTGCATGAAGCAATGTTTTTTAATGTTAACTGAATTAAATAACTCATGATTATGTTAAAAAGTAATGATTGCTGATCAACACCCTATTCGACAGGCTTCTGCAGGCTACAAAGGTGCTTGTACTTTACTGATTTGACTATCCAGGCTCTCTAAGACCAGAAAACCAAACAGTGCTAGAAAACACAGTATAACACCCATAGGCAGCCCCAAATTTCACACATAACTGCAGACAGCTGAAGTTAACAAGTGGCTGGTGAAGAAAGTAGTTAAGTAGATAACTTGGCTTAAAACAAGACTTCAATGGATAAGGGCCAGAGAGATGACTGGAAATGACAGTGTAGTTGTGTTTTTGCTGGGTGTGTGAATGGAAAAATGCTTGGTAACATGCAACTTAAATGTAAATCTTTATGCCCCCAGTGGTCAAAAATTACTTAATGCAGCTTTAACATGACTTATACTGGGTTAAGCAGCATAATATAGAACAACAATTACAATATTAAGGGCTGTTTTAGACTCAGGGTCGTTTGATTTCTAGCAATGACAAATATACACAACAAGCGAGGCCTAAACCACACATGACTATTAATACTACAGAGGGAAAGAGAGTAATCACTGGCTATAGTACGTGGCTGTATTCTTGCAAAATACAATTTGACATTGATCCAATGATCAAGGGAATGTGTACAAGGTAGAGTGGCTGGAATGACTTTAGTACTGTGCTGTAGCAAAGGGTGTGATCATAACCAAAGGCAGTCTGAAAGCTTTCTTCAGCACCACACATCATCTGCTTTTTCTTTATCTAAATGCCCGTATTGGAAAACAGTCGACAAGCTATAAGAACAAAATAGCTAACGACCCATCTCCAGCATGAGGCTTACAAACAATTCATTACAAAAACCCAACATGTACGGTTTGCCCTTCCCTGTACAGTTATATGTTGGTTGGATACACAAATAATTAAAAAAGATGATATTTCATCAAGGGCAGTTACGAATTCATGAAATTGTTTCCCAATTTAAAGTGTAACTCCCACTTATTTTTATGGTTGTGACGAGTGCTTACTGTGCAGCATCTCCAATAGATCAGGTCACATTAGCCTGAGCTCCTCTTCACCATTGAAAGGAAATAAAATCCACTATCACCTTTAACAAAGATATCAGCGCCACAGATACAAAGCATCTAAAAACAGGCTCTGTGTTCATGTTAGGACTGCTTATCACTTCTTATCACTTTCCTTGTCTATATGTGACACAGGGGCGTTTACAAACTGGTAGAAAATGGCTGTCATGGACACTTGTGCATCAAACTGCAAAATACTCACAACACAGCCACACTGATGTTGGGAATTCTAGCTCTGGTGAGCTGTTTTATGCTAGGGGTGACCCTTGGGGAAGAAGCACTGAGCTGGTTATCTGATGAGAGCATCAGTTCCCTGCCCTCCACACTAAGGTCTCTGTATCAAGGAAATACCTGTTTACAGGTCCTACATGTCAGGCTAAGTCCAATACAGCTTTGGGTTCAGTGTTAATTAGCTTATGTTTAAATTGGTGAACAATGAAAGCAGCATGACATTTGTAGGAAATCAGGTCACACTCTGACTCCAGTTTGGGGGATTTTACGCTTAGTTAAAGGTTTTAAGTCTCCTCTCACCAGTGTAACAGTCCTTGGTCTAAATGCCATCATGTAGCAGTAAATCTACACATTGCAACACAGGAGTTTTCCATTTCATTTGTTGGTAAACTGTTAGATTATGGAGCATTTTTGCAGAAGGGTTGGTTCGTGCCAGAGGACCTAACCAATACATCATGACTATTTTGTACTTGTCTCCTGTTCACCAGCAATGTGCACAGGTGCAACACAAAATACAAAATACGGAAAAGGAATGCAGGCTTTTCTATTGAAAACAGTCAAGGCCATACACTATCTTGTTTTATCAGCAGCATAATGGCTGTTGTCATTGTCACTATGTGTATGCAGTGAACATGACTAATATCCACTTACATTCTTTAAACAGTTTTGTTAGCACAAGTGGAGGATAGCTTGTATCTAGAGTCACTGAAAAGTGATGACACATCCAGTGAAAGGTTGACTGAATTTACCAAAAAAGGACATGTTTGCAAATCTTTTAGAATCTACAAGTTTTGATTTCTCACTAGATCTGGTGTGGTTAATTACACATAGTGAGATGTAAAGGTTATTAAAGCCATGGGGTGACAAATTTCATATAGCATAGAACAAAAGCCATTACTAGCTGACAAACTCAAATTAACTCCCTCAGTTTAGACAATACTCATATCTCCTTAAAAATGAAATAAAACAAGGCAAAGTCACTGTTTTTTAGCTAACTGGGTGTTTTCTGTAAGCCCTGCCCATTTTACTGATTGTAAAAAAAGTTGCAAAGCTTGTTAAGATTCTTGTTTGCCTTTCATAGATTCCAGGGGGATCCTCTTCCCATAGGTGTCAACCTGTCAGATGGAGCATGAGTTTGCCCTCTTTCTTGGTTTAGGCTCCACAAAATCCCTGTCATCAGCTGCACAGTGGCTGAAGGAGCATATTGTTTGTGAGAGCCTACGCATACCCAGTCGGAACACACTATTAGAAAGGCTGTAGATAACACAGTTGCAAAAGCTGTTGCTAATGGCCAGCCAGGTGGTGATGAAGGAAAGGGCAGGACTGTCCAGCACATGGGAGCTCTCTAGGAGAAAGTAGATAATGTAGGGCAGCCAAAGCATATAAAAAACGCTAGTGATGCGGAAGAGCACCATCGCATAGCGTCGATCTGGTCCATGCCCTCCCTGATGCCCAGCACTGCCACCCCCCTCACCAGCCTCCATCTCCTGGCTTGGAAAACGTGCCCGACGTTCACTGATCTCCCTATTGTGCTGCTGACAAATGCGAAAGATATGGTAATAGGTAAAACAGACCACAAGAGCAGCAGGTGCATAAAGCAGACACACGACAAAGCCTGTAAACAGGGCAGAGGTTGGCCAAGAGTGAGCACACCACTCAAAAATGTCCCCATGATATCCTGGCTTCCCCCACCCAAAGAAGGAGGGCAGAAAAACCAGGCTGGAGTAGACGCAGATGAGAGTGATGCAACCTCGTAACCTGCATGGAGTCACCAGCTGGTTGTAAGATAGTGGTTTAGTTATGGCCAGGTAGCGGTCCACGCTGATACAGGCCAAACAGGCCATGGAAACACTCTTCAGTACAGAGATAACATAGCTGAAAACTTGGCATGTGATGGGCTCCTGAACGCCTGCTGGGTAGTGAAGCAGAGACAGGGTGGGCACCAGGCAACTAAGACCCACCAGCAGATCAGCATACGCCATAGTCTGAATGAAGTAGCTGGTGGTGTAATGATGAAGTAGTGGGGCACAGTGGAACACAAAGATCACTGTCAGGTTCCCTGCAATGATGAGCACTGTCAAAAGTACAATGACAGCAGTCTCCAGGACACAAGTCTCTAGGCCTTCATTTAGTCCCCAGCCCAAGGGACAAGAGTGGTTGAAGGCCCTTCCAGAAAATAAGTCTCCATGGCTGCTGTTGGCAGTGAGCACCGGGTCCGTTATCAGTTCAGACTGGTTCATTGTTCTGGGTGCTATCCAGGTGGGTCAGGTTTGTGTTGTGCCAACCATAAGGCAGCTGGTCTGAAACTTGAGAACTGCCCCCTCCTGCTCTGTAATGGGCATCTGCAACTGCCCTCAGCTAACTGAGCTCAATACTCTCTCCTGCACACTCACACCCTCGTTCACCTTACTCTCACATAGCTGGGTCTCAATCAAATGAACACTGACTTGAGGGAAATCAATACAGGCTCTGGGAGAGTAGGACAACCCGTTCACCTCTCCTTTTCCAATCACTCATGGTGAGTGAAAGTAGAGGTTGGATAACAGTCAAGAGTAAAGAGGAAAGAGGGGAAAAAAATGTATTTCTTCAACACACCTAAGGCAGGATAGCAATAGTGCTGTCACCAGCAACTATCCCACAGGTGAGTTTCCTTTCTGTTTTGCCTACTAGTCATTGACCTCATCTGCTAATTTTAATGAGGGCTGCCATCACTAGATGGACCATATGAGCTGTCCTCACACAGGCGGAAACCACAGATGTACCTGCAATTGTTGTACAAAAAAATTAATTTTGGGCATTTTAGGGGAGAAAATAAAGGCGTTCAATGGGTCTGTCTCTGTGTATAATTACATCCATATCTGCAAATCAACCCTTCAGTACGATCCAAAGTTTCACTGTGTCATGTGTAATAGTGTCCTGGTACAAGTGTGTTTAGTTACAGCATGCTTCCCTTATTTTGGTGGTCCTCCGGTCAGTGTCTGGAGCCCGTGAATGCCCAGCTATTGTCTAAATCAAAATACAGACACGGGCTAGAACAACAAGGGGATCTCCGCAGGAGATAATGTCACAGCTCTCTCAACACACATGGCGCTGAAGGGAAAATGTGTTTACAAGGCATCCTCAGGCGGAATGAGGTAACAGCTGAGCATATCAAAATGTGGACGAGTTCCTTCCTCCATTGAAGTGATGCAAAGTTTAAATCCAAATGTGCAAAAGTTCCATTCACTGTTCTGGACTGCGGTGTGCGAAAGACAAACAAATGTTTAAGCCCTGTAGCTGATGAAAGCTCTAAATGTCAGACTCCAATACAGGCAGGTGAAAGGACTCTCCAAGAGCAATGATGAGAGGCCAGCTGAATAACTCAGCGCTCCACTCACTTTGGCTCCTCAGCAATCCTTTGGCAGACACTTGCAGAGAGGGGTGTGGGGATCGATCCGAATCCACTTATTCATCCCATGAACTTATTTGCATTTTTGTTATGACTTTCTGAGGCGTTTGCAGGGAGAGGCTTGGCAACACCTCCCCAAGTGCATGATGCAGGCATCGATTTTCTAACTTGCATGAGTCCTTCCAAGTATGAGCTCAGTTTGGCTGTATGGGATTATTAATTCTTGTTTTTAACTCCTTTCTCAGTATGTCTGGCGCAAAACACTGGCAGTGCAACAAAAAAGAAATCCACTCTAGCAGCATAAAGAAATGAAATGAAGTCCCAGTCAGAGTCCCAGGTTAAGCACTGTCCTCTGCAAAGGTTTTGATTCCGTTACACGGGACAACCCCAAACAAATCCTTGGATCCTGGCACACTAAAATAGATGAATACAATGTGCCTGTCAAAAAGCAGCAAGTAAAAAGCATAACAAAAAAGGTGACTGCGCTGATGGAAATGAGTAAAATCTGCAGCGAGGGAAGCAAAGGGACGAAGACTCCCTCAGTCCTGGTGCAGTGAGAAGGAGAGATGCTGTGACTGGCTTACACTTCTCTCCCTCCCTCCTCCCTCTCCACACAATCTCTCTTACTTGCACACTCCCTCACTCTCTCTCTCTCTCACACACACACACACACACACACACACCCCACACACAAACCCTCCCTCTTTTTTCACTCTCTCTCTCCCTTAGCCTCTTGCTCATTGCCCCGCCTCTTCTCCTCCCAGCTGCACCTGAGGCTCCCTGCCACATTATTCTGTCTCACACACTGGCTCTCTCCCAGAGGTAAATTTGGATACATTTCCTATTTACATATTACTTATCTCTCGCAGTCTATTTTCTATTAACCACATTCCCCCTCCCAGACTCCCTCCCCCTTTTCCTCCCCACACAGTTCCAGCTCTTCTGCTTTCTTTCACAAACATCTATCTATTCCCAGTATGTCTGTATCACTGCAAATAATAACAATTAAGAATTTCTTAGTGTCCGATGAGTCATTCATCTCTCAGTACCAGTCTCACCTAACAACTGACTGAGATACATTTGGCATAGTGCTTACAAGATGTCATCTAAATGGAAAAATTCAGTGTGCTCTTGTTACTTTTTTGAACAATCAGACACTATTCGAACCAACAAGAAGTGGTTGGCTGCAAGACGTTTGGCAAATGGCTACTTCAGAAAACAGAACTGCACCTGCGTTTTTCCAAGAAGACTGGAGTGGTTATTTGGAAAAGGCAGAAAGGTTTTAGCCTATGTATATTCAACATGACTGTATATGGTGAATACAATGTGTTGAACACAATGTGATTTTGAAATTATTATGATTATGAAATGTCATCATGCAGAAAGATTGCTTTTTTATTTGTTACAGGGACAGATACTCTATGGTATGTGTATAGAATAATTTGGTCAATCAGAGAAACAATAGTACAGATAAAAAGAGAGAGGGATCAAAAAGAGAGGAACACTAAAAATTAAAAGGAGCAATGACAAATACGGAGAATCTGCTGTCACTATGAAGGAGGCCAGTCAATGAAGGTCTCTCAGCACCAACACTTTGGAGGTGGACACTGATGAAAAACATGACCAGAAGGCCACCATTAATAATTCATTCTGCTCAAAAACAAAGCCAGCAGGGCCACTTGGAAACAAAGGTGGAGACTGATTCACCTTTCACTGCTTTTCACCATCCCACCCCTATCTACCCCTGGGCTCCTGCTGATTCCAGTTTCAACAATAATGTGTTGGTATAAGCAGGGAGTTTACTTCTATATTACAGGTGTTCAGCTGACGAGCACACTCATCCAATTCAACTTCCAATACAGTAAATAAGGAGCTAGGGTCCTCTCTGTTTCATTCCAGGACATTTGTCCATGGCAGTAGTACTTATCCGAGTTAAGTTTACATACTTAAATTACACAGTCCAAAGTCTATTAAAACAACAATGTGGGCAATAGTTCACACAAAGACTATTTTTTCAAATTACCTTTTAGATGCTGTTAAAACACACACGGTTGACCCAGTGTCCGTCGGTTTAAGGATATTATACAACCTGATGGCCAAGGAATCCATACCAACCAGACTAGCGTGTGTCTGCTACTGCCATAATAAGATTCACCAATTCAAATATTGCTGTCAATTCTTAGTGCCGTTGTACACAACCAATATGAATATGCAAATACAAACACAACAAACACAAAATAAAAATGCATAAATTTGTGATTATTGATACTGTTCCTCTTGATTCTGAGCTGACACATTCTTTTAATGGTCAGTGTACCACAGATAATGTTTGAAGCAGACAGCAGGAGGGGGAAATGTCAAAAATAAAGCAGAAACCAAAGTAACAGCAACAATATTTCATGACAACAATGTTTAAGGCCCTAAACAGAAAATCTCATTTTCACCTCTGGTAACAATAATATCATGTATACTTCATAAACTGGGATTACTGCAGTTCAGTGGTAAAGAGGAGCTAAAGGTCAAAGACAGGCTGCCTACTGAAATCACCATCCATCATCTTCATTTAATCTCACACCACATGGCAGGGAAGACCTTTCTGACTGCTCAGGTTGAGATATTTATATTCATTATTCTGTAGCTCCTATTGTCCTTGCACCATGTAGGTCAGGATGAAACATGAATTCTGTAGTCGTCTAAAAAGATTAAACGTAAACAAAAATTGAGCTTATGTCAAAAAACAATAAATAAAAAGTGAAAAAATCTTATTGCCCAAAATGCAGGTCAATGTTGCTTTTGTATTTTTACAACTAATATGTTTCTGATATAAAATATAAAATATTTTATTAATGAATTGCCTGTTAGTTCTGCTCCTATATTACATATTTGTTACTAATGTATTGTATATTCAAAGGTCAGTGATACAAAGCTGGTGCAACTCTGCATTAAGAGGTACAAGCATAGCAGCGCCCAGCTCTGAGGCTAGAATCAGGATGACTACTTATCAGTGTCAGCATGGCTAGAAGGCTATGCTTTCAGCTATAGCTATGAAGATATCGATATAGATATACAGTAGATATAGTCACTACTGTATGCCAGCACAATTGAAACATCCACATTTCTTAAATTGTTGTAGCATAGCATGCTAATTTCCATATACACAACAAATTCTACAATAAATGAAAACATTGTAAAAGGCTTTCAAGATAAACTGTACTCTTCCAACATTTATCATTAATTGTGTTGAATTATATTGTAAACCACATCCTACTGCTTCCATTTTCTACTAAATTTGTCTAGATCAAATCAAAATGATCAGATTACAGGAATGACATTTGTAGATTCTTTTCTTTTCCAGATAGAGGTTTTTGTGATGCTAAGGAAGAAAGGCAGTATGTCCTCCAGTGTTGCTTTGTGGGTTCCTTCTGTGTGATGTGAATGGGAGCGTTCGAGCTGCATTTTGAAAATATGCACAGCACAAGGAAGGGGAATGAGGGTAGGGGCTTACACATCTTTTTTTTTTTTTTTTTTTTTTACACATCTTTACACATCTTTACTGTAAGGGCAAGAGAATAAAGGTGGTGTTGCATCCATGCAGTGGGGCTGCTCCAGACAGACAATATGAAGCAGGATAGAATAAAGGTAGGTGACCCTCAAGGTGCTATGACACCGGAAACTAGTGGTAGGGCACCCAGCTAAAGCACACGAGTTCTGTTGATGTATGTCGCATATTGTGTATCTGTGACATCAAAGTGATTATAAGTAGTAGTAAAAATTTGGGATGGATCCATACGTAGAGAGCTATCTACTCACATTCTCATTGTCCAGATAATATATATCTCATAAAATGAGGCAGAATGTTAAGCAACAAAGGAAAAAGGAGAGACAGAACTGTCATGGATTCAACTTCAAGCAGAGTGAAGTCCATAGACCCTTGCAGTTACCATGGCAGCCAATCTTATGTACATTGTACTCCATGTATCTGTATGTGGGTTATCAGGCGTGGGTGTAGTATTATTCCAGCCTGCTGCATGGCTGATGCTACCTTTGATTGTACACAAGTGCTAGTCCAATTTGACCTCAAATGTCATTACATGCTTTGTAAAGAAGGGATAAAGAATGGGCTTGTCTAAGTCTGGAGTAGGGTTAGCTTTTGGGTTTATAGTAAAGAAGGTGGAAGAACGTGGAAGTGGAACATGACTTATGTACAATGGTACAATTCAATATGCAGTTGGGGAACTATCACAAAACAGATTGTGAATAATAAAGATTAAAAATAAAGACTGATTCGATTAACCAATTTCTAGAAGAAATATTACTGCATTTCAGTGTACTTAGCCAGGTACGTAGGCACTGATATATCATACATGTATTCAATTCAAAATTAGTGATTCAGAAGAATGAAGAATCACAAAATATACAATATAAATACTACCGAGTGCTAATATTTGGTACAAACCTTAAAAGGTTTCTCCCTGTGACGTTAGGAAGAAAACTGCTGGATATTACAAAGAAATATTGAAAAGAAACAAAGAGAAGAAACAATGATAAAACTGCTTCTTTGACAAAAACAATCTCTTTGGAAGACCTTCAGTTTCATACAGTATCAGGTTCTTTACAGCTTACAGTGGTGAAACCTCAGTTCCAGCTTCTGATTACAGCTGTTGTACCTGGTGGAGAGATCCTGACCTCTGTTAACACATTGGCTGTGCTGTGTGTGAGATTGGTCTTCCAGTCGGGCCTGGAAATAGCTGGCTGAGCTTTTTTAAACTGTAGGTTCAAGTGTGGCAGTACACCTTGGGTTTGTTTAGCTCTAGGGAGACGAAAAGGTTGCTCAAATGTCACTACAACCCAACCCCCCAGCCTCCAAAGCCCAAACACAGTGCTACACCAGCTGAAAAAGGAGTTATTTTTGAATGTCTGCGATACCCTAAGGCCATGGTATGTGTGTGTACTTGTTACTGTGTGACGCCTATAAATGAGAGCAGCACAGCACTAAACATGACACATGCAATCTATGATATCAGGTTAGGCCACATTCTGCAAAATGCTCAATAAGTTAAGTCTGACATAGCGGTTTTCACGCTAGAAAATATTCCATGTGGACACTTGATTTTTAGGGCTCCAAAATAATGCATAAGAGTGAACACTAAGACAAAGAGATTGATGTGTTGTCATGTAAAACTGCCCATACTGTAGGCAAAAACTCAATGTTTATGAGTTTGAAATGGTTAACTGTTTTGGGTACTTAATTACTAAATGTGGCAAATAACATCAAAACACACTGAAAAGATTACTGCCAGGTACCCGAATTACAAAGAGTGAGGCTGTAACCTACAGTTATTCAACTGCATGGCAATTAACTCACACTGGTGTTCCATCATATCAAACTTATTGTATGGATGACTACAACTAAAAATTACCATCAATTCACAAGTAGAATAAAATATAGTTTCTATATACTTGATATACTGTAGGTTCAACTCACCACATGGTCTAACACCCACCGTCATTTGTGCATTACTATCACAATGCCTTAGTTGATACATAGCCCTGATTTACAAAACAATAGCACCTGTTCAATAAGGGCAACAGTCCAGCTACTTCAATGAACATTAGTATTCTCACTGAACCCAGACAACAGACATAAAGCTCAACATCGCCCTCGCCGTTTCTGTCTTTTGCTTCTCTTCCCCGATCCCCACCCTCCTCCATCTTCCTTCTTTTCCATTCATTTGGTGCAGCTATTAATAGCCCCGCCACCCGCCTATCAATACCATCACTACTCCAGTAAGAGGGAGGATGTGGGTGTGTGGCTGAGCCAGAGGAATGAGAACAAATGAGCTCAACTACAAAACGTTGGTAATAAAAGAGACAGGCCCAGAAAAACATTATGCGTAGCAAAGAAAAGAAGAATCAGTATAAGAAATGAAGAAAGATCGCACATAGAAAAGTGAAAGCTGGATAGTGTAAACAGGGCGCAAGGATGAATGAAAAAAATTCTCTTAATTTTACAAAAAAATTTACCAAAAAAACCCCCACAAATATTCAGAAAATTTTACACAGCAGGAGAAAGACTATGTAAAATATATGACTCTAGACAGAGAAATATGAACATTTTCACACATTCCTTTTCTACAATCCCCCCTCAGTGAATAAAATGTTATTTTTATAGGTCCACATTCTTCCATCTCTCCTTTTTCCTCCTTCACCTGTCCCCTCTCTCTGCTTTTTGATCAAGGCAGGTTGTTTCACCCGTCTTTGTGTAACAATGAGAAAGACTATTTGTATTATCCATGAAAGCAAGGCTTACTGTCTGCTCTGAGTGTTTATATCAGCCTCTCCTATTGCTGGTGCTATTACCGTCTACACCAGTGTGGCTTTGTTATCCAACAAATGGTTTATTAATCTCTTTCGGTGAATTTAAGTGTTGGTCACAGACGTTTATTTAACAGTTTGGAAGAGTTTAGATTTACTACAGAGAACGAGTCATTACCAGAAATTATTAAAGATTATTAAAAGATATTCAGGCCCTTATAACATTTACGTAACCATTGAAATAATTTATTTATTAGATATTTTCCTCATAATTATTTAATGTATTGTGCAACTAACTCAAAGCTGGCGGCAATACTGAAAGCTGTAATGTCATGCAGTGCTAAATGAAAGTGTTCGCCAACACACATTGTTCAGATTGACAGCTGTAATGACAACATCAGTATCAATAGTGATGGTAGTGACACAATATCAGAATAACTCAGGCCACTCTCACCACTCTAGATACCTCGCGATAACTAATGTAACCTTTACGTCTATTTTATCCTCTGCTACTAAACCAATAAGACAAGACTGCTCAAAAAGACGTATCCTGTACTAACTCACATACATTCCCATAAAAATGTAAGAAATGTGTAAACTCTACTCGGTGTCCAGAGTGTCCCTATCACTGATTTGCGTGTGCTTTTACCTTAGTAATGAGGATGCGGTACTGATCAAGCAGGTCGTGGTTGTCGTGGCAACCGGACAGCAGTTGCCAGACTTCAGCTCTGAGTGCTTCAGGAATGCCACTGCGAACCAGTGAGGGTAAACCTTTTGGGCGAGTGGACAGGTTTCCATGCCTGTTATACACACACAAGCATAAGTAATCCATTATTTTGTAATCTCATGTTAATTTGCCCAAAAGTTGGACACAGGTGATGATTATTGTTTTTGTTACGTTATTTAGGTACGAAGAGTTGTCGAAGTTACACACCTCTCACAACATTACTCTATATTCATTTCACAGAACAAAATCATTAATAACTGTAGTATAATCAGTGTGAAGTCAATTTTTTTTTCTCTCATTGTATTCAGAGAGCAGAGAGCTGCCTGAAAACCCCGTTATGCATTCATACTGGTATGGACCATTAAACTTAATTTTCTAACAGTAGCGCAAGGTTCTAAGCCTCAGTAAAATACACATAATTTCAATATAGACTACAATATTGAAGACAACATCAATATGTATACAGTAATACTAGTATGTGATAGTACTACCTACGTCAAGTACATTTTTGAGTATGGTATAGTGAGGATGGTACAAACTAAAATATTCTATTCTAGACTATAAACCAGAGTGCCGCCATGCTGTTACCATTCCCCCAACATCGAGAAATATCCCGCTTTTGAAAACACAACATCAGCTCTTTTTAATGACGCTTGAAAGCTCATCATAATGCATTTGTTGAGGCCATATGAAACCAATTTCCCAATGAACTACTTCATCCCATAGTGCTGATGCAACAGCAAGAAAACAGGCTGTGCAATCAAATGAAAAGCCAGAAACATCTTTTATTCAGTTGATTGTGTCAATGGCTACACCTAATGCTGTTTCAGTCCTGGTTATTGCAAGATTATGATGATATGGGTTATTGTAGATGAATCTATGGCCATAATAGAGCTATATTGTTAGACATACAGACTGGTGTGATAGATAGAATAGAGAGGCCCCCCATTCATTTGCATTCATTTGTGGACTTGTCATAAAGCTTCTGTACATGATGACGCTTCTGTACACGATGAAGACACTGAAGGCTTTAAATCTAACTTAAATGTTTGACGTAATTGCATTTATTACTCATAGGCAATATTTATACTCGTTTACACAACATGTTCTGTTTACATTAATTTATTGTCAGTCTATAGTTCCACTGCCTTGCTCTACTATACTTCTATTTTTAACTAAATTTATTCTTGTTTCTCTTTGTCGTGTCTTACTAACTTGTTTTGCAGTTCAATGTTTCTGTACCTCCATTTCTATATATCCGTATACAGATTGCAAGCATCTGTGACAATCGCATTTAATTCAAATTGTTTTGTCATTTATGTGCATTGTCGAGATTTCTCAGTCTGTCTGTCTTTTTCCAGATCGTACCATCTGTTGAGGATTCCTCCCCACGACTCCAGGATTTTCTCAGGACAGTCTTTGGAAACATCACCTGTCCCACTGGAGATTTCACTGTCGCTGTCTGCAGGAAATATTCACACACCCACATATTAGACCAAAATGAATTGGTCCTGACAACAGTAATCGTTGTCTATATGAAAAAAACAGTACTCAAACAAACACTTTGTTGACAACATCTGACACTGTTTATGTAGAGTGCCTCCATCACGCAAGTTTAAGGAACATGTTCTCTGGACTTCAAGATGACAAAGAACAAGTTTCACCTGTTTCCGAGTGAAGGTCACCTATTGTTCCCAAGTTGGAAATGTTCTTTAGCCGTTTGCAGTTTGTGACGAAGACAATGGGTAATCAGCGCAGTGAACCACTTGTGTTTAGGTGCAGAGGCACTAAGTGACTGTCTGGCCAGCTCTGCTGCTGGAGAAATGAACTGATACCCACGCAGAGACCACACAATGGAGCAAACACACACAGTTTCGCCCTGCATGGCTGGTTGTATACTGATAACATGTATTATTTGGCGTCACATTTATGCATGCCTGTACATACATATGTATTGACTATACACAAAAAGTCACCCACATACAATAAGTATTGACTAAAAACAAAAAATGACCCACTTGCAGTTACACTTTAGTTCGAGGTTACATCCTAATGCATTTCCCGCATTTTTGATGTCAACATTTTTGTTAATTAATTAATTTTGTTTTAGAAATACAAAAATAATATACATCCTATTTTTCAAAAAGTGGGAAAACATTCAAAAATATTGGACATACTGTCTTCAGTATAAATGATACTAAAAGACTAAATGTCTTCCCATTATATGTCACACAAGTCAAAACAATGTTGCGCAATTCTGTTGCACAAGTGCAGATTTTCATACTGCTTCTGTTTCTATTCGTCTCTGTTTTAATAAGTACATATTGTATAAAACATTTTTCTTAATTTATTTCTTAAAATGCAAGTATCTTGTGCTGCAACACAAAATTCCCCTTGCAGTGTATATACAGTATGTGTGTATATATATATATATATATATATATATATATATGTGTGTGTGTGTGTGTGTGTGTGTGGATAGATAGATAGATAGATAGATTCATTTCGATTCGATTCGATTCTACAAAGCGAAAAGAAACCACTCACCAGGGCAAAAGCATCATTCTTTTCCATTAACACCTCCTCTAAGACCTCAACATTAAATAAGGAGTTAAGACATTTTTGTACTTGAGCATTCAGTAGCTATGTTCAATACACTTGTGCTCCTATACATCCTTACAGTCTTAGCAGGTGCTTTTCAGGTCTTTATAAATGTTTGATGAGCCCTTTCAAATGGTTCAGACCCAGGACAAAGCTGCTGCGTCTCTGCCCAGATTGCCTAAGGTCACATGGCGAGAAAGCGTGAGTCTAATGCCATCACCAACTTACCAGGTGATGAAAGCAACCACCAAGGCAAGCACCATTAGTGTTACCTTTTAATCTAGAGTGGGTTATACATTCACTGCAGGATTACTTTCAAATAGGATCTCTTTGATACTAAAGCTGGCCGGTTGTGGATTGATTTTGTCTAAACTAAAGCAAGCACAATCTCCCGACTAACAACATAAAGATGTTTCTTTAAAAAAAATTCTTCTTCATTGTTGTTATTTTATGTTTTACATCATGTTTTATAGACCGTAGTGGCACAGTTCTGTGTTCATGTATATAAAATAAGAACTGTCTGTATTCCCGCACGTGTTTATACAAAAGGCTAAGAAAAACACAATAAGAAATGATTACAAAGCACGCTGTGAAAGGAAAATGTGGAGAATTTTAGCTGCAGGCCTATTTTCCACATTCACAGCTTCCAAGAAAAAAAACATTCACATGTATTGAATCTGTGTGCTTGCAGCAGTGGAATCTACACTGGGAGTGTATTCAGTTCTGTGCACAATGAGTCCGACCTTCGGCTCCACAGCCCTGACCACCTCCAGATTTCAGCTCTGAGGGAGTGGAGTGGCATTATAGAAAAAGCCCTGTGAATGGCTTCTACAGTGCCAGTTGAAAGCCTTCAGCTCTAGTCTTGGCAGCTGACTTGTGACTTTAGGCGAGTCAGCAGCTAGACATAAGAGATGAATTTTGCCTCCCTTTGGTAATGTATTTAGGTGTTACCTGTTCCCCGCACAGGGGGAACGAATGTACCTCTAAATGATCCATCATGTCTACTATTTTGTATTTGAATATTTAAAATAAATAGTACAGTGAGATAAAACACTTCTGGGATATATGAAATGTAAGGCCTATTATGTAGGAGGTGGTAGCAAAGAGGCTAGAGGAACGGGCTGGGGACCAAGAGGCTTTGGACCCAGAGGTCGCCGATTCAAATCCCAGCTCGGCCGAAGATTTGGGTGACGCGGCATCCCAGACCTGGGCTACCATTAAGCTTGGGAACGTGAGGTTACCGGTTTATAACCTGGATTGGCCGAAAATCGTGTGAGGCGCCGCCATCTGTCCGCTGCAATCCACCACCCTGGGCCCTTAAGCATGGCCCTTAACATCCCTCATGGGGCAGCCCACTACTCCGCATGTGCATGCTGTGTTGTACTAACTGTTCCTTTTAAAAAAACATGTTCTGTACTCATACGTGGAACGCAGAGAATTAATTTCCCCATCTGTGGAACTAATAAAGATGTCTCTTCTTATTATTATTCTTCCTCCATCTGACAAGGTATATGTGTTTAATCAGTTCTTCAATCAATGCCTCAAAAGGTTTACAGAAGTGACCCATTTTTGTCTAGTTCTGAAGGAAAGTGGAATTTGGACAGCGCAAACAATGCGAGGTCGTATTTTTAATGAAATAAAATGTGATGAGATTTAGACTTGTCTAACATGTGTATCTATATGTGAACTCAGGAGGCATTTGATAAGGAATTCTGGTTCCTTATCACTCATGTAAAGGGATGGCCTTCCAACGATTTTAAGAATTTAGCTGATATACATATAAGTGATTATGTCCTGTGGTATTTTTAGTGCATATTGTACGGTGACCAAACAACCAAGGAAGAAAGAGAGATGTCCATACCTTCATCAGCTTCCTCCTCTTCATTGGGTGAGGCCACTTGTACTCTTCCTTCATTGCTTCTTTCTGCCTCCCTTTGAAGACTCACCACCTCGAACATGGCGTCACTCTGACCCACCTTCGCTGGTGCCTGCTGTATACACACAAGACATTTTCAATTCCCACTATTGTAAAGAGTTTTTGATCAAGTATATAATCATGTAAGAAAACTAAACAATTACTTATCATAATGCTAATGATTATAATAACTAATTAAGTCAAGTCAGACTTATTTATATAGCATATTACAAACAGCAGCAGTAAGGTCAAAGTGAATGAGGTCAGCTGCAATTTACAGTAGTCTAGACGAGAGCAGATTAAAATAAAATTTAAACAAAAATGTACCTATCTATGATTCTTAGTTGAGGAGAGCTGTTCTTTCAATCAATCAGTTAATAAATCACAAAATTAACACCGACTGTCAAAAGTCCAGAAACCTAAAAGTATTACACTCAGGGATTTGTAAACCTGGTACTGTTACAAAATACTGAGCTGTAAAAACTTAACTGAATGATCTTGTTGCTGCGACGGTTGACATAATTTTGTAACTGTAAAGTTTTAGGTGTTAGGTGTTTAAGTGTAAAAATACCATCATACAGCTGTTTCTTAAATCCTTTATAATAGACTAAAAACTGCTTGAAAGAACATAGACATCAGCAGACTTGACCTTGAGTGTCATAAGCTTCTGATGTTTATTTCTGGTCTATTCAATTACTGTACAGCTATTGCCTCTCTCATCCACCTGGTAGAACGGATCAATGGGCTGCATTGATCTGCCCACTCGCATGGCGTCTAATGATTAACTCAGGACAGTGATGAGAGGAAAAACTGAGAGTGAATATCAAGCCTATTTTTAGAAAAAATCAGAGGAAGCTTAGGGAACATGTTTGCTTTGCTTTGGCCTCTGCCAGTGAACAAATTACGGTAACCCTACGGCATTAATTATTAACACTGATAAAACTAACAATTTAGTTTTTGGCATCACAAAAAATATATATATTTTCAATTCCAGAGACATGCATTCAATCTTGGCATGTTTAAGCCTAGTATTTGTTTAAATATGCAAATATTTTGTTTATGTTCAAATGTTACAAAGAAGTAAAGTCCCATTCTTGCATTTTCCTCAGTCTCAATTGTGACTTAGAAACTGACTAGAATTTTGAAAGTAACTTGGACTCAGTGACCAAGCCCACAACTGTGGTCGATTCGTTCCTGAGAAAGCAGGCACTTCATACTTTTTCCAGAAAAGGAGGCAAAAAACATTCTTAGAGCCTAGCACCTTATTGACTCCTTGGTACTCGGCTAAAAACAGTTTTTGGCAAAGTAGGACAACAGGACTAAATATTTTACATTATGTGCATATCGTCGCTGATTAGCCATCTTTCACAAAAACTTTACCAAGAGAATATTTTAATTAACTCTTAACCACAGTACAAGTCAAACACTCTTCCATTTACTGAGGAGATTACTACAGAGGAAATCAGGCAGATGAGTCAGACCACTGCTGTTAATTACCCAAATGCCAATAATGCGACAGGGCCTCTTATTAGCCCCTACAATCCAAAGCTTCCCCACACATCACTGCTTTGCCAGCTCCCCACGGCCTCCTAAAGGAGATGCATTTTAACAGGAGAGAAGAGGCTTACAGCTTAGCCATATTTTTTAAGCACCTGCACCAGCTGTTCAGAATGGATGTCCTTGTCTTGGCAGGAGGTAACCAAATGAGCATTGTTCACTTCGTCTCAGATATTTTAATCAGGCAAGTTGTAAAAAAAAAAAAACAACAACTTAAAATAGGAAACATTTTGGTGCATGCAATGTTTGCCACACATTAAATTGTAAGGTGCAGCATACATACTGTTTATTTGTTACTATCAACAATACACATCAGATCAGATCTTGTGCATTTTCAGAAATAGCACATTTAGATTTTTACAGAGAGGCTGTGAGCAATACATAGCCTCACAATTTATATTTTACAATGGACATCGAATCTTGTAGAAATTTGAGGTTTAGCAGAGGGAGAGAATAATATTTCTGCAACAGCAGTGCTCCAGCTTTGTGCATTAGACACAAAGTACAGGCAAAAGTTGGAGATGCACAGATGGTAATAAACAAGTCAGCTGATAAGATATTGGCATCTTTCAGCACACATCTTAAGATCTTACAAAGTGTTTTAGTTCTCTTGGGAACAGCTTTTGACTGGTCACTGACACACAAACTAACACGCTTTCCAAACTGCCTGCTCTGACCTCCTCCTCCACGCCACACATCCTCCAAGCTGCCATCCACTCTCTCCATTTGTCACTTGTCTCTCTGACAAGCTTGAGCTTGTCAGAGATTGGAAACTAATGCTGCCGTGGGCAGTAAAGCCCTTTGAGATATATGTGATAATGAGATGTATTAATGAACTTGACTTAAACATGACTATGAAAAACAGCCTAGAGACGGTAATTATAAAAAAGAACTTCATTTAATTATTTTCATTATATTTATACGTTTATATAAATCACTGTAAGTGAGTGGGAATGCTGTGCATAAATTGAGGTACAATGAACTTCATTACGTACACTGACAAAATACCAAGCATTAGAAAGGTACGTGCTAAGTATGAACATGTGTGTAGATGCTGTAGAACAGCTGCAGTGGAAATACCTGTCTGAGTTTAAGGTAAAAGGTCTCACTGAAGGTCTTGCGGCTGAAGTACCAGAAGCGTTCATTTGATGGATAGACCCTAACCAGAGTTTCCAGCAGGAAACGCACTGGCTCCACCACTTCAGTAACTACCAGGTCTACTGCCACCGTCATGTAGACTTGTTTATCTGGACCACACCAGGGAGAAAGGAAGAAAAACAAGGTTATGGCTGAGGACTCATGTGAGACTCCATAGTTTGTTACTTGCGATGAATCATCAAACCTAGGTTAAAGAGAATGCGGATGCTGTTGTCAAAAATGTTGAATTGGTGTTAAATACAGAGATAAGCCAAAAGCTAGTATACACTAAGGCTGATTTTTATGATTCTTAAAAAAATCTTTAAGATTGCAATGCATTTTTTCTTTTTTAATAAATGGTCATACTAGGCCGGAAATACACAGCATGTATCCTGTGGGGATGTCACACCCCCTAGTGGATAAGGAAATAACATTAATGTTTTCAACTTCACAACTGGAGTCCATACAACAAATGTATCAAGTGGGTGAACAACTCATCCTGTTGATAAGCCCTGCAGCTTAATCATTTTTTTTAACATAGTAGATGGTACATCTTATGTTTTGGCTGTAATGTTTTCTGAAAAGGCCTCCATTCACTGATCTCACGCTTTCTTTTTATAATAGAATTAAAATTGTCATGTTGCGTGTGCATTTTGGGCAAAAGCAATTACTTGTTCCTATTCAATATGGACTTTGGGCTCACAATGCTGCTGTTAATTCTGTTTGTCTCTGTTTGCTCTGCTGACTCACATGTGTCCATGTGCTTTCATGTCCAAAAACACATAGAGCTTCACCAAGCAGCGGGTCAAAGGGCAGGACACAAAACTATAAGTTATGTTAGAGAAAAAAAAGCGCAAGTATCCCACCAAAGGTCCATTGCAAGCACTGTAAAATTTCCAGTCATGACCTTGAGCTTTGTGCAGGATTTTTTTCATTTTTGTGACAAGAATTTATGGAATTAATTCCTACTTTACATACTTCTGGTCAAAGGTGAAAGAAAAACATTTTTTTCATTTTTTTTAAAAACTGAAATTTAAATGTAATAATTATTATGATTTCAATTTAATAATTTATCATTTCAATGTAAGAACCTAAAGGGTACAAAGGGTAAACAGTAAACTGCAATGGTTCTAAAAAAAAAAAAGAAAAAGCATTAAGAGCACAGCACTTTGTATGAACTGCAAAGTCAGAAGCTTGCAAGAGCTACATAGTAGCTATGATGAGTCTTCACCTTTAGGCGTGTCTTCATTCAGTGGCTGGAAGGCGGTCATGTTGGGGTTCCATGTTCCACTAATAACATAAGCCTTCCCATCAGAGCTCTTCCCCATTGACTCCTGTATAGACATTTATTCATATTTTTATGTTATATTAAACTGCAAGTCACTTGAACAAGGCTTGAACTTCATAACTTACAGTGTGTGCACAGATGTTTAAACTTCAAATAAGCTAAACCAGCCCTATCTACACAATTAAAAAGATTGTAATATGTTGAATGATTCAATATCAGTCTGGTGCTGGTTCTCCGGTGTTCCACAAATAAAATCAAGTATGTACTTTATGAACTGTAAACTGTATTTTACCAAAACAAAACCAGGACAGTTTTTGCTCACCATGTCTACAAGATGCATGTCACTGTTGCAGACTTTCTGTCCTGGACTCAACAGCATCCCAAAACACCTAAAGGAAAGACACAAGAGGTACAATCACAAATGGATACTCACTAATCCTACTGCAGAAGCACTGTCATTTACCAGCATGATCTAAGGAAACTTAATTATGAGGAAAAAAAAATCAATTCACATAACTACACAAATAAATTAATACATTACTGTGTCCGAGGCATTTCAGGTATTAAGATGACACATCATTGTCTAAGTCATAAGTATATAATTTTAGGCCGCATTATAATTGTCTTTACACCCTGATCAACTCAAAAGAATAATCCTCTCCTGTTCTGCCATCAAGTGGTCAGCATTGGAATTTCTCATTTTTACAGACAATGGTTTTCAGTTAAACACTAATAGCTCAAACTGATTTTACAAAGTAAGGTCAGATGTCTTGTGACATTTCAACATGATTTATATGCATGGACAGAAGACACTCTCTCTAACCTAGGAAACATTCACCTGCTGTAATTACAGAAAATAACACACTGAATCTTCAGAGCACATGATGCAAGGCATACAACATTTTAAAAGAAATTACCATCAAAATCAAGGCTATTATATCATGAATATTTATAAAGACTGGAGCAGCTCTGAGCACAAAGGAGAGGAAAGGTGTTTCTCTCTGATAGCAATCAGAGATGAAGGGTGGGGAAGAGAACGGGTAGTGATGTAGCTGACCTAGTTTCTTAGTGATGCCATGCTGCTAAAGCATGTAAAAACATAGTCATAACAAAGATAGCAAGTCTAATAACACTTTTATTTTTCTCAATGCTTCTGTGTACTGTTGTTACAGTAGGATGAAGGATAACGTTCATGACATAACTACAGATTTTATGTATCACTAACCAGCATGTATGAAGCAGCATTTTGTGCTCTACATGATTATCTCCATTAATCTGTCCGCATACGGGAGTCCACCAGGGCCTCCTATTGACAGTGAACCTTACCTCTCAATGCCGAGCTCCTTGTTGCACATTTGCTGAACTGTAACCACGACCTTCTTCTGTACGCCCTGTCGCAGCTTGAAATAAAACTTATCTCTGTCCTTAGGCACTGGACTGGAGAGGAAGAAGGGCTTATTATATAAATCTTTAAGGCCTCCCATTTTGAGTATAAAATAGTGTTGCTACAGCACATTAACAAAATATCTTTCCATCTAATAAGCCTGTCAAGCCTTGTCAAAAGAAAAACTGTGTGTGTATTTTATACATATGCATATGTACAGTATATATGAGCCCTCTAAAACAATGGAACAATATTTTGTTTGCCATTACTCTAATATTTTGTTACTGATAAAGACAGCATAACTTTCAGTTACTAAGACCTCTATATCTGCATGTGTGTGTGTGGACCACATACCTGTAGTTGCCCTTGCCGTCATCCTCTTTGATCTCCAGCGAGACTGTAAAGGTATAGAGGTCGCTGTCTGGTGAACTGGGCAATGTCATGTCCCTGATGTCTGCCGGCCGAGAAGAACGCCGAAAGGCTGTTGAGAAACTGTACAGGATCCGACTAACCTGGATAAAACAAAGGACAAGAGAAGGCGATGCATTTAAGACTGACAGTAAAGAAGGTGGGAATATTGGAAGGCGACTCGAACAAAAACAATAAGAAAATAAAATCTAAAGCACATACAGTCTCATTTAAGAGCAAGCAGAAAGGAAAGAATGAAATGTTGTAAAAGGAAATTGGTGAACAAAATCAATGTACATAAACAAAAAAATCAACAGAACAAAAAATAAACAAAATGACATAAGGGCTAATTTTCTACGGGCAGACTGTAAATTATTGAGTTACACACCAACAAGCACAGTGCCCTCAGGTGGTTCAATAGTCAGTACATCCAGGAGTGTGGTAAATTCATACCATTTATACCATCTGTATACAGCACGACTACTTTGAGTTAAAAAGCAGATATCAATTGGACCATCAGTTTGCAGGGGATATAACTCGTTTCTTTCTCATTGGTAACACTGATTTATGACATCATAAATTCTCACTATTTCACTAGTGGCCTACGTCATTTATGCCATTTGTAGTGGCTTAGTACTGCACAGACAACTGAAAACAATGATACCTTGCAGTTTGTAATATGGAGAACACATATGTAACTCACAGCTTCTTTAATGTGGCAAGAGAAGACGTGGATCTGAAAGTCTTCAGAACTTCGGTAACTCTCAGTGAAGGAGAAACAGTCACCTTCCAGTGATCCCTCCCGTCCACGAGCACAGAACAACACCTTGTAAATAGGGAAGCAGGCGATCTCTGTACCTGAAGCCTGGTCCACAATCCTGGAGAGAGTTATTTTAAAGACAGTGTGTGTCAATGTGTAAAATTTTAAGTTAACACTCTACCTCAATGATGGGGATGAAATTTTATATTCAATCAAGCATCTTTTCATACAGGAAGTAGGGCTTCTACATTACAGCATTTCCTACGTGGTAAAAAAAGACATCTCATTTCCTCTCTGCTCTATCTACACATTATATGTTCTCTATTTGTTTTAATAATTCACAATGGTTGAGCAGCTTATCTCAAACTGGCCAGACTTTGTTAAACTACCATTCTTAACAAAATTATCTACATTTTTTTCATCTTAGGCCATTATATTTGACTCAAGTTTCAATACACATAGTCTCTCTCCGAAAAAAATATTGACCTGACAGAGCCATCCGGTCCACAAGGGACATGTAGGGTGATGGGAATGGGGATTGCACTCTCAGCTCGCAGGGTGGCCATGGCCTCCTGAGCCTCTGCCTCACTGCGAGGGGCTTTGACCCAGGTGCAGCCAAGATAGGACAGCTTGTTAAACTGGACACTGTCCTCCTCTGGGACCATAGGGCTGGATGGTTCTGGGCATGCTTCTGTGGATACAAAAAGATTGAAAAATTTTATTTTCTCAAAAGTTAAAATGTGTCATTGGGGTTTGTTGTGTATATGTTAAAATAAAGGAATGGCTCTTTATTGTTTAGGAAAAATGTAGATGAAACTGTCTCATTAACATTTGACAGCAACATAGAACAGAATAATGAGAAATTTAATTTTATGGAATTAAATTCTATGAGTCTGATGGCTCAAGGGTAGGCAAGTGCACTGAACACACAAGATATACAAAGATAAGAAAATACTACAACCAGTAGAGTAGTGTTTTGTTTTTGTTGGGGGAGTCTTGAAATGATCTTTGACCTGAAAACTTCACATTTAGCAAACAGGAAGTAGAACAATGAGCAGCAGCTGGACTTCCACTGCTGACTGTCTCTTTACACCACACTAATCATGATTTCCTCCACTCACTCTGCAGTTGTGCAGCACCAAACACTGGTACCAAGTAAGATCTCAAAAGTACTTCAAAAGAACTGCATGTGAAACAAACCTATTATACACCACACAAACACAAAATGTGTTACAGTATTTACATGGTAAAATGGACACAATTATGAGATACCTAATTTTTTCCTGTTTTCTGTGCTACGAGTTTCTTTCTTAGCAACATTATGAATATAACCATTTGTATGTGGAGATAGAAATGTGCATGTGCTTCCTTCCTTTGTGAGACATTATGTATATTCCATATACTATATATTATGCTATTTGGTTCATTTCACTTAAAAGTGAACCTTCAGTTAAATAACTTTACATATGACTACATAATCAATAAATACATACAAGGGTACATTAGTTAAATAATCTGATCCTGGATATGACATGTTTATGCAGTGTTTGAAGAGCTAAATCTTCTTATTTGTTTTTTTTAAGGAAAGTACTGGACTCAAATTCCTAGTATGTTCTCACATGCATGGCCAATAAAATTTGATTCTGATTCTTATTTCTCCTTCTTCTTCTTTAGGTTATTTAATTTGATTCTTTCTTATTTGATTTAAATCACACTTCAAACAACCACTTTTTTTGGGTATAGCAGTTTGGGGTTATATGGTTTGCCAGGACAGAATCTATTTACAGAATCTCAAACTTTTAGGCATAATTAACAAATAAGTTATCAGGTAACTCCACGATTCCTAGATCATGAAGTAAGATTGTTGTACCGTTAATACAGTTTTTATACAAGAGGCTCCTGAGGCCTGAAGCTTGTAAGTTGCTAATGCTAATGAGGTAAATAGTGCAATATCTCAACTATAGTTAGGCGTGCTGTTTTTGTAATGATGTCTGACCCAATCCATCCTTCCTGATATACAGAGCCAGTAAATTAGCACATTAAGATACCAGCCAGTCAACATGATATTGCAAAACTAGATTTTCATATGTCAGGTCAGTACTGTTTCACAAGTAGATGTTCCAACTCTAATAGTGAATACCAGCAAAACAAGAGATTAGCCAAACATAAGCACTATAATTAATGATTGCTTATATCTAAGTTGCTGCTCAACTATTATTGTGCAATTTAATAACCCAACTGAAAACCTTGTGGAAAGAAATAATGACATAAGACATGAAGTCTTTTTCGTTTGCAACATTCTTCCACTATAGCCTACACCTTTCAGTTTTCCCAGAATGAACAATCAAGTCCCTCATTTAGGCTATTGTATTTTATTGCCCAACATACAACATAAAAGCAGTATAGCCAGGTAAACAAAATAATTATAACTACATATCCATAATGTCATAGTTTCAGATGAGGTGTGTACAATAACAAACCTAACCGTAATATTCACTACACAAGTAAGTAACTGTAAATGGACCTAAAAAAAGGTTAGAGAATATACCTGGGGGTTGAGGCTCCAGGATTTGGCTCTCTGGGTCCTTGTGCTTCTCCATCTTTTCCACACAGCTCTTCTCCACTTTCACCTGATCATCATCATCCTCCAAAACCTCTTCCATTGCTTTTTCCAGCTGCTCACTTCCATTCCAAGACATCTAATGGAGGGAAGGAGAGGAAAACAAAAGGCATTGGACAAAGAGAAACAAAAAAATAAAACACAACAAGGAAATAAAACATAGTAAATGAAGAGACTGGAACTTCCTCGACTGACTCAAACCTTTGTCAAAACCTTTTGAGCATATTTCCACTTACTGTCAACATGCCTTCTTGATTATTACATAATTTATACTGCACCATTCAAACCATTCATAAAATTGTCACAAAGTGTCGACCTGACCTTGAGTCTGGGTTTGCCCTCAGAGCCCTGTGGTGACCCAGCAGCTCCAGACTGCACAAGGACAAACTCCTCACTGGTGATGGTGGCCACGGACTCTGTTGAGCTGCTGACTTTTCCCAGTGAAGAGCGGTCATCCATGGCTGGCTGGTTCACTCAGGGTTGGCTGGGGAGTCCACACTTACAGCTCTCCCCTTCCCACCCTGTCCACCCAGCTCTGCAGGCAGTGGACATACACAACAAACATAATCAGCGTTATACTGTTCAGCTCTATACAGCTTTATACTATTCAGTTTCAGCATTGAAACTGGTTCTTTCAAATACGTCCACTGTTTTAATTACTGCACAAGCTAATACGCAATGAACAGTGGTGTTGTCCTGATGTTTATTCAATACATCAGGGTTTCATAAGTCACAATTAAGTTACTGTTTGCAGTGCTGTCATTGTTATGTACACATAGCTCATCTAAATATCAAAACACACCCAGAATCCAGGACCTCAACAGCTTTAAGACTCAGACAATAGCCAAACAACTTCCTGGTTTTGTATGCCACATTTCTAGGTTTCGAGTCTGTCCAAAAGTTCATTCAAGCACCCTATCATCTTTGTGTAATGATTGGAATGCTTAGAATGCTTTGAATGCTCATGGTTCATTAGTATTAACAAGCATCTGAACAGTCCGTTTAAATCCCTAATGGCACAGCACCATAGCAGTTGGTACTTTTTTTGAAACAGGTGCAGCCGATATTTGGATATGTGGCAAATCTTATGCATATGCGCTTAATGGCGTACAGCCTTGCAGACATTTCTTTACAATAGCTATTTTGTGTTTTTCAATTTAATGAAACAGTGTGTTGTTCTACAACTAAGTAGTTTATGGGTAAGTTATGGTTGGCATTACATTCAGGTATTTTATTTCTTTTACTCCAATAGACTCAGCACAGGAAGAACACACACATGCACGCACGCACACACGCGCAAATAAGCAAACCAATGAGGAAATACACAAACTTGAAAACAAAAGTACAAAGGAGTGATTCATTTATACAGGGACATAACTGCATGCACACAAACGACATTTATACGCACATAACACAGGGAAATTTAATTTATACGTGGATGTGCATTCACACAGACATACATATGAGAAGCAAAAGGATCATGTGGTCCAGTCATACCCATTCAATTACATAAAGCACAGCATGAAGCAGAAAAGTGAAAACTCCCATTGATTCACTGGAAAGAGCTGCAATGAGAAGCAAACCAGATTAGAAACACAGATATTGTCAGGGCAGGCTGGAAATTTAGGCACTAGATCTCATGGCCCATCTTCTGAAATGAGACTGAATATGAAACATGTGATATACACACTCCTGACTATTCAACACGACTACTTAATAAAGACATAAATAAGACTACTTAATAAAGAGTAGCAGTAAAATAAACTAACTCATCAGGGCTTTTGATATATTATTGTGTAAATTCTATCACAGGGAAATATGGTATGTGACTTTGATTTAATCCAATGAAGATTAATTAAGAGACACCCATCAGTTGCCAATGGGCCATTTCAAACCAGGAAAATACAACCATAGAAAGTATTTTTCCAGACTCGTTGGTCTCTTTTGGCTTTGCTGTTCTTTAGCAGCTGGACAGTTGGTTCTTCCCTCACTCCCACTCCAAACACTTGCAGATTTGCACCCAGTCATTACCAGCCTGCTCATCCAATACAGTGCCACTTGGCAGTCTGGCTAACCAACCACTGCCTGTATGGAAACTGTGAGTGACCCGTGGTGTAGACAGACTGCACAGCACCACAGCACACAAGCTGGACCCACATCACAATCTAAAATAAAATTTTTATCTGAATGAATCACTGATGACCAGACCTGTCAACGCAGCATGGCAAACTTATTCAGTGCTTAGAAATATAAAACATTGTAAGATTATGCTTGATCTGATTACACAACATGTTGCAATTGGATGGTTGACTGTCAACTGTTATTTAGCTGTAACTTCAGCACTGCCAGTTTTGTACATCATATTGCTAAAGAATCCAACACACATCATGTTAGAAATATCACTACAATAAATAAAGACTTAGATGGGTGACTCAACAAAGCCACATCAAACAAAGAGTTCAGTCCTAATTGGAGAAACCAGCTCGACCAACACTTTGTGCAGTGTAGTGACACCCAACACCTGAACATTGAATCATTTCCCATTCCTAACCAAACAGCCATACAAGTTCTTTTCATATTCAAATACACACTATCTTCCAACTTGTGTTTTTATTCTATATTCAATAACACAACTACCTCCAAATGTGACAGCGACAATGTAGTCTAATAACTGATGATATACCTGTTAGCTTCATCGTTATCACATTCATATCAAAGAAACTTCTTTCGACAGAGACAGACTGAGACACGTAGATGTAGTGATGTTACTGAGAAGAGTCCCGTGAGCCTTTCAAATAAAATAAAACTTAACTAAATCATATGTGTCCAGCAAAAGATTTGCAGGCCCTATCTGAATTAGACAACAGGAGCAGGTCTTTAATTTTGACATCCAAAACTAAGTGAAATATTATCTTACGCCTATTTCAATGCGGATTCTCCCTTTATTGTCTATAGTAAATTGCAGTTGCTACTGTCACTGGTATTTGTAGGCCACAATCTCCCACAGCATCAGCAGCAGGCTAGCGTTATAAAGCGGCTCTGTCTCTTCAGAAAATACCATTAACTTACACTGACATTTAGTGTGTACAATTAAATTGCCAGTTACTATGTGGTCAAACGCACACAAGCAGCAGTTTTGCAAAGCGGACAGACACCTCTCACAGAAAGACAAGGAAGGCAAACATTAGCTAACGACTAGCTAACTCACCCGTAGAGACACTGCAGTCTTTTCCTCTCCGTGGTAATATTAATATAATAATATGGGTTAGCGAGTCAAAGGGGTAGCTGTCAGACAGATAACAGGTGAACTAAACAGGAAGTACCTATGTGTGCGGTGCTCGACCTGCCAGCTAATGCTAAGTTTAGCTAAAGCTATACAGCTCAAAGTCCATAACAGTTGGAGCAGTAGGTGGAGGAGACACCCCGCCCGGATCCAGAGGAAAATAACAAGAGAGAAGAAGGAAAACTACGTCCCCCTTCCCACTGCATGCAAACGTGACACTGAGAAAAACACAGGTGTAGATAATAGAGCTGTCAACTCACTTGTTTACAGCGATTTGGAGTTGCTCGCTAGCTGTCAAAAGAGTTGCAGCGAAGATCGTGTATGTTTAGGGAGATGAATCACTCTGGATTTTACTGACACGCCTTCCGGTTTGGAATGTAAGCATATTTCGCGCAAGTTATTTGTTCCTCAAGATGACGTGGAACACGCATCTCTTCCATCCACTGGAGAACAACTCCGATTATGGATTTGTTTTGTCCTGTGTTTACACACATATACAACAACACGTTTACTTGTTCAGAAAATAAATGTTTATTTCTGGAAGTGGTTGTTTGCCACATGATAACCATGAGCTGGCAGTGTTATTGTTGGTTTCAGAGCTCATGACAAAGTTAATTTTTTTTTTTTCCCCCTGAATTTGATTCTTTGTCTTAATGACATCTTCATGAAACTCAGATGAATTTCGTGTGGAATTGTATTATCTTTCTATTCATCATGTGTAACTGTCTGTCTTGGTTTCATGCAGAGAAATAGATCGAGGTAGAATAAAATGATGTCTGTCAAACTAGAAATACAAGAATGCTACCATGAATGACACAAAAAGCAAATTCAAGTGGTTACAAATCTTTAATTGTCAAAAGTCAACACTGTCAAATATTACTTTTTTTCTTTTGAATGTATTGTGTATTATTTCATTTTTAGCCACATTTCTAAAAATCTTGTTTCTATGATCAAAGATAACTAGTTACAAGTTAAGTAGTAAAATATATAGTTAATACAATGGATAAATGAAAATAATATTATGACAGTGAATCCTTATCTGTAGAGGTGAACAACAACACAGAGAGAAACACAGCATTTATTCCACTGACTCCACATCAGAGATCCTAACTCTGAAAGCAAACATTAGGATCTTTAGTGATGATCTTGACTTCTGCCAGTTCTTTGTGCCCAATGTACTTTTTTTTTTGCCATTTTCAGTTAACCTAGAGAAAAATCACATTTTTGGTGAAAACCTTTGAAAAGTTTCAAGATGTGCAGCGTGTGCTCTGCTCCACAGTTGAGAAAATACACAAACTGCTCTGCTCTGCAGTTGCTTCGATTTAACCTCAAGGGAGAAGTAATTTAGAAAGGAATTAAGTGGCTGCTGATCAGTGAATCTTTAATTAGCTTTTTACGTTCCACTGAAAAGAGACTGTGCGGTGCATTTTTCTTTGATTCTTCAATAATAACACTGCACCTGTCCAAAAAGCTTGCAAAATTATCCAACATTATCACACCGTGCAAGTCAGTAAGGTTTCTTTGGTGGGTCTCACCGAGTCCTGTTGAACACAGACATCCAAAGACAAACATCACAACAAATATAATTGTGAATGGCAAACAATGTGATGTAAAAAAAAAAAAAAGCATGAAAAGAATTCATATTAAAGATTTTAAAGATTCAACATGAGAGTAGTACTGGACTATATATGTGGAGTGTGTAGACAAAATAGCACAAACTAGTAAACTGCACTCCTTCATGGCATCATGTTGGGTTCCCAGGGTGCAGCTCTCTCACACTCTCTGTCAAGAAGACAGGGGGAGAAAGTTTCTTTCATTGCTTTGCTGTTTTGCTCAATTCAATATTTACATTTCAAACTTTTTGCATCACTGTCAGCAAAGAGAAATTCACTCCATTTCATGCAGAGGGCTCAGGCACCCTCTCCTTGATTATTCATGAGTATGCACCACCAAGTGGTGGTTCAGTGCCAGAGGTGGGAACCCAAGAGCACAGATCTACTTTATTCAAGATCCAGGTTTAAATGTGTATTGGTCTACCTGTATGTACGCCATCATTTCACTGTATCTCACAGGGTGCGCACGCTGCTCGCGATGAGATGAAAACTGCTGAAAGAGGAGCACTGGAGATGAAGAGCTGCAGTGGTTTTCCAGACAGCTTGCATAGACAAAGCTCCAGTCATCCACACTCTTCCACCTTCCCTGCACCTCTAACGGGCTTCTAGAGATCCAGAGAAGCTGCAGATGTGATGCTAACCTTTAATTCTCTCGCCCCTGGAACTTCTTCACTTGTATTTCAAGCTCTATTTTGCTTTATGAGAACAAGATTTTGTCGTAGCGGCTGCAAACTGCATAATACATCTACTGTCCTTGTGGAAGTCACTTATAGATATGCAGCATGAAAAACCCATAGATGATTCTCTCACTTGGGAAAGAAATTAGCCCTCGGTCGGTAGAGACACGGCTACAGTCATCGGACAGAGCACAACAATGCCCTTCATGAGGGAGCGTAAAGGGATTTTTTTTTTACGAGACGTTTTAGAGCTACAGTTTTACCTACCATCCATAATATAATCACTGTATTTACTGACAAGAACATTTAAAATGTATAGAGTGGGTATAGAGTGAGGATCTCGACTTGAAAGTTATCACTGCCTGTCATATACTTATATGTCTTCAGCAGTAGGTTTATACAAGCTTCACTAAAATTGTCATAAAGTGACCTGCACAACAGTGGGCCTATGTCCAGCAGGTCCTCACTGGTGGGAGCTGTACGTGTCCAAATCACCAACAGTGCTGGTGTGTGTAAGTAAGGAGGAGTGTGTGTGTGTGTGTGTGTGTGTGTGTGTGTTTGTGGGTTGTGTTGTAGGAATTAGGACTGGTCACACCTCAGTGCTAATGGCTCGGGTATTCGTGTAAAAGTTGGGAGGTCGTCCCCGCTGGTTCTCTCTCAGCAGGGAGCCTCGGACGGCGGGCAGCGGCATCGCCAGTGCCTGGTTCTCATAGTGTGTGGGCATGTAGGTGACGCGCTCACCACCATTCCGCATCTCATCAGTGGTGCGAATGTAGAAGGGCGAGTCGTAGGGTGAGCAAGTGGGGCAGTAGCTTCGTCTCCCCTCTCCAGGCTTGGCAGGGTTGGAGGATCTGGCTGGCTCCGGTGGGGACATGGACAGCGGCGTGACGATTGAGCCGTCCAGGCCAGTGACACTGCAGGCATTGCAGGCAAAGTGTTGCTGAGAGATGGATCCATTGTCAGACCCATTCTTCTTACAGCAGTAGTACTACAGAAACAGAAAGCAGCTTGTCATCCTGTTACATACAATACTGTTTTCACCAGGGATTTATTGACATATGTGTAGACTAGAAAACCAAGGTCACCACTGAGCATTATCATACAGTATTTTCATTAAAAACAAACAAATGAAACTTTACAAAAAAATTAAATATGAACAGAATTGTTGTTTCAAGTGTTACCTATATGTTTCTGTCTGTTTATTTTTTAAAATGTTGAAATATTGTGTAGGTTGTAATTTGTGTGGGTACCGTGTTTACTAAGACACAGCCAAAATATCAGTGATTAACATCTCCAAACGTAAAACGAAACTATATTAATTAGTAAATAAATTAGTGTTTTTCAGCAATGAATTCATATTGAGAATAGACAGAAAACCAAAGCCTACCTGGAGTCGACAGTAACAGAGCACAGCTATGATACACAGAAGTATCACTGTGGCCAGTATTCCTCCAGTTATGACAACAGTTCCAGCTGTCATCCGACCAGCTCTCCATCAAACTCTGACACAGGCACAGGAAGTCACATCATCAACAACAGGCTCCTCAGAAGATCTGAAGTTTAATTAAATCACGCAAATGTCAGTATTACAGTAAACAGAGATGCAATCTGCTGGAATACATTTCCTATGTAAATATGGTAATAGAGCAAACGCCAAAGGTCATGCTATAATTAGGTGAGGAAAATAGAGAACATGCTGTAAATGAATTAAATAGATTGATACATTAATTAGGTTGCACATTGGAAACACAGTGCCAGCTCTTCTACCTGCATACATTACCCATCAAAGAGACCCACATTATTTTATGTCTGTATCTTTCTCACCAAAAACGCAAAACAAAGGAAAAGCAGCTTCTTTCTAACTAGATAAATAGATGATATATACAAACAGACTTACATCAGAAGCGTGTTCAAAGGTTGCAAAGGTCAAGAGAGGTCAAATCACAGGTCAAAGATACAGGCTCTCACTGCTGGACAGCCACATGCCTGTAGAGAGGTAGAGGAAGGAATGAGAGGAAATAAATAGTCCAACAGTCAAACTGGGGAATCTTTTAACATTTCACTCCACAAGGTGGCAGTGACGGGACATAAAAATAATAAGGAACACAAACTGGTCCCGTGTTTTGTCTCCTTGAAAATAACACAAATGATTTGTGTTACAAAGAAAAAACAAATATGATCCTCATGAACATATTTGGTGGCAGCTTGTTGTGATTGTATCCACCTGTTATTAAAATAACAACATACATTGTGTGTGTCAGGTACACAGACGCACAACAGCACACAACAGCACAACATGCAGCTTTGTGGAGGAGCCACAGTAAAAGTGATTTAGCAGCAAGGGGCTCAGACGGTTTGGGGTTTAATCTGCAGGCTGAGGCTTTTCCCCGTGAAGTGAAATCTCTTCCCACTGATAAAAACATGTCAACGTGATGATACAGTGGGACGGTGGGTGCAGAAGGTAAGAACACAAGGCGCACAAAAATAAATCAATAAATAATTTATCCATTCACCATAATTTTTATAGGCAAAGACAACTTGAAGATTAGGAAATAATATCCAGAAATATACACATTGATTGTTACTGATGCCAAAACATTGTTTTGTAGCTCTTCCTCTATTTCACCATGTGATTGCACATAAGAAAACAGAGTGTGTTTGTTTGGGTCCATGGGCATCAAGTAATGTGCAGTTGCCATTGTGGCCACAATGGATTGACAGCATTATACATTTCATGGAGCAGATACAGGAGTTTGTTGAACACTTTTGAAAAAAAAAATTTTGTATCATCATTGTATCATCACTGAATTGTCCCAGAAATTGCACGTTTTCTATGGGTTGAATGTCTATCATAGTGATCCTCATTTCAATTCTCTTGATTTAAACTGTTGATTTTGGTTTAATTTTCAACAGAGGAAAAAAAAAGATGGCGTCTCCTCTCATGAAAAGACAGTGAGCAGCAAACGCCGTCCACCTCTGCACCGAGGAGAAGAAAAGGGGACTGTGCTGCTCCCGCAGGCTGCGATATGAACCTCTCCACTGGCACCAAGCTCATAAACCATGTTTCTGTCACAAAGTACACTAGCCTTCAATTATTTGCGGAGACCAAACGGGATGGCAGCTGACAGATTCCTCTTACCATCGTTCATCATAACACTCTCCAGCGCGCGCAATCTCCGAGTGAGAGCACCACACTATTTTTCATAATTAATGCCAGCACAGTGACTGGGACTGCGAGGAGGAAATGGAGTCACTGCTATATCACCACATCATCCTTTACTGAGGCACACACACAATAACACATTTGTTTTAGTCACAGTTTACACGTTTGCTCTGCAAGCACTTGTTCCAGAGATTAATTTAAGTTTACATAACTTGACAAACGAAAGACAAATGAGGTATCTGCATACTTAGCGTGAGCACACACACGCACACGCACACACATACACACACACACACACAAATACTGAGAACAGACAGAAAGAAAGCTGGATCAGGCACCATAGGGTCCAGATTAGAGTGGCCCTCAATCCCCCATACAGCCTGAAGAGCCCTGTATACTGATAAGACCCTCTGCAACGGTGCACACACACACATGCATAGTGCACAGTGCACACACAACATTCACACAAGCTACCATGTACTCAGTACTGACCAAACTAAATTGGTTGGACGAGACAATGGAGACTTAGCAGCAGTCTGTGAACAGAGAGCATCAATGAGTGAAACCTGAAACACTAATATCTAACTGACAAATAAACGTTGATACTACAATATCATCCACATGCAGTCTGATTTCCATCAAAGTGATGTTGACGTTGATGTTGTGAAAACTAGGCGTGCCTCAAATGAATCATGGTCTGACGATGACCAAGAGTCTATACATCACCTTGGTGGAGCTGAAGCTGCACTGCATTCTGGTCTCAGCTCGTTTGAACATCAGACTCATTATGAAGTCACTTTTCTCTAAGAACTTTTATCTGCAACATTTTGGCTTCAGGGAGAAAATCTATCTCCCTTTGCTGTTATATCTACTGAGGTGCAATACTGTGTGATACTCAGACACACTACACTAATGGCACATTATGTCCCATTTGATCCAACCCAATATATGTAGGACTTATTGACAGCTTTTAGGTCTTTGTCACATTTGTTTGTTGTTTGTTTCCCTTAAACCCTGAATACAACTCTTCATTAATTGTTCATTACTGTTCAGTAATTTAAATGAATCCACTGATGCTCACTGATTTTCACTGTGATGAAAGAAACCATTTTTACAGTGTGTGCAGTTCGCTGCACTGCTCCACACCAGTCAGTGTCAGTGTTATGTTTAAAAGATTTATTTAGACCTCTACACTTCAATACTTGATGATTTTCATCAGCTATTTTTTTCCATCTCATTGGCAGTATACTGTGTCCCTGTCTGTATCTGTTTTAAAAAAGGCTTCCAAATGCTGTTTTTGCCAAATCAGAGTACTACTAACCCACCCCCTCTGTCTCCGCCCTGATGGAGTGGTCCCCCCGGAGTCTCTGCCATCAGTCTTCAGGAGCATCTGAAGGACCCTGCCTGCCCTGGAAGATTTTTACAAGATTGATTCTTTGGCTTTTAAATTACTCAGGCCAGCAGTCAGCTTGTGTCAGTCTCTGCTCCCCCACCCCAACCACACACACACACACACACACACACACACACACACACACTATAACACCATCTGTCCTCAGTATCCTGGGAAAATAAAGGCCACAGGTTTTGAAACAGTGTCACCTGTCCATATTTAAACGAGACGCCAAACTGCGCCCTCGTCTGTCAAAACTTTCTGTGGGAGAAAACTCTGTGACATAACCGCTGCAGAAATTCAGTATATATATCAATGTATTGTTTTGGGAAACCACAGTTTTGTCATTAAACATTATGGCTGCTGCTGTAAATGGAAAGAAGACGGGTTGTGCATCCAACTGAGCAGAAATGTAACTTTCTAATCCTGTTATCTGGCATTCCTCGATCTGGTACCTCTCTCAGTCGTCTCTGATGTGGACCAGTGTGGGCGTCTGCTTGTGTTTGTATGTGTGTGTAAATGTTTTTTTTTGTTGACACACGTGGGTGTGAAGCAAACACAATCTGGTTTGGTTCCGAATTTCTTTTTCATTCTGATTATTGACTGCTTCAGGAGAATCGTGGGTAAAATGTCAGACCAATAGGGAACATCGGGACTTGGGAAGTCAGGGTGTAAGGGTTGATTATATTAATGCAAGGGTCATTATACAACCCATGGTACAACTGAGGCTGATGATAATAGCAATAGTTTTGATCATAAATATAAGTTTGACAAATGAAGATCATAACCTGGCGATGGCACTGTAGAAAAAGTCACAGCATAAACGTCAAACGTAGACGTCAGTTAAGACAGGGGTGGGAACATAGCTAATGAATGCAGCTTTCTTACTAACATAAGCATTTGTGTTGGATTATATTTCTACAGTGCTACATTCCTTGTGCCTCCAGAAACATCCAATAAAGAAAGAAACAAAAGTGAGTTCTCGCACGCACACGTCTGAGACATGGACAGTGGTTTTGTTCCACTGTGATAAAAAAACAACTGATCAGAGCCTGACACCTACAGGTTTCTGACAGAATATGTCTCAAAACAATCACTTTCTCACTACGATCACTGACACGCCACCTTCTTCATGTACTGAGCTCAACCAACCATTGTCCCATCTTCCCCGTGCGGCCGCTGCAGCAGTTACGGCCCAGTAGGCAGAGATTGATGACACTGAACATTTTAGTTCAATTACTTGATTTTGCTCGAGGTCATTTGGGGCAAAGATTGTGGAGAACCACTCCCAAGAATGATCCTCTTGGCCCTATTAAAGCACATGATCAATACGCGCAGTAAAACAGCTTCATCCCCGTGGAGATGGAGGGAGACAGGACGACAGGGAGTTGGAGCACCGCTTGAGACTTTCTCTCTGTCCGAGCTGGACCATGTTCTGGAGCTGTATATATACTGCAGATTTATCGCCGCTGTACGTTATGCTGTTATGGCGCTGTCCAGGGTGCTGTGCTCCAGCCTGCCAGCTCCTGATTCAGCCTTTCTGTGCCCTCGCTGTGACTCGAGCTGTGGTGAACACCTTTACTCGCACGCAGAGGGAAAGATTCATTACTGGACGTCCGCCTGTAATTTTTACACGCTCGTCCAATTCAATTTTCCCCTCGTCCACGAGACAGTAAGACCAGATGTCCAGGCCTGTGTGATGGTGTCTCCCAGCTGTCTTCATCGCCATGGCAATATGGCAGCTCCACTGCTATTACAGCCACGTGTGCTTCTGCTACTGCTGCTCCTACAACAACTGTAGAGCGACAGTATTGAGTGTAATGCGACTGCTACAGCGCCGATCACTGCAGGTCCCACCCCCCTGACTTCTGCTGCAGCGTCCGGTGCGATCCAGGCAGTTTTGTTAGATGCATGTTTTTTTTTGGAACATCTTATGCAGATTCACTTGGCAAAATGAAGATGTCTAGCGGTCAGAGTGGACATTAAAATGACTTAAGATGGTCCCAACTGAGCGCCCGGGCAGCGGAGCACAAAACACATAACAACAGAGCACAATTGTTTTTGCTTTTGTTTGTTTTTTTCTCAAAATCTCTCATCTCAGATGAGAGATCTCCTCTCAGACACGCGTCACTGAATAACAGTGATGAGAAGGTCTGAGGAGGAGCCTGTAACCACTGACTGCAGCTTCACTGTCAGAGATTAGGATCCGCACAGAATGAACACAACCCACTTTTAACCGAGTGGAGGCGGCTGTACCACAGCAGCGGAGCGTGACGCAGACAGTACAGGTTCTTTAAATACCTCCTGAGTGTGCTTAATGACCTTCCAGCATCATGAGCTGACTTTGGAAACAGGAAGTCAACAATGACCCAGTCGATAGCAACGACAGGAACACAAAGCAGAAACACCGTGTCACAGAGGACAAGGGAATACTTTGTGGCCCAGGGTCACACACACAAGTACAGTAGGTCTGGTGCAGTGGTGGTGGTGGTGGTGGACAGGTAAACAGGTCCAACCACAGACGCTTTGACCGCATTGATTTTCCCGGTTGATTGATGCCCAGTTCGGACGTAAAGATTCACAGAGAGGACGCAGGAAGCAGGCCTGATGTTTAAGGTGCCTTTAACCCTGCCTTACGGGGATTGCAGAGGTTTCATTAGAGCTGCTCAGCTCCTCCCCTGTTGTCCCGCGACGTCCCGGCGTCTCCTTTCCATTTGGCAGCAGTGCAGCATCACTGGATCCACAGCCAGTTGAGAGGGAGCTGTAATTACTGTACCCCCGTTCTGCTGGTCAGCACGGCAGTCTCATAAAAGGAAATGAAATGGCCCCGGCATCTACCTTTGACGGAGTAATGTACCAGGAATATTACATTAGCATACAATCACATGGACACTGTGTCTGTGACAGTGAGTGACGTGAGGGAGCGTAGACACAGATGGCAGGAACACAGGGCTGCAGAGATGATGCCTTGCTCAGGAGCAGAACAACAGCAGGAGACGTTCAGGTTCAGTGACTCGATTTCTCCAGGGACCAGTAGCTGTCCTTGTTTTCCCATGAGGAATTAAACCATCCAACCATCACAATGCCAGTCAAAGTCTTTACCAACCTTTGGTCCAAACAAAACTTTTTTCTTTAGCTTCTAAAATGCATAAATTGGAAATAAACTGAAAACCACCAGTCAGTGTGTGGGCATGTGTTAACAGTCGAGGTTATTCCACCACGTTGCTGTGCAAAGAACTGTACCTATGACCTTCCGCTGACACAGCAGTAACTGATCCAACCCAGCCAGGGGGATCCACTGAAGCGGAAACACTTCCAGGACAAACAGTGATTGATTTTGATCTCATCTCTCTGCATTAGATACGTTGTGGCTCTCACTGTTTCCAAATGTTAAGACTGTCTTGAAGACGATTTTATATAAGTTTACTGCAACAACACATTTATTTATGCACCTTAAACGCAGCTGATATAGGTTTGATACGTGTTTTTTTTTTCCTCTGAATAAAATAGCAATGACTATGAAAGCAACAAATACATTTTCTCTAATAATTCACACAAACAAGTAGCTTTTGTTTCTGAAAAACGACAACTTTGAAGGTTTAAATCTCTTGCATATAGATAAAAGAAACTAAACACAACCTCCTCATGCATCTTGAAATCATCACACCACTGACACAAATGACAAAAGTCGCTTTTAAGTCAGCTGGACTGATGAATCCTCGGGCTGAATGAAAATGATTATATAACCTAATGAATCCATCTCTGGTTTCCAGTTGAACGTCAGTTTAAATCTCAGATGTGCAATACGTTGTTCATGTTGAAGATAGTTTACCACAGACCTCCACAGGAGGATTGTTTGGCCCCCGTGACCTGCGACTGTTTTCCTCACTGCAGCTCACTCTGGAAAATCTGCTGACTCCCAGTGTAAACGGTGGATGTGAGCGCCGAGCACTGCTTGTATAACAGGGCGCCACAGGACAAGTTCCACATTGAAAATAATGAGGGCTACAACAAAGTCCAGCAGCTGGTGGGCAACAACAACAACGAATGAATGAATGGTGAAAGAAGGGGGGGGGTCTCATCAGGAAAGGTTTAGGGTGGAAATGAGGGTTAATTTAAAGATGGAATGTGTGGCCAAATAAGAGTTTAAAGGTCGTTTAGATATTTATCTCCACATATGACCCTACATCAGGGACTTAATGTAAACGCATGTGTGTCAGTGTTCGTTTCGTTTTCAATCTTTTGACCAAATCTCCTTTTCTTAAACACGAAAGAAGATCATCTTTTTAATTATTATAAAATCTTTGTACTTAAAACGTAGTTTCACAAGATTTTAGGTGAAAAAGGATTTGGGATAAATGTCACTTTCACTCACAGCGCTTAATGACAGAGTGTGTAGTGTGTGTCTGGGTTCCTAAATGTCAGTGTGTGTCTTTGTATTCAGTATTCAGAAGATTATATTTGTCTGTGTTTGCATCTGAAGATGCCTATCAAACCATGTGTGAGTATGGACATGTCAAAGAGGGCATCAAAGTGCGCGCGCATGTTAGTCAGTCTGATTATATCTGGTCACAGCAAAGTGTGTGCGCGCGTCTCTGTGTGTGCGCGTGCGTGCACGTGTGTGTTTCTGATGAGTCACCACAGATCCAGCAGCCAGCAGCCGTCCAGCTACATTTGCAGATAACAGCGTTTCTGTTCCAGAGGCCTCCGGCTGTGCCAACAAGCCTTCGTCTCAGTGGCCTCATCCTCTCTCAGCCTGGCTGCACCTCAGAGCTGCGGTTACATCCCAACACCACTCATCACCTCGCACAATGCCACACTGAGACCCCGAGTCACAATCCCAGCCAGCTTTATTCCACTGACCACACATGATACCTGCTCATATTCATACGTCTGGGGGAGAATGAATGCATAACACGAGCCCGTGCTTTCTTTAGTGGATTCTAACGTTGTGCCGTCTGGACGATCCTGACAAACTTGATTCAGTGATGTTCTATTAGCATTACATTTTACAGTGTTGCCAGATAAAGAAAAATGGAAAACGTCTTTCTGTTTGGACAAATATTAATTAAGTGTGATTCAGCTCACTGGAGTATGGACTAGCTGAACTGAACTGATTGAAGTAAATAGTTCTGTCTTTTTTTTTTTTTTACCAAATTCTTTAAATTTTAGGAAGATATGCATCTACATGGATGGATGGATGGATGGATGGATGGATGGATGGATGGATGGATGGATAGATGGATGGATGGCTGCAGCTAGATGCCAAGTTTGTGTCCTGATAGCTGGCAGAGCCATTTGGACACAGCCTCTCTCTCTCTTAATGTACGACCACAGTACACTCACAACTTTATGACAAGAAATACCAATCCTGCAGCCAGAAAACCTTAAGGGCTTTTCAATAATTCACACAGCACTCCTGAAACACTGAAACACACTCCCCTTCCCTGGGTAGTTCGAGGCCCCCACCCCATCTACCCCATCCTAGCCAACATTTCACACACACACACACACACACACACACACACACACACACACACACACGCAAAAAACTTAAAAACACTATTCCATGCCTGTTGTCCCAGAAAATACAGTGAGATGAGTGTTCTTAAGTAGGCTGAGTACAGTGATCTGCCTCCAGGAAGCCAGAGAGGCAACATCAATGACTCACGGGTTTTTTTTCCTGCACCAGCAGTGACGTTACTTTGATTAAAAAGGGCTCATTTAAATTCCACACAACCCACACCAGAGTTTAGTCTGTAACTGATGGGAATCTCGGGTAGCTTCATTTTAATTACAGTATTCTCTGTGTCACAGCAAAGCCCGCTCGCCTTTAATTACCAGTCTCTCCTCTCTCAACGAGGTGCAGGATGTTTTGTGTTCAACTGCAGGAGGAAGATTTATCCATGAAAAAGATAAATCGTCAGTAGATAAACGAGCAGTACGTATCCAGGCAGGTGAAACTCAGACAGTGAGTTTGTCCAAACGTTTTGAAAAAAAAAAACTTTTTACAGTCCTGTTCCTTTTCAGCATCGGCCACATCAATGACAAAAACGGCGAGAAGACACGAGGATCTGTCAGGGTTAATACGGCTGCTTATGCTCACTGACTCCTAAATGAACTGAGGACGATCACATATTTAGTTTCCTACAGAACAACATGGCACTGAAAGGTCAAATGTCAGCGGCAGATACTTGTATTTACGCACAGTGTCTCTGGCTGTTGGCACAGCACACCATTACACAACCTGTCTATTAAATACTTTTTGCCTGTTGCTGCCCTGTTAGCCGTGACAGCCCTGACTGCAGACTCCACTGGGAAATCAGCCCACTTCCTGTTGTATCATAGCCACTGGGGGGTGGAGGAATTAAGACATGAGTGTGTATGTGTTTGTGTTTGTGTATGTGTTTGTGTGTGTGTGTGCGTGGGTGTGTGTGTGTGTGTGTGTGGTGGGGTGGAGACAGGAGGATATACAGGGTCTGCTCTACACTTTGTCACAGCCTCCTGTGTGAGAAATGGGTCAGAGGCGCGTGGCACCTGCTGCTGCTGCGTGTTGATGTGACAGATCAATACGCTTCACACACTCTAGTTTTGCTGACATTTGCACAAAATGGAGAAATATTTGGACTGGGGTCGTTATTAATATATGTTTAACATTTTTTTCCCATTAGAAAAAGATAAATATACCAATGAATGAGTTCCTAACCAAAAAAAAAAATCTTACACTGAGTCATAAAGAGTAATGTTAGTTTCATAATAATTCCTGCAGGTAAAAAATGTCAGTTTCATTAAACAGAGACAAAAAAAGGAGTAAAAATACACAGGCGATCATCAGTGATGACGAGAGGTGTTAAGACATATGTCTCATATGCTGTGTTTCAAAAAAATAAAAGCCACAATGAGAAAACAGCTGGCTGCAGGACATCTGCTGCGTGTATCAACATTTTATACAGCGTCTTTCTAATGATCAACACAAATGGAAGTAAATACTACACAGCAGTTGGGGAATTGGCCGAGGCCTTGTGTCTGGTTGGTAAATATCTGTCCCCTGTCAGCCTGAGAGGTCGCAGTACAGGTCATCATCCAACTCATTGTTGATTTCCTGAACAGTATAATAATATTTCATTAACTGTAACATTATCAAAAGACATGCGGGGGTATATTATGCTTTTTAAAATGCAATCCAGCAGCTCATCCCACAGAAACTCAGGACACTCAGTATGTGGTGTACACACAGGTGACCCACATGGACACTCCGCTCCTGATCAGGACCACCACTGTCTCACCCTAACTCGCTTTCCTGTTCCACACCATGCTCTCCTCTCTTCCCAAACGCCTGCAGCAGCAGCAGCAGCAGCAGCAGCAGCAGCAGGACGCACAGAGCAGACTGAGTCAGTGTGAAGATCATCACAGCAGCAGCAAAATGGCAAAACCCCAACACTCCAGCTCCTGCTGGGCTGCTCCCCCTGGCAGCCCTAAAGGCGCATTCCGCCTCTTTCCAAGTCTGAGTGAAAGGAAAGCTGGAGCCACAGAGATTCAACTACACCCTCTGAGTGTGACAAAGTGGAAACGTTTCCCTCGGAGGAAACCAGGAGGAACCCTGAACTCCCATCTCCCTCTATAGGCCAGTGCACATACTGTACCTGATCTGCTTACATGGTCCGTTTGTCCGGCTCGCTCAGGATAATCCTGTGGGGTTGGACCAGGAGAAGTCACCGGCAGTCATAAGACAGCAGCAGCAGCACGAGGAGGAGGAAGAGGAGGAGGAGAGCAGGAGCGCGCGCTGCGCACGGGACTGCGGAGGAACTTCTCCAAGGATGAGCCGGAGTCCAGTGCGCGCAACGCCGCCACGAGCCAGCGCTCCAGAGAGGATCCAGCAGCACAGAGGACTGAGAGGACAGACTGAGAGGACAGACTCAGAGGACAGACTCAGAGGACAGACTCAGAGGACAGACTGAGAGGACACTGGCGCCAGCTGCAAACACACAGGTTGGGACGGCGCTGGAGGATCAGCGTCTTTTACGCGCGTGTATCCCGCAGAAAAGCCTCCACCTCCACCTCCACCTGCAGCCACGCCGACAGCAGCCACCGTCAGGACGCGTGGACTCACTGAGCGCATCCAACAAGTGCGGGGGGAGAGGGTGAAGTGACGGCGTCCCCTGCCGGGAGGAGGAGGCGGTGGGAGGAGAGCAGCCGCCCCGCGTCACGCGCACTGCCTCAAAGAACCCATGGAACATGCGGTCTGCAAAACCATATAACAGTGGCACTTAGAGGAAATAACGCTCAGATATTCATTTGGAAAAAATGATGAACTGTCCCTTTCACGTTCTCCAAAGCAGCTTGTTAGTGAGTTCAGGTCACAGATGATACATTCACTTAATGTAAATAAATATAGCTGTCAGTATAAAGCCACTGCTGTTCACTGGATGAGGTTATGAGGACAACCTGACTGCTATAGTGATGTGTGGTTCAGGATGCTCCCCAAAGACAAAGAGGAGGCTGGGTAACACACACACACACACACACACACACACACACACACACACACACCCTCTACTCAACACAGACCACTGAGCTCCAGTAATTGATTTGCCCTCAATCACTGGTCCCTTAATCTACTTACTGTTGCAGCCGAGTCGGAGCAGATATCGACAGGGAGGGATGAGGCCTGGCTGAACGAGCCCGACCGAGACTCGCACACTGACTCACACTGACTCACACTGAGTCCCGGACACAGCTCTGAAGATGAGGGTGGTGGAGAGGGTCAAACACCACCACCACCACATGTAGCATTATTTAAAAAAAGAAAGACAAGTAGAAAGAGTGATCAAATGAAAACAGGTTCAAGTGGATCCACGTTGAACTGAAATGGAGAATTGTTTTGGGTTTAGTTTCTCCAGGAGCTTCCTGGTGTCTCATGCAACCTCCGGCTAATAAATAAATGCACTTGTAGCTTCTCTGTAAAAGTCAGAGCACTGCAAGTATTTCAGCAAGTTGTTTCACATGCATGCTAATATGAGCTTTAGCTCATCAACAATACTCTCACACTGCTAGAAATGAATGATGCTGAGCTGCAGCAAGAAGTAAATACTGTATATATGATCTGATGATGTTAGGATTCTCAGTGATCGCTGATTGGACCTGTCCATAAAGTGTGATTGGAAACTTGGAAAACTGACCAGTTTTGTTGAAAAAGATGGGAAGAAGAAGAATGGAGCGGTGTACATTCTGATTTTTTTTCCACAGTCATCACTGTTTGTTGTGTCCCTCGAGTTCCTGTTCTGACAAATGTCATTCAGCTAAATGAGCTGTCATCCACTCTGAGGCTAAGAACATTTCTCTATTCCTCCTGCTGCTGGGACTCTGTGCTCTTTAGCCATTAGCTTCACCAACACAGATCATTAGCTTATGAGACGTTCCAGTTATTTGTTAATTACCCCCTAAAAATGGTTTTCATTCATTTTCAGTCGTACCAGTTTTTATTTGAAATAAATATACATATTTATTTGAACTGTTTCTGGTATGTGATATATGTTACACAGTTTCAGGAAACACTGCTACACAAGGGAGAGGTGGCCTGACACTTGACACACTGAACCTTTTGGTCCCTGATCCTTTCAAAAGGCAGCGCTCAGCAGCCACTGTGATGCTGATGGGTATTGGACACACTACAGATGGATCTCTGTTATGCTCCTGATAAAGCATTGTTAAGTCACATGAGATCGGAAGACACACTGCTAATATTATATAGCAGGTGTGTTTCAGTAGACAACACATTAATGTATGCACACACACACACACACACACACACATACAATTCATGTAGTTTATACCCAAAGGCACAGTCACAGGAAAGCTGTACTTCCCAAGCCACACAGTCAAAGCCACAGATGCAGCCAGTAAGAAACAACCCACCTTGGCTGCCCTTGAGAAGTCTACTACAATATTTATATGTTCATCCATATTTCGATATGTCCATATTGTCGAATCAGCTCAGGCAGTGATATGGCCAGTATGGTGGAGGTGCATTTGATTTGGTTGATGGTATTGACTCTGGGGGAGGTGCAGCAAACTGCCCCGAAGCATCACCAGATCTGCACCTCAGATATCTCAGTCGTCGTGGCTTCTCCTCTGTGCATGCAGGACCCCACTTGTACAGCGTTACTCATCACACCGACATCAAGGAAATTGCAAAAGGGTCAGTGGTGTCAGATAGTGCAGATCACATTAGGTTAAAAGAGGCTGAGGGCAACCTTCGTGCAAATATGACATCATATTATGCATTATGGCCTAATGGTTAACACTGCTGCAACAACAAGCCAACAAGCGAGCCAACAGTTTGCGATGAGTATTAATGAGTCTGATTTTAAACATTTATTTCAATAAGAGCCCAAACAAATGAGCGAAACATTGGCTTGTTGGCATGGTTCGATTGGTCTGCTAGACAAGCTATCCATTACACTGATGAGCCTGAGCCTGAGTCTTAAGTCCCACAATCAAGTTCAATCTGGAGACGGATGAAAGCCACACTGTTTGACAGGTGGGTTATGGGAGATGCAGTGTGGAAACACCAGGCAATAATTACTGCATCTATTCAAATTGAATAAAGTAGTGTACTTGCTGTGTATACTGTGTGTACTGTGTACACACACACACAGACATCCACATGGCCAGCTGTTTGGGAGTGCATAAAGAGGGAGCAGTATCTCCATGGCAACCTGGGGAGTAAGAGGTCACTGTGCATGTGTGGCAACAAAGCTAATGCTATTTCCTGTGCTGGGAGGCAGATCTGACTTGATGATTATCAGGACGTGCCCATCCCTGATGTTTACACATACTGACTGTTGTCTCTCACACAGTCTCCACACTAATGTGAGTGAGATCCAGTTTTCAGCCCAAAGACACTTTCTAAGATAGTTCTGCTACTTATCCAAAAGAAACAATTCCACATAACAAAAAGTGCTATAATCTCTAAGATGCCTTCAGCTGCTGAACTGAAGCTGTTGACATCATGAGTGTGTCACATCACACTGTGAACATGTGTCAGGTGATTGATGTTGCCATGTTGCCATGGTGTCCCCCAGGGTTTTCTATCAGGTATCATGAATGAATATGTCCAGTAGATTAATTTCCAGACTTGAGTCAGTGTGACTTTAGAATATAACTTTGTCAAGACAATGATTGCTGGTGACACTTTAATTACCTCTGTTACTGGAAGAGGAGAAGAGGACAGAGGAAGCAACAAAAGGGAGGGGGGGGGTGACCGAGGAGGATGAATGGGAAGAGGAGACGAGGATGAAACAGAAGAGGGGAGAGGAGGTGAGAAGAAAGGGGGAGGGATGCGAGTGATGACTGATCATGACTAAGCAGTGGGCTGTAAGTGAAACTATTAATCATGTGACCTGCTGTTCTTCATTCAGATCTCCTTTCTCCAAATACAACCTTTCATCACCGAACTGCATCATCGAACTATCGAGCTCAACAGAGCACTGGTCCAACCTCAAGATGTTTTCAATGGTTTAGTCAAGACACTCAACTCAGCTAAATCACATAGTGAAGTATGGTGATGATGTATATGTGTTACAACGCTGAGCTCATGAAAACAAGTTCAATTTGGATTAAAAAGCCTCGTCTCCACGCTAAAGGTCAACTGGTCAACCTGACTTCCTGTTCTCGTACTCTCTCCTTCACTTCGGACACCCACTCATTTCAAACCATCTCAACCAAGTAACACACAGTCCTAGTGATGGACCACACTGGGTCAGACATGGAGGTGCTGGTAAGGAGTTTGTGGCCTATTACAGTTCATTAACGCAGTGTTTTTCCACCTTTTTTGAGCCACGGCACATTTTTTACATTGCACAAAATCCCGTGGCACACCAGCAATCACACAAGTTATAAAACGTTACAAAAAGTTTCCAAAACAACACTTTCAGTGTCTGCAGACATGTCATCAATACGTCTGACAACATACAGCTCTGGGCCTCAGGCCGTAACACAGGTACAAACAATCATTTGCAGTGACTAAATATTTTTTTGACCAATTCAGTGAAATTGGACAGTTTCCCACGCCACACCTGACGATCTCTCATGGCACAGTGGTTGAAAATCACTGCATTACAACCTTATTGAGGCAATTGTCTATCATAAAATGTATAGAATATGTATAAAATGTCATCTGTTTTTTTTTTCCATCCGTGTTTTGTTCCATCCCTCACAAGCGTCTATTCCCTCTTGTGTTCCACGACACTGCAGTCACACTGAATAGCGGTGTCCGGCAAAATCCATAAACCATAGTTTTATTCACTGAACATCTGCTCTGAAGGTTTTGTTTTTGTCTCACTGCTGACAGCCGCAGCTCTGCATCTGTAGATGCACCAACACTGCTGTCTGTGTATGATGTTCTCTATATGAACGAGTGTGCGCCTGCTCATCCCAGATACGATGTATAGCCGAGTGTCTTTTGTCCTGCAAATCCTGTCTGCTGCACCGCGGGGACAGAGTATGGAGAAGAGAGGATGTAGCGGGAATGTTTATTCAGGCCACATTTTATTTTCTTCAGGTTTTATTCACTTTCCTGAACATTAAAGCTACATTAAAGGAACATTTCAACATCATCAAAGGAAAACTACTGACAGTTATTAGCAGTTTCAACATGGCTCGTACAGTGGGTTTAACTACAGAGATTCATTGCAAACATCCTTTACAAGAACACTGATACATAGACGATATCTTCCCACCTTGACTCTTTAACTGGTGCATTTTTTATAATGTTGTCTAGAATAAACACTTTTTTTTACATATGACTGCAGTTGTTCTTTGAATAAAGGAAGCCGTGAAGAGGAAAAGATGAGGGTGGGTGAAGAAAGACTGGATACATGACAGTGAGGGAGAGGTCTTCGGGGACCAACAATACCCAGTGATGGTGCATATTGTCGGTGTTGTCACTGAGCGCGGCGGTTTGATGCATTGCATTGCCTGACCAAAGACAATTCCGCGAATGCAGACAGCCTGGCGTATCTGCATATCGATTATTTGTGGCTGCCATAAATACAATTTAATGGAACTGTCAGTGTGTGCCATCGCATATAAACTGAGCAGGGAGCACAGCTGCAGCTGGATACTGCTGGCAAACAACACTGGCCACATCTGCATCCATGAGGGGAGCAGAATAGCACAAGGTCTGAGGAACCTTTACTGACTTGAATCTATTTCATGAGTCCAAGATAAAGTCTCATACCTATTATTAATTTGATTCTAACAAAATCTTGTTTATTTCCACAAATCTTCATATGACAACAACACGATGCTATAATTCTGCCTATGTACTGTAGCTGTTTACACATTGACTTTGGGTTTTGTCACTGATCAACAACAATCAGTTCTCACGGTGAAGAGAAATGCCAGCCATGTTGTCTCAGCTGGTTTTCAGGATGGTGTTGATACTCATGAACTATCTGCTGCTTGATTATATTTTATTTCCTCATCACATCTCTGTCAGCAGCTCTAATATGACCAACAACAAGGAGTGCTAATACTACCTGAAGGCCAGTACATGGTCAGTAAGGACCAATCCACTGCAGCTGAACAACTGCTGCGACTGTTATTGCACCATAAAGCTCTTCTATACCTCTTTATGTGTGTGTTTTTGAATTTTTACACAAGTGACATGGGCCTCTTAGCAGAACAATCATATATAACATAAGTACAATAGAAATATGCAACATCTCTATGCTGACATGCTGCTGGACAGCACAACAAGCACAAGAGGGTGCAATCAGAAGGGGAAATGTCAAGGGCAACATAAAGAAATGGGATGCTGCATTAGTCTTTTTTCATCTTCTCTCCCTCCATCCCTTTGTCCTATCCCACAGGCAGCTCTTCTCTGCCCCCAGGGTCTCTTCAGGGCCTCCATTAATTTATACAGCCATAAATTCTCACACGCTGTGAGCCACAGCTGGAAGGATGCCACTTCTTTTGAATAAAGAAAAAATAAATAAATAAAATGCTAGTAACGGCTTCCACAGCCGCAAATAAAATGCCACATGCCACGCCATAAAGCATGGAACCCGTAGTATAACTCAAAGCAGGACTAGCAGGAGTCAAACACACATCGGACTGATCAGTGACCAGTGTCAGTCTGTTCATTTAACAGATAATAAATGATCTGTTCATTTCCTTTAAAGGCACTGCACAAATGATCTCCATTTTTAGCAGAATCTCAACAATGGTTTTTCATTGCACTATTTGAGCTGAGGCAAACAAGAAAACATATAAACATATAAATGTGTAGAGTGCTAAGCTTCATTGGGAGTGGTTTCTCAAATATGTGAAATTATAGCAGGCTGGAGGAATTGGCTTCACTCTACTCTTCCTCTGATTGTCCTAAAAACACAACAGATAAGGATTTAAACACGGGGATAAAAAAAAGACACCTCTCCTCTAGAGATTATCTCTCGCCTGATCAGTGTGATTTAATACACTATTTACACCCAGCGTATAAATGCACATATACAGTTGTTGTGATCACACACAAACCTCCACCAATAGTGCACAACCTTTTGGGGTGGATACATAGACACATACACACACTGACATCCAAAAATCACTCACCTTGGGAATATGAGAACACACCAATCAAAAAGCTTGTTTCAAGTGGAGCTGAGCTACAGGGAGGCTGTACAGATAGAAACGAGGAAGTTAGATGGGGAAAAGGACCAAATCGTGCAGCTAATCATTGCTGTGCATTTAGCTTGAAAATCAACAATCTGTGTCAGTGCAAAATAAATTAAATATGCAACATCTGAAAGTGGACAACTTCCCCACTGAAAAAAAAGGTGAACAAAAACAACAGAAACATGTGCAACAGCCATCATATGTGTTTTTGTCTTTCTGATTTGTACGTCCTGTATGCTTGTAATTTGGCAACAGGTAATAACAGGTTTATAACATCTCATAATATTAAACAACGTATTCAGAAAGACTAGGGGAACATCTTACAACAATACATTCTCATGTATCAGGCAATAAAACACACCCCCTGGTGGCCATATTTTTGCATATTGAATATTAGTGAATAAAGCAGCCGTGAATAAACAGGGTTAACATCTGACCAACTGTGACCTGATCATGTCATCACTGATCCACTAGATTAGACTAGAAAAGTTTTTCAGTCAGGTGACTGCTCAGGTGAAAATAGTGCAGGATTCACTGAAAGAGGAGTAAACTCATGCCAGTAAAGGTCTGATGTCTGATATATGTGACAGAATAAACGCTAACATTATATATTGACAGCTTTCATATCATACAAAAGCAGAACAAGTAGAAATATGACTGCAAACAGTGGAGATGAGAGGAACATTATTCGAACACATCAGCAAACCCGTGTCTGTGACACAGTCATCTTTTGACAGTCTCACTCAGGCTCTCGTCTGTAAATCAAAGTCAGTGGATCTTCATGTTTCATTCAGTTCTGCTGCTGTCGGCTGCAACCACATCACGCTTCTTCATAAGGTTTAGTGAATGTCTGCTTTACTAAGCCTCAGCCTGTATCAAGCAATGATTTGTAATGTTGGTGTGTGTGTAATTGTTGTACAGTGCCTGCTTGTTAGACACTACCATTGCTGGTCTGCTTAAAAATCAGGTGAGCAGAGTGTGTGATATTTGTTGTGTGATTGTGTGTTTGTTTGTGTGCACAGTATGTGGGTTAATGATCTTCATTGTGTAGCTGAGGCACAGTGAGGAGAGGAGATTTTCTCATTAGGAACATTTGGAAAAGTTAATTGGCTGCATCAGGAAAGGTCAGGGAGCTCAGCAGGAAGCAGACTAATGATCCAGAACTTGACTTTCTGCTTCAGGTTTCAAATGTAGAAAAACAATATGGGAAAATTATTTAATACAATGTATAAATACAGGAAGTTTCATTGAGTTAGTAGGTTGAGGATAGGTATGGATTAATTGCTGGGACAACATTTGGATTGACGTGGTCCTAAAAATGTCTTTGTTATAAAATTGATTGATTTACTTACATCAGACAATGGACAAGAGGAAATTGAAATAATCAAATATTCCAGCAAATAAAATGTATTTCCAAAAATCAAAATCAATGTGTCATATTTTTATTTTAGTAATGTTCATTGTAACAGCTTATGAAATATTTTAACTTTATCCAGAACAATATTAATAACATGTATAAGACAATCTATATGATTTAACACACCTCGGGCATTTTGATGGCCTCTGTGAAAATGATAAATGGCTTGAATCAAACAAAAAGTGTTTTAAAACAAAAAACATTAACAAGCTTATTCACATTTAGGAACTATAATTAAGAACTATAATTTTCACATATTTTTCTTTTTGTCTTCTTAATAAATTGAATCAATTACACGTGGGGCAAGGTAGATTCGATTAAAATGACATGAAAATTAACTTAATAAACATTATTTTAACAATTCAACTATTCCGAGCACAAGTCGAACCCTTGCTGACAAAATGATTCAGTGGTTATATTGCTTCCTCTGTGTTTTGACTTGTTCAGGCATTTGGATTGGGAGTTGGTTTGGGGTAGGAAAAATATATCACACCCTAACGGGCCCGAAACAGAGGAAACAGGATGCCAGAGTATCGCAGGTGGAGCAAAGAAACAGGATCTGTACAACAGAATCAAACAGTACTAATATTAATGTAAATATTATCAACCCACTAAACTGTAAAATTCCAAAAAAGCCATACATTGTATACTTATAGGTTTATAAAAATCAATACTTCACATTCAGTTATTCTATCCTTGTGTTACAAAACAGTCCCTGACCAATTCTCAAACAACAAGCGATAGTTATGATACTCTAACTGAGTAGTGGTCAGAGGCGTCTTGAGCTGGACCTGCATCCATATCCACTATAGTGATATTAGAGTGGACTGAGCACACACTGACTACACTGGAACGTTTCACCAGCAAGGTTAAGAACTTCGACCACTAAAAGGTCAGCAAAAATAAGATTCTCAGCTGGTGTTGAGTTACTGTTTCACCAAAATAAAAAATAAAAACAAATTTGCTGAGCAGTGACACAAAGCAGGTACATCGAAAGAGATGCTTGAGAATTATAACAATGGACAAGTGCTGAGTTTGCATTTGTGTGTTAGTGTAGAATTTTTGAGTCAAGTTTCTGCAATGTCAGGTTTTTCAGGGAAGCTAGCAAACTATTTCTCAGGGCATGCTGGGAGACCAAGTACAATATGAAAAGAAAGAATTGCTATTAACTAGCAGTAGCCAGTAGTAGCCTATTGGAAATATTTACCAGCTCTTATGTATCAACTAACACTGATATTCAGGGAGGGAATATCTTTAGCAGAATGACAGATTTTGTCTTCTGTATGTAGTCACATGTTCTCAGAACACAAACACAATTATCTTCTTATCTGCACACTAGTTAACGCTTGTGTCTATCTTGTGCTTTTATCTACATATGTGTGTAGCTCTCTGTAATGCTGCGGTTTGCAATAAGCCATAGGTAGATAAATCTACCTTGACCCACACCTCATTGCTTTTTTTTTTAACTCTGTAAGTAGAGGCATGGTAGTACAGCAGTGTATCGACATCAGGACAAAAGCAATGAAAGCAGCTAGTTGGGTCAAATAGCTCTGATAACAGGTCTAATTGGATCTGTGTCAGGTTCTCGGTACAGGTACATCCACCACAGCAAGCAGCAGGACGGAAATCAATACGCCCTCTCTGCATCCATGCATAAAGTCTAATTTCATTGAAGGCTTTTTCTGTGTGGTACAGAGCGAGACAGAGGTGGCGAGAGAATGTGTGTACATGTGCAGGTGAAGGTCATGGTGTAATCGTGTTGGAAAAATCCTATTGGAAAATGGGTGTGTGCACTTGAGAGTCAAGCCTTTGTGTGCACATCAGGACTTTTGTTCAATAATGTTCCATCATTTTACATGTGAAGGTAACAGTAATTACAACAGTCAGCTCTGCATAGTAAAGTATTATGACTACAGAAAAGAAACACCAGTGATTAACAGCCCACAAGCTATTGTAGGAATGTGGTTATCCCTGTGGTGCATTATATGCAAACTGTGTGCCTCAAAAAAAGTATATTAGAAAATGTACCCTGATTGCTGTCCGGACATCGTCCCAGGTGAGAAGTGTAGAGGGTCCTCAGGATAGGAGGTGGTGTGACCATCAAAGGAGAAGCGGCCATTGGCTGTTGCTGTTCCTTGTTGGGAGTCTGACGACAGGAGCTGGAATCACTGCTGGATGGAGTTGATGGTGGAGTCATTCTCAACACCTGAACACAGAACAAAGTTTTTCTTTATTGGATTAAATAAATAAAATAAAAACTGGTATTTATTACTGTGGTTCAAGGAGACAAAATCAACAGTGACTAATTATACACACACACACACACACCACACACCCACACACACAATATATATAAGTATGAAGATAAACAAGATGCCTTCTTACACCAAGATCAGATTTACAGTCAGGTGAGGTCTGGATCAGGTCTGGAGGGGCGAGAGGGCTGATAGTGTGACTTGTTAGGTTGATGGGAGAGTCACTGGTCACAACATTGCCCTGTTCACTACAGCTAGATGTTGGACCATTCACCAGAGCACTGAATGGATTGAACCATGTGCGCTGAACAAAAAACAGTTTTCAGCAGCATTTATTAACGCTATCCTGTTTTTGTCAACATAAAATCTTTGTTTACACACAAACTAGGGATGTTTGATGGGAAAAAATAACAACACTATTGAAAATCTGAAATTGCATTTCAAATGTGTATTTTAAATTTTTTTTAATTAAAATTTTAAATGTGCTGGCTCTGCAGCTCAGTCATCTGCACCGTAACCACATGTGAAAACCAAAACGCTACCCACCCTGGGTAGCGTTTAGATATTGGTAGCCCAATATTAGTATGCTCTCTAGTGGTCAGAACATGTAATTACTATTGGATGACTGTGGCACTGGTAAAGAAAGAAAGAAAGAAAGAAAGAAAGAAAGAAAGAAAGAAAGAAAGAAAGAAAGAAAGAAAGAAAGAAAGAAAGATTTGTTTAACACTGTCACAGTACGCTTATACAGCACACTTTACAATGAAATGTGGTCTCTGCTTTTAACCCATCAGACCCATCGTGTGAGCAGTGGGCTGTCGTACATACAGTACATACAATACATGCAAACACAATCGCAAACACTTGGTTTCCCTGTTTCTGTGACAGATAAAACATGATAAAAAAGATAAAAGCATCCAAAGTATAAAATCTTAAGGATTAGCTGGTAACACAACACACACAAAACACAAGTCACATCAGTGTCAGGTGCTCATACCTGTATGTGGGGGCTGATTGCAAAGTCCTCAATTATCTCCAGGGCGGGCATATCCTCCTCTTCTACCTGAGACACCAAGACGCCACTGGTGAGCTTCACATTTACATTTCACACCCAAATGTAACTGTGCGCTGGTGTTTACAGAATAAAAAAACTGAAAATCTATAACAGCAATTCCTGGACATGCAAGTCTGCATGTTGTGTATATAAACTTATGTATGTCTAAATCTACATTGTGGTGCATATCAAAAGAAAGGGGGGTCCAGCACCACTCTTTCCACGATGGTCCAGGAGAAAAGAAATCTCTACTGGATCAGATGATACCAGAAGACGACTGTTACAGGAAAAAAACAAAAGATTGCAGAAGCAATCAGGTGTTATTGGTCAAGTTATTAACACTTTAATAACTTCACTCTCTCTGAACAGTTTCTCCTGTGGGTTACTTTATTCATATGGGTTTACTGTTGCCTTGTTCTGATCTTCTACAGCCAACAGCCAACACACAGCCCAATAAGTGGCCATGTTATTTATAGGCTAACAGCAAGCTGTGACCTTCCAACAGCCTGACTATATGTTAACTGCACAGAACAGGAGTGTCTCCTCCACCCCCACCTCCCACCCCTTCAGTAAAAATGATGGGTGTGTTTGAGCTGAAGGTGTTCACTGACTTGCACTGCTGCATTGAGCCAGTGTGTGTGTGTGTGTGTGTGTGTTCTACCTGCGATGGAACCGACATGGACTGCACAGGAGTGTTTGCTGGCCCAGTACTGGAGGTTGTCTCCTCCTCCAGCTCTGGCAGGTCGACCTTTCCCTCCCCCAGGTAGAGACTTACTGGAGTGACCCGAACACACAGCTGAGAACAGAACATGGGACCACTATTAATGTAAATGTATTAATGATACCAGTAACTGATATATTCACTGATTTCATTCAGTGAGCAGACTGGTGACAATAAATAATATTTCAGGGATATTGACATATGCATAACAACACAGACGCCTGCGAACTGATAAAAACTAATCACGGTGAATAAAGTTTGTGTGTGTTTGGCTCACTGCTGCACTGGCGGCAGGGCTGCACTGTGTCCCATGTCCCTGGCTGAGCAGGGCAGTGTGGATGTAGATGTCCTCAGCTGTATGGGTGTCACACAGGTAGAGCTGCAGCACATCTCCCGTGTAACAATCCAGTGCACCCACCAGGGAGCGTTCCAAACACAGCTTCTGGAAATAAGCTGTGGCCTCAGTAGTCCAGTTCCCCTGTGAATGACCAACCATAAGATTCAAGGAGACTATACTGTCATGCACAATTCATACTGGAACCTGAGGTGGAATGAAATTTTGCACTCAGGTCCCAGTTATTTGCCCAACAACAGTATATCAAATTAATTAAAAAATAATAACTAAACCAAATAAAAACAACAACAGGTAAAACTATAAAATAAAGCAAAGAAAACATTTGCAACATTCAGCAGGAATTCTACCTTTACCACCTACTACAAAAAATATACATTATAATGGACACCTCTGTCTGCAAGTTAAATATACATACATATACAGTATGTAAGTATGTACTGTATGTACATATACAGTATGCATCCGTGTGTGTACACACACACACACACACACACACACACACACACATTACATAAGATCTACTTCCATACTCACAGTGGTAGGTTTAATTCCAGCGAGTGATGATGGAACAGCTTGTGCTGGAAGAACCGAATAACATGACCTGGAAAACAGAATTGTAGAGAACGACGCAAAAACACACATACTGACTAGCTTAGTAATGGGATGTCTATTGATTAACTGCAGTAATGTTTGAGAATCCCTTACTTAAGGAACTTGAGGTTGGTGACCTGCACAACAGTAGTTTCGCCATAGTCGACATAGTAAACCTCAACATGAGTGGGGCTGATGATCTGGTGGATCACCACTCGGTAGAACCACAGACCTACAGGTGACACACAGCAGACCTGGCCACGTCGAACAAATCGCTTAGGGAGACGGTAGCGCTCTGACACTTCTGAGGAGGCATAACATTGTCTATCAGAAAAGAGAAAAAAAAAAGCTGTCATTGCTCATACATAATTGTCAAGAGTATTACTAAATGGTTTATGCAGAGGAAGTGCTAAATAATGGTTGACAGCCTTGTTTAGTCTTGTTCAGGGAAAGCACAGTTAAAAAAGGTCTATCACTCTTTACTAAAGCTTAACATTCTGGTGTATTCTGGTTTTCATGATGATCGGCACTAATTTTGTATATAAGAAGTTCAGCTGTCAATCACACTGAGCTATATGGTTTGAATGTGTGTTTAGAAAATACAGAAGTTTATTATGTCACTGATTATAATAAATAGACTCCACAGAAACAAGTCCGCCACCTCATCTCAATCATCATGTCATCCAGAGCCCGTGCCTCTTCACTATTACAGAAGTGGATGTAGAAATGTCCTGGCGACTCCACGTGTTCCACCAGGACTTGTATCAGCTCTCGAGCACAGTGGCGTGTCGGCGGACTCAGGCGTTGACTCTGCAGGGCATCCAGGGGCACAGCAGAGTTGCAACGCACATGAATGGCAGGGTACATCTCAGACATCTACAGGAAGACATACAGCAGTGTTAATCTATATTCAGTATTATCTGACTAAACATTATTAGTGACCTAATCTATATTTAATATTATTCTAATCCTTACATAAAGTAAGTTTCATGAATATCTAAAAAATGGTAACAGGTTTTAGGACTCTTTAGTCTACATCTTTGATGAATGACCACTGAAAACAGTGAAAGTTCATTATACACATAGACAGCACTCCTTGATAGTCTCTTACTAGTTAACAAAATGTATCTGTAGTTTTTACGAGCCTGGTAACGCACATGAATATGTCTAACCATTTCTTGGGTCTTGGATTTTTTACTGATTTCTAGCTCTTCATTTTCGTCATCATCTGTGATATGTTCATTGCTCATTTCCAGTTTGCCTTCCCAAGGAGACTCTTTGTAGCTTAAGGAGCAGCTGGTTAGTGGCTCATTCTCACCACAACCCAAACTCCCAGTTTCATTTGTGCCTACAAAACAAAGGAAATTTTCATTTTAAGCTTTGGTCAAGGAAAAGCTCTGCTCAACAATAATGACCTATATTTATACTGCGGACACCACAATTTAAAGATAATTTGAATTAGAATCAAATTGACAGACCGACTGATACAATAAGGAGACAAAGATAAATGAGAAAAACAAAGCACCAATAATTCCATATGTTGCATGCTAAGCAGAGGTAAGAAAGTAGCCAGGGTATTACTTCTGGTTCTACTTCACCCATTAGATATAGACTGGACTGATCCTGAAGCAAAATGCCGTAGTTTTACTGACAAATACAATAATATCTGATGTGGCCCTTAAGATCAGGTGTAGACATTTGGATTTCTACTATGGTTGAATTTCACAATGTTCTACTGTAGTTGAAAACATGTGTTTACACACCTGACAGTGTACTGTTACTGTCTCGTATGTCTGTGACTATCCAGTGCTGTCCATTATCATCCCCTGCAGGTTTGAGGTGGAAGATGTCGCTCATGGCGCTGACCAGTTCATTGATACTGACAAAGCCACTTTGTTGCAGAGGCAGCTCCTCACCAAAAACACTCTAAAGAATACAAACATCAGCGTAATAATAATAATAATAATCAATTCAATACTCAATCTTATCTGCATCGGGAGAGACTGAGGCCTGTTCCTCAAATAAATTACATCCTCAGATCCCATCAGGCCCCTGACACACGTCTTAAATACTCACGTCAAAATATGTAGGGGAACGGGAGCACTGCATGATGGTTTTACCTTATACTCAGCAGGAAGATTGTGCACTAACAACCCATCACTGGTCTGAGCTACAACCTGCAGATGAATGAACATATAAAGGATTGTTTACCAGACTTGAAACGTACAGCCTGGTTATGTTCACATCCATAAATCTTGTGTTACAGAACAACATTCTCAAATTAATTTCCACGACTGAAACTAACTGAATTGTTTAAAAACACTATAACTTAGCTATTACTTGGTTACACATCCATAATATTATTGTCCAATAATATAGTGCCTCTTAAATAATTTCCATTTCTTTCCATCTTGGTGTGCCTTAAATACTAATCAACATGTCCTTGACTCCAAGTAGATATTTGAGTAAGTCTAGGAATCAGATATGTGACTCAGTTCTGAAAGGGTAGTTTATCATACATTCAGTTATGATACATACATACTGTATATGTGACACAAAACTGCTTAGAGCTCACCGATTACAGCCATTAGAGTTCTTGTGGGAATATGTGCCATGAAACCAAAGCACAATTACTAATGGCACAATGAATTCTGTTTACAAACAAGCAGGAAGTCTGACCTCTCGCAACTTGTCCTTGAGCTCCTGACTGACTGTGCCAGCAACTCCATTTTCCAGTATTCGCTGGCGAAGCTCCTCCTCCAACTGATGGAGAATTTCAATTCAATAACAGAACATCTGGTATTTTTGTGAACTGTCAAGTCACTGATTAATAAATGCTTGCAATACCTTGAGAACATGGTTCTGTAAGAGATGACTGTTTTGGCAAAGCTCTGCTTCAGCTTCCTCATTCTTCTCAACCTCCTTCTTCTCATGATTGACAGTTAACGACTGTTTACAGACAGGGCTCAAAGTGATCTCAGAAGTGATCTCAGCAGAAGGCTTGTTCAGAGGACTCGGCTCCACTGGGACCTGAGCTGGAGAGCACAGTAGCATTTCAATTTACTGGCCCCTGATTGTTTCTTACATCATTCATACATTCCTTATCACAGACAAACCAACACAATGTGTATAACATACCTGAGGGTGTTGTTGACGTTTTAGTTCTGGTTCCTGGCCATATGGATGCTGGCTTGTTAGTTTTAGATGATTCTGGCTTTACAGGTCCAGTCGTCTTTATTGGATTTAGCGGTCTGAGTAGTGGCCTGGGTATCATGTGTCCCCTCAGAGAAAGAACCGAGCCCAGCCTACCATGTTGGATTTGGATAAGGTCTGCCGCTGCCTCCAGCAGCTCTCCAGTGGAGTAAAAGCCATAGTGGTGGACACGCAGGGGGTGGCCAAAGCAGCGCAGGAAGCTGGCCTCCAGCTCGGATAACCTGAGCGGACCCTATGGCAGGAGCCAGTTCGTTACTCAGAGCAGACAACGTTTTTTATCCAATAAGAGAGCTACAAGTTTAACATGACAGTCAGTCTGGACTTCCTGTCTTATTTAATTGTGTGTTTGACACAAACTAAAGTTGAAAGTTGAATTAGACAGTATCTTGTGATGCCTCTGATCACATATCTGAACAACTTGGACAGATTAAAACCGGCCAGGTTTTTATTGAGAATACATACAGTGGGTTATGGTTACAGACCATAGAAGATGATACCTGAGAGAGAAGGAGGCGGAGCTGTGCCTTGAGCTGGGCGGGGATAGGTGGAGGAACGCGACCTCTTCTTGGGAGGACCAAGCGGGTGGCTTGCGAGCGGGAGACTTGGGAGTGAGGCGAGAAACGCGTGGGAATGCTCCTCCTGGCTTTGTCAGTCTTAGATGTGCGCTGCTTGGATACCAGCTCCTCAATTTTCCAGCTGGACTCATCGCTAACAGCTGCAATGATGGAAACAAGAGTGCGAGCATGAAATATTGCTTCAGTTGGATTCAATGCATTTAGCAGAAACAGTATTCAAGTACAAACACAGGCCACACTCTTCAGAATATCATCCTGGATATCATGATATATATTACAATTCTCATACTTAATTAAAGCGGCCCTACCCTTTAAGAATAAGCTGCCATCTGCCTTAAAGTTAATAGTCACCACGTCAGGCATCTCCTTCACCATGTCCATGACGTTTTTGAAGCCCAGCAGTTTCAGGGGCATCGGGTGCCCCAACATTGCAACATAGTCTTGCTTGAGCTGATCAGGTTCCAGGCCCATCTTGGATGAAATGAGCAAGGAGCGTACATCCTTCTTCAGCCTCGCCAACACCTTGTCCTGGTTCATGTTGCCTGCTGACAAACACAACACACAGCAGGAAGCAAAACTGAGCCAAACATACAGAACATCCTGAAGCCAAACACATGACACATCACAGTACACACTACAATTACAAGTCAGTATTGTTGAGCCTAAATAAACAAAACGTCTTGGGTGACATTTTTTTAAAAACCATGGTCAATATTTGTACTCAGATTCGTCTTAAATACCATATAAATGTCAGAGGACAGTTAAAGACTCTCACCGGAACTTTCCCTCATCTTTACTGCGACAGTGCTCTTATACTTAGGTATATATCAAATTCTTAACCTTTAACGAGAAGAAGAATTAACATAAATAAACAAGTGTAAATTAATACGACTAAAACATCAATCAAGCCGCTAGGATATAGGCTCATTAACGCCACCTGCACACGGCTAAGAACTGCGTTAGCAAAAGTTAGCTTCCTACGGTACATACTAGAAAAGCTTTAGCTTTAGCATGGAGTAAATCAGAAATAGCTCATGTAATATAGAAAACATCTACCACCACTATGTTGAAGAATACAGAGACAGTGCTCTCGAGTGGTGAAAGTATAACGGACTTTCGGTTACCCCGAGTCTTCGGTATCACTGCGGCAACTGCCTGCGACATCTGCGCCTTCCGTTAGCTTAACGTACGCTGTAACCACACCCGGACAAGCTAAACGAGTGTAAACATAAAAACAGCGCGTGCCAACAGGTCTTCTCGGGTATTAATAAAGTAAATTAAAACATACAGTTAACGTAAATAAAAGCATAAAACAGTTAATTCTGCAGTGCGCAGTGTGGGATTAGCTTCACCGAAACTGACCTCAGCTCAGGTGAACACACTGACAACAGCTTTTTAATCAACAATAGCCATTCCTCCATAACGACGAATTATCTGTGTGGTCTAAACATCAATCTGTCAGCAGTGTATTCCTCAAACAATTAACTCACCTGTCAGGTGCAGGCTATGACGTAGTCACCTGTTCAGAGTAGCTTTGTATGTGCTAACAGAGGGACATTACGTGTATGTGTCACAGAATTAATTTCCGGTTTCATTAGGTTTCCATTATGTAAGGAGTGTGTGTGTGTGTTTTCATTAGAAAAGTGGAAAAAAGCAAAGTCAGCTCTTTGGAAAGGAGAGACCTGCGTCTGCACATTCCCTCTGAGGAGACACTGACTCCCTGCCTGTGACTCCTGGCTGCTGGCACACACACACCTGTGGCACTGGTTTTAACAGATACACACATCCAAACACAATGACCCACATTCCGGCGTATACAGGATTTAATGCCATTTGGATGCATGTTTTATAAATAGAATAGAACAAGAAAACTATACGACTATAAAGGAAAGGAAATACTATTATATTTTCAACATTGTTACAGCGTCTGGGTGGAAAATAACAGCTACAACTGAATATTCCCAAAATAAACACATCCAATAACGCCAGGATGTTTCACTTTTCTGTCTGACAAGGACATTATAAAGTCAAAGAACAAAAGCGACACTCTTTTTTTGGTTGTAATATTTTCCACATCGCTGGCTTTGCATTTTATCCATTAGCTGATAAACAGATACTAAATGTCATGGTCAACACAATTATTTGGAAAAACACAAGGAGTAGCAAGAGGCACTCCCACTGTCATCCTGTACTCCCACTATCACATAGTCTGATTTAGCGTCCATGCATTGTCACGCCATGACAGAGGACGTCCAGCCAGTGGAAAAGCTACTCGCAGCTGTAAGACCTGCATGTTTTTCTAAAAAAAAAAACGCTCTTAACCTTTAACTCACAAAAGCCATCGCCTCTGTGCTCTGTTACCGCAGAACCTTCAGCGAGCATGGAAAAGTCTTCCGCCGTCCACCACAGTCATCGAGCCTCCAGGAAGGAGAATGAGAGGGGGGCTGTGGTGGCTCCCAGGAGTCCCAGGCAAAGGGCTTCGAAGCTCCCTGAGACGAGGAAAGAGAGGCTACAGAAGGAGAACGCAAAGACAAAAGAAGTGAAGGTGGAACAGGAGGCAGAAGTGCGGTTGAAACCCACTGTGGTAGACATAGACAGGGTGAGAGATGGTGAGGTCAAGGAGGACAACCTGGTGCTCCTGGAAGCAGCCGAGCAGGAAGACGGTAAGTTAAACCTGCAGAAGATCCAGGCATCATTCTGTGGAGTTGCTGGTTGTTCATATTTATGCAGTGGCTCTGTGCAGGTTTGAAGCATGTGGACCTGGGAGTGTTTGAGTGGCTGCTGATGGTCTTTGTCTTGGTTCTGGTTCTCCTCCTCCTCCCTCTGTCCATCTGGTTCTGTGTCAAAGTACGAACTCCACCGAGGACCAAACAGAAATACTGTTTAATGATCTTTGTTGCAAAAGACCTCTATGTCTGGATGGTCATATGGAGTGACTGTGTTGTTTTGATCGACAGGTTGTCAGGGAGCATGAGAGAGCTGTGATCTTTCGACTGGGTCACCTCCTCCGTGGGAGGCCCAGAGGCCCAGGTCGGCACATATGAGTGTATTTTAAAAACTCTCTTTCTCATTTAACACCTGGTTTATATTAAGAGTTGCTTTGTCTCATAAAGGTCATGAAAAGTCAAGACACGATAGTCAGATTAATAAATAAAATTATTAAATTAAATTTACATTGATTGAATGAATGTTGTATTCTGCAACCAATCGTGGTAAAGTTTTCACAGAAAAATAAGAATTATTAAAAAAAAAAAAAAAACAAGAATTGTCCTGCGATCACATCTTTCTCCCTCCTCTGTCCAGGCCTGCTTTTCTACCTCCCATTCCTTGATGTGTGTCATAAGGTTGACATCCGACTGACAATGCTGAGAATCCCTCCTCATACGGTACAGAAATCAATCCATGCACAGCTGACATGTATTTACATTTAGCCACATGTGGGAAAATGGGTGATAATGCATTTACAGTGTGCACCACAGTACTGTATATACTTTTCCCATTAATAGATCATATGTTTTTGCTGCATACCTCATGTTTATTGTTCTGTGAGGATTGTGAGTAAATGAAGAACTATTTTACCAGACCAGTTATACTGGATGTCTTCATGCAGGTGGTGACAAAGGACTTGGTGAGGCCGGAGCTGAGTGCGGTGTGTTATTACCAGATCGAGAACATGGCTCTCTGCAGCACGGCTCTGTCCAGTCTGACCACAGTGTTGCAGACTCTGGTCCAGGCGGCGGTCAGAGATGTTCTGGCCCAACACACGTTCAGCCACATCCTGCTTCACAGGAGGAGGATCGGTCAGCAGATACAAGCCGCTGTCGACTCTGTCGCTTGTCGCTGGGGCATTCGGGTGGAGAGAGCAGACATGTAAGGCAGGAGAAGGTTACCCCCGCCAACCCCCCCACCCCCCTTCCTTCAAATGCTGGAACTCACCTTTCTGTGTTGAGTGTGTGTAGTGGGAAGTCAAGACTGAAAAGCAAAGGCCAGATTCCACCTTGTGACATCAAAGCTTTCTGCTCTACATTTTAGTCCTGTGGATAGAAGAAGTGATGTTTAATGAAGTACTGGGTACGAGTGCAAAACAAATGCTCTTTTACCTTGATTCCTGACAACAAAACCTGAGACTAACATTCAGTGATTTCAACGCACGTGAGAATCACTGTGATTACTGAAAAAAAAAAAAAATCTGTCCGATAAAAAGAAACAGTTGAAGAAACACAACGCGAGAGGGTGAGACTGCCACTGAACTGTGTGCAAAGGACTGTTCCTCTGACATCCAACTATTTTTTTCTGGGGTGAAAGGCAAAGCGGAGTGTTGAGATTTGTGGTTTGTGCTGACGAGGCTGTGTCGTGCTTGTGTTTGATTTTCTGTCAGAGACGAGCTCAGTTTTCCTGTGGAGTTACAGCAGAGTCTGGCTGCTGAGGCTGAAGCTAAAAGACAACAGCAGGCCAGAGTGAGTAGCCACACACGCTCTTTTATCACTTTATATTCAACGGCTTTTAAAAGGCCTTTAAAAATGTATAGACAATAATGGTATTGTGATTATTAGATGGTATTGATGATGTGTAAAATGAGAGTATGCCTAACACTGGCAGCTATGGTGAGTAGTAGCGGTGGCTGTTTGGCCCTGGCTTCCATGTTTACCTTCTTCATGAAGTGAAGTGTCTGAAGATGAAACACTTTATATACAGTGACCCCTCTCTCCTCCAGGTAAAAGCTGCAGAATTAGAGAGCAGTGCCTGGGAAGGATTCAGGGCCTCCTTTCGTCACCTTCATCCTGCCCTGGTCCTTCCATTTCCTCCAGATCTCCTCAGTCTGACCTCTGACCACTCATCCTTACCACCACCTCCTCCGCCTGCTGTGGACGAAGAGGGAGGAACGACAGAGGGGGAGCGAGAAACAGATTCACCTATGATGTGATGGACTGATAAACTGTTAATCATTCAAAAAGTGTTTCTTTATCTGGGAATGATTTAAGAAATGATTTAGACTGTGGAGCTTATGCACTGTAGGATCTGAGTCTCAGGAAAGCTTGTGGTTTCACTTGACAATGAATATGTATTAAAAACAAAAAAGGGCCCCAAAGCAAATGTAATGCAAAGAAAAAAAAAATCTTGAACTAAAAAAATGATGCATCTAGTGTATACTGTAATCGCCTGAGTTCACTCCAGAGCTAAAATTCAGAAATATCTGAAGAATGTGGATAAGGAAGCAAATAATATCTGCTTTCATAACACATCAAAGAACATATGAGGTTAAGCAAAGGCACAGCAGGACAGAATTGTTATATTAAATGATAATATAAGAAACATACTGTACATGTCATTTTTATACAACAGCCATGCAATCTGAATAAGGACAACTCCCTGATATGATACTAGATATATTAATTTCTTGGACCGCAGCACTAATAAAATTAACTTATATTTATTATTTGTTTTGTGCAATACACTAATTTGAAAACCTGTAAATTGTATAGGATAATATATGGGGTGGTACTGTGTCCACCTCTGGCCTTGTTTCCTATAGAGACCACACAAAACATAAAACCCAGCACAGACTTGGACCAGCGTCTTATTAAATGCTCTATTATCGTTTCTTGGTCCTCTTGGTGCTGCCTGTGGGTTTGGCCTCTGGAGTTGTTATGTTTGGAGGAGCTGAGCATGTTGGTGGTGGTAGGGACGGTGGTGGTGTTTTTCTCTCTGCAACACAAACAGAGAAGGACATAAATCTTCCTGCACTGACACTTCATGTTACTGTCCATCCTATTCAGTAGAACATCATTAAAATGAGCTGTTTAGACCTTCATCATTTTTGGGCCCCAGACTGGGCCGACCCTGCAACTGTCTCTCCAGGTCCTGAATCTTCTCCAGTGCTGCCTGCAGGGCCTCTTCAGCTTTCAGAGCTCGCTGCTCAGCACTCTGGACCCGCAGCTCCGAATCACTGTCAAACACGTGGAGAGAAATGTCCTCTGCACGATATTAATATTCCAAAAATGACTTTCCAATAAGAAAGTAAACTTACTGCAGTTCCTGCTGCAGTAATCGTACTGTGGTCAGATCACTAAAAGCTTTCTGAGCTCCATCCGTTGCTGGAGACACAATCAGTCCATCAGTCTGACAGACAGAGACATACAGACGGTCAGAGAGACAGACAGACAGGGTGGCTCACAGACAGACAGATAGGCTGTTCACTTCTGTACAAAGAGGAAGGCATGCTGATGAATATTATAAAATATATATTAAATTATCGTCTGACCTCACTCAGATGGACACTGCTCTCTCCCAGCTTTCTTTGTGTGATGTTTCCATCATAGCCAATCAACTTCACCACTGGTGTCTCACAGACCTCGAGATCCCCCTGCAGGACAATAACAGCACTGCCCATTTTAGTAAGTAAGTGTGGCTAATACAAAAAATGTGTAACTGTACAGTTTTCTTTGAGGAAAAAAAAAACATTTCCTGTATTTGGTCACACTATGAAAATTGAAATTCTAATTTTACTGTGACACACATGAACGTTTGTATTTCAGATATATTTTATGTAATTTATCAAAGTACGAGTCATGCACAATGTTTTAACACCTCACAAACTATTTGTTGTTGTATTTCATGTCCTTCAGCAGCGATCTGTGGACACACAAACACACAAAAGGCCCTCATCGTCACCACAATAAACCAATATTATGACTTTTACTTGGACTAGAGTTCATAAATATTTACTAGACCTTTATCATAAAACCTTAAAGGCCCTGGGCAGCAGTAACGGTTAATTGACACTGCTGGGTGGCAGATATTTATTAAAAAACTGGAAATTCAACCTTGATCCTCTGGTTAAATAAGATAGTGTCTAACTACAACAACAACCTGTTTCACTTTGTCATCAAAAACAGTGATGGCTTTTTGTGCTCTTTACAACCTTTCACTCATTTGAAGATTAAATGTAGTATCACTGCACCACGTGCCCTTTTTTAAATCCCATTGTAAATGGCTACAGCGTGTTGCTGAGATTGCGGCATATATGCGCCTCAGCTGTTCATATGACTGACATCTGTTGGTTCTGCCCCAGTCTCATTTTTGACCTCTGTGACCTCTCTGGATGTTGTAGGCTCTGGTGAATCCTCCTTTTTCACCTGTAAACACACACACACATGCACCCAAATACATTAAAGCATCATCAAAATCAGTAAACCTAAAACAGTATCATGGTTTTAGTTGAGGTGACACAAATCCTTGGCAACTAATACCAACAGCAGACCTACTACAGTAATCTCAGTACCTCCATGTGGGCCGTGTTTGATTTGGGTCCTCCCATAGTCTCCCTGCTGTCTGCTGGAGAAACTGAGACATTATTACTTGAAGTGTTGTCAGGCTGCTTGACAGGCAGCTCCACAGGACCATCTTTCACCCCTGAGAGCAGGATTACGCAGGTCTCCACCCAGTCAATGCATTCCCTCTGAGAACATACATACAGGTACACAAACATGCACACGCATCATGAAGGATTGCTGAGTGGAGCGGTTTGCACTTTAATCTGGCTCCCCCAGTGAAACTGGTGGGACATCTTATCAGATCATTGTTTACCTGCAGCTTCCTGCACTCATTCAGCTCATTTTCACTCTCAGCATGATGTGGCAAATTCTGCTCCTCTAGAATCAGCTTGTAAGAGCTAGTGTCAAAAACAAACATTTCACCATTAGTAAAACCTCTTAATCGTTTCTTATCCAGACACCTGTGAAGTAACTTAGTTACCATTTCATTACATGCTTAATTTTACATTGTAAAACAAATCCGGTACCTGGTGATGTAACTAGAGAAGTAGTCCAGTTTCTCAGCCAAGATCTTGGCATCCTCATCCAGTGTCTGCGGTGAAATATTTGTAACATACAGGTTATCCTGTTCCTGGTCTGGGTCCTGTTTATCCTCACTGTGGTCAGGAACCATGAGGAGCAACAGATCCAACATCCAGCGGGTCTGAGCCATGTGAATAGAGTTGAGCTAGCAGCAAAGAAACAGTCAATTCAACAGTAAATTAAAAAAAAATACTAATGTCCTCACCCTTAACAACTATTTTGTATATGGGACATGAACTGAAACCACAACTGCTATGTAGATTATTAAAAGAACAGAAGAAATGATCCTCCACGCCAGTTACATGGGAACAGTACCTTGATAATGATGAGTGTAAAGCAAAGACAGTATAGCCAATGGGTTATACAAAGAAAGAAATGGAGCAATAGAGAAGCCAGAGGACACCTGTAATAATTATCTGGAGGGAAGACCCACAAGAGAAATGTGAATTGGACAGTGCAAAGAAAAAGATGGATAAAGGGGAGGAGGTGGAAAATGAGAAAAGAGAAGTGGGCTGATTAATGTAGAGATCACATGTGTTCATTGATTTACAGATAATAAATGATCCTATAAAATACACACATTCACAAAATGTGAAATAAACCTAGCATTAGTGGTTACCTATATGAGTTAATGCAAGTAAACTTCCCATGACAGTTGGACTGCACCTGGTTGGTATTTACCTCCTCAGTGAGTCTCTGGTTCTCAGCATCCGTGAAGTTGGACAGGCTGATTATGAACTCTTTCACTTTGTCTAATTCCTTCTCTGTCACAATACTGTTTGAAACAAAGAGACGACAGAGGGTTATAGGCCAGTGACAAAAAACGACCAGGCAGTTCTTAAACTTCCATTATTTTGAGAATGATTAGTGTATACATTAGTGCTGCAACGGAAAAGGAAAGAAAGGAAAAGCATACTATATGTTGGACTTGTCTTCATTCCCTTCTCCTTGGTTCGTGTGGATGCTGTAGACGTTCTGCAAAGCTTCTTCAGCCAAACTCTGCCAACTGCAGAGTGCCTCCTTTAACTTCAGCCAATCAGACGCTGACACAGTTTCTGTCTGGCAAATCAGTGAATCAAGCTTGTAAACCCAGGACTCGATAGACCCGAGCAGTGACGTGATCTTTCCATGCACCCCTGAAACAGCAACACTTTAGTCCATCTCTTAGAGAAGTACAACTAAAGCTGTTAAAATACTGGTGACAGTCAAATGTATGAAAAGTGAGTCACGGCTGTGTTATGTGCCCTCACCACTCTCTCCAGTGGCTTGTGTGTCCAGCTGTTTGAGGAGGTGCGGTAAGACACCGTTGAGCTCTCTTAGGACCCGCTCACCTTCCCGGGGTTCACCATCAGGAGACGAGTGTCTTCTGAGCAGCTGAAGGCTCAGATTCTGCCATTTCTCCTGGACATGGCCAAGCTCCCCCAGTGTCTGCTGGCAGGAGAAAAGCTTCTCACCCTGGTAGAGCTCACACTGCTGGGCTAACACCTGAAGAGATGCTGATTCCTTTAACAAACCTCTCACAAAGACCCTCTCGGGATACGCACATGTGCAGATAATGGATGGATAGATGGATTAACATAGTAAAAGTCTTACATTTGACCACTTCTTCAAGTCCGCACGAATATTTTCTAATGAACTGTTCCTGTTCTCATATTTTAGGTCAGGACACCTTAAAATAGAGAAAAAGCATTATTGACAGAACTAACACACACACACACACATATATATATATAACTGTAACTGTTCTTCATTATCAACATAAAAGTACGGTAGTTTTTCCTATTAGTCAGTTTCCTACTTGTCCTGTGTGGTGCAGAGGGCAATCCACTGGGTGATGCCTTGCTGGATGGTATTTATCTCTACAAACTGAGCATGCTCAGTCTTCTTCATCTGTGAGATGAGCGCAGTCAGCTGTTCTTTCCAGTAGTCAGTAAGCTCCATGACGATATTCATGTCCTCTGTATCCTACAGCAGGATGATCATTGTCATCCTCAGGAATACTCACAGCGAGTCATAAGTAGGACTTAGTGTTTTTACCATGAGCAACACAAAAACTGATAGAAGGAGTTACACTGTTACCTTTGAGGTGAGGTGAAGAATGCAGTGCTCTGCTGTCTTAAACCAGCTCTGTTCATAAACATGTAGCTGACTGACCAGCTGCAGTTTTTTCACACTGATCACCTGACAATCAGAGAAACGCTTAGCTGACTTGTTTGGTTCAACGTCAAGTAATACTGTTAAATTTCCTTTTTTTTCCAATTTAATCCATACATTCTAAAAATATAGTAACATTATAAAAACAATTAGCCATTAACAATGCTGAGCATATTATAACATATGACCACAATCGTGTAAATATGACAAGCTATCTGATTGTACACAAGCTATAGCTATACTAACAACTCTGGTTCCACGACAGAACATCAGAACATTGATCAGCAAAATATTACATCACTGTTACAAGTTTCTGACACACAGGGTGAAAAAACATACAAACATCAAGACTCACGCACCTTGAGTGCAAAGCAGAGGGTGAACTGGCTCCAGCAGTCTCTCTCCTCTGTCATCTGAAGCAACTGAGCCTCCAGGCGACCTCTCTGCAGCTCATAGAGCTCATGGTAACCCTGGACCACACTGAGAACACGGACCATTACAGAAGGAACTCACATTGCATGGTTATTCATTTTTTAAAATAAATAATCATGCATTAGCGCTACTTTGTACACCAACACAGGGAAGCAACTAACTGCTTGTTAAACAAACTACAGATAAACTTAATCTTGTAATTTGTCGCTTACGGTGACAGTATTGTGCCTAAAGATCCAGATAGATACTTTTGAGTCTAAAATGTTTATGAAAATATGACATGGGCTGAATGAACTCCAGTTAGGTTCAATTGTCAGAAGGACTGAGACAGCATTGTAGTGACAGGTCTGCCTATACCAGACTAAGAAGGGACTGACTCTGAGTTGGTCTGGGTCTGATCAAGTGCCTCAGCCAGCTGCCCATGAGCACGCTCTGCCTGCTGGGAAACTAAGGCATCATGGTCACTGATCTTGGACAGTTCCCTGTGAACACACACACACATACATGTAAAAACACACATGGAAATAAACACAACACCTTGTGATGAGAGCTGCTTCTCCTATATATTGATAATCATTATGCTGAATCATAGTATTCCTATACAAAACAGAATCACTCCAGCACTGTCCATGTAATTTCATTAATAATGACCCAGCTCCCTGACCCTGACCTACATACATGCTGAGCTGCTGGATAGATGTCTTGATACGGTGAATCTCTTCGGTGAGTCGGCGGTCCAGAGCCCGCTGTGCCACGGCCTCGGTGTGCAGAGCCTTCAGCTGGCGGGGGATTCGCTCCAGCATGGACTGGTAGCGCTGTCTAGATAAACAAACACAAGCGGCTGAGAGGAAATGGCTTTCCTGGATCATTGCTATAAAACATTCATCATAGCTATAAACAAGTCTTATGTGAAAATAGTTTTTGAAAATAAAGCATAAAGGTAATACAGTTTGTTTTATCCAGTGTCAGGAACCATATTTGTACCAATATATACATTATCTGTTTGTAAAGCTCATCCTCACATACCACCTGTGCTGTCCCAGTGTGCTGTCCACTAACCTGAGCTTGGCAAGCAGCTGTCCCCTCTCAGAGCAGCCCACACTGACCTGCCTGATCACCTCATGGAAAACAATGTTGTAGATGTTCTGCTCAGCCTGCACCAGCTCCAGCAGACCCTCCATCTGTGAGACATTTTATTGCACGCAGAAATGTTGCCAGCAGAAAACATGGTCAATCCAGCCCATTGTGTTTTATCTGCGACTGTATTAAGCATGAGCATCTTGATCTGTGGTCAGTCACGGAGGCATACAGCAGCATGTAATGTACAGAGGGCTGCTCATCTGTCTACCTGCCTGGGACAGCTGAGTCAGCTCCTCACTCTGCTGATCCACTCCAGCCTTCTCCAGCATATTGTCCATCATCTTCATCAGTTGGACCACCTCTAGTCTGCCGCAGGGCCTCCTGGACGCACAAAAAATAAACACACGTTTTAATTAACATCTGTCAACTTATAAGCACCTTGCCTACTAATGGCTATTATTTCCTACTATTAAGCTGTACCACTGTATTATTAAAATTCAGATAAAAATATCACCCAGTTAGGACTGTTAGACTGGTTCATCTGTACATCAGCTTCATATTTTTAACTCACAGTGAAGGAAAGGCCCGCAGCTTGTGTTCATCATCCTGAAGCTGCACTGTAAATGCACTGAGGATGAGATGCAGCATGAGCGATGACAAAATAGAATTGACAATGAAAATATGGGAGTACACAGTTAATATAGTTGATTATGAAGCGGACTTACTCCTCATAAAACTCAAGGTTTCGCAGTCCCTTGTTTTTCACAATGTGATATTCTTCTGGGATCAGACTTTCTGAGATATTCAAATTCTAAAAGACAAAGTCACTTTTATTATCACCTCTGTAAATGTGTACAGTTAGCACAGTAGATTAAGATATCTTGAAATAAAACAGTTATTAAATAAGAAAATTCCAGTTATACAATCTAAGAAGTACTTATTTTGTGTACAGTACATAAATTGGTACAAAAACACCTAATCTAGTGAGTTAATCCAGTTTTGGATTGTTATTCAAAACTGAAAATAAGAATGACTCAGTGTAGGTTCCAGGGCCAGAAAGCTAGAACTGACCAGCCGGAGCTGAGTACCTGTGTGTCACCACTGTCAGTCCTGTCAGTCAGTGGCGGGAGAGGAGCTGTCCTCCTCTGGGTCACCATAGCATCACACAGGAATGAAATATCCCTGTATGGACACAAGTCAGACAGCTGATTAAAGATAAAGACCACAGCCTACTTAATATTCATGAATTAAAACATCACAGTCAAATTATATGAATTTAATGTTCATTTGATGAACCATGTCCTGTATTGGAGTCAACATTAAACATGCTGAAATGTATTGCTGTAATAATTGAATTTCAGTGCAAATTAAATTTTTAGTAAAACGTCATCATTTTAATGACAATAATGACAACAACGTCTCATTGGTCTTGCAGACCTGCCTGCTCCAGTCAGGGAGGTCGGCTGCTCCAGAAAGTATCTGTATTTCTTGCGTCCCAGCGGGTGATGCCACACTGCGTCTGGCCGTCTGATTCCATAACCCTTTGGAATTCAAAGCCATTTTTAGGAACACTGATGCGAAATGATTTCAGCTCCATGAATCGCATACATGCTTGAACGTAGTCCCACCCTGCAGTGCTGCTGGTGTGCAGTGCGGCCCAGTGGGCTCCTGCTGCAGACAGTGGAGGTCAGGCTGACCAGCAGCTCATCTGGGATGATCCGGGTGTTGAAGGGAGGAGGACGCGTATTTCTGCTCTGAACTGGGACATGAAAAGTCAGTTCTGGTTTTGAGAAAAAAAATGAAATGATAAATTCTTCTACATTATTTCCAGTGACTGATTGTTTGGAACTTTTAACTCTCTTGTTTAACACTATTATGATAAACGTGATGAACACAACATGATATATCATTTTATTTTGTTAGCATAAATTGAGGGGAGCAAGTTTTTATGTGTTTATTCTGTATGTCTTTATAGCTGGTGAAATGGCAGCATTAATCTGTGACAGCTGTACCAGTGTTACTGTATATCATCCACCTGTTAGCTGTTAGCTGTTAGCTGTTATGCTAGCCTCTGCCACTAACTCTGCAGTCACCTTTAGCGTCCAGGAGTTGCTCCGGCCTCGATGTACCTGGCGCAGAACTCGCTCTAATGGGCGCAGACATGTTGTAGGCGACGTCCGCTCGTTACGTTAAAGCTTTGCTTGCAAAATTCTCCAACTCCGATAAAGTTGTGTGATAGAAAAGGTGATTATATTTGCCAAAACACAACCGTCTTACTCTAAACTAGTACAGACGCCTGTGCCTCTTCGGCGTCCGACTTCCTGGTTGCCATGGAGACGACAACGCTAAAGTTTTTGTTTAATTTTGGTTGAACAGAAACGCTTTATTCTTTAATTGGTCCTTTATATTCTTGATATCAATATTGTCTGATATTATTAAATACTAATAATAACCAAAATGTATGTAAGTGACATTATGAAACACACCACTCCACGTTACTGTTGTAGCAAACACACATATAATACTATTTTTTACTTATTTTAAAAAATGATTTTAAATTCTCATCACCTGTTGTTATGAAATTTAAATCTTGCTGACGTCACTTGTCCTGCTGTCCCTCTGACACCGCCCCTCAGCCCCCCGCGCGCGCCCCCCAGTGTGATCCGTCAGCTGGGGCTCTGATGAGCGCCACAGCGTCTTTTCCAGGCTCATGTGTGATGGAGGCTCTTGATGATGCTCCAGCAGGAGAAGTGAGCATCAAGTGGATCTGGAGGTGACAACAGATGAGTCGGAGCAGAGAGCTCAGTACATGAAGAGACTCAGCACTGTGAGCAGGATGATTTCCTGGGACGATTATGGATTTCATTCGTTATCATAACTCTAACTTACTGGCCTGCACACTTCTCCTCTCATCGCTGTTTGTGATAGATGGTAAGTAAATGATCATTTTTACCAGAGGCTCTTAGATGACTTCTTATTTTCACTCACTGACTTGAAATAATGTGAATTTTAAATAATCTGCATTTGTCCGGCTACAAACTACATAATCGATTGCTGTTACATCCCATCATTATGCAGGATGCATTAACCTCATGGCTGCAAGTACCATACCAATTCAGAACATGTTTGATTCATTAATACGTTTCATGCAGACAGGTTCCAAAGTGAGTGAAACAGTGTACAATACACCGGCCTCTGCTGCGTGTTGAATTTGAATGTAATAACTGTCTTGCATATCAACTAGTTTGTGCTTGGAATTTCAATTATAAGACGCAGGGGACATCATTGCTGCACGTTTTCAATGGACTGAAAAGATTACTGAAAGAGCCTGAACAATGGGAGCAGTGTGATGGACTGGATAAACTGGCAAGGGTTGGATTGTGTAGACAGATGTCGGTGGTGCATAAAGGGGATGCCCTGTATGTCCCGACAAAACACCCAGTGACACCATGTCTTCTTATCACCACTGAGACAAACAGACAGATACACAGGCTGCATGCATCAGTCCAGGAGACATGGCAGTTGCCGCACATGTGCCATTTGAGGGTCTCCAGATAGGCCCAAACAAAGACCCCCATTAGCATGAGAAAAAGCCTGACATGCTGTGGGAGGGGATGTGTGGCTGGCCGGCTCGGAATCCTCTGAACTCTGCCTCAGGGGGACACTGAAAGACCATGTTGTGTTCAGTTCATAACCTGCTCACAAGCAGTTTCTGTTTCCATGGTTATGAGCTTCCATTTCATCAGTCTGTATGTAACACGTAGAAAGATAAACGTGCCCCTAATCAGTCTGGATTTAACGAGTGAAAACATGGACATGTGGTCAGAACATCACCACTGTCCTGACTGACCTCCAGCAGAGGCAGAGGACTGGTGGCTGAGTTGGAGAAGATGGAGCAGACAGTGTAATTGTGCTCGTCTGTCTCTCTGTGGTCTCCTCTCAGCCTGATTAGGTTCTTGTGGGATGATTACTGTGAGTGATTACTGGAATATCTTCGTTCCTATCAGCGCTGTTACTCCTGTGGCCCACAGCCTCATAACGAAGTCCACATTTTTACATGCGCCCATCATGCAAAACGCACTTTTAAGCACTCCCATGTCTCTTCAGCATGCATAATTGGCGTCCAAGGTTTTAACAAGTGTGGTGCAGTCTGATTGTCGTTTAATGGAAGCGGCACTTGTGCAGCTGATTCCTTCTGGAGGCATCGTGCCTCTGTTTCCCCCTTATGCACATACCATAAATTACATGGATCAGTGCCGCTTAGCTGGTCTCATTTCTACACCCTGAGTGTGGCAATAGTGAAATGATTGGTTGTGCTCTCTGTCTTTGATATATTTTTGTAGGAGCTGCAGGGGCTGAGGCTCAGGGTAGATATGATATCTGATTCTAGTGGGGGCGAAGTGAAGAACAGAAGATGGTTCATCACAGGGTTGAGGTTCTTTATGAAGACTGGTCATGAGGTCAAAGTGAAACTCCTGGGTTTATCGGGGTACACACTTAGTTACTACTACGACATTTGGCAAAACTATTCAGAAAATGCAGTGGTGTTTTGAGATTTGAAAAATCAAACTGCAACATAAACTAAAATAAAGTGTCAGACACGGAGTGTGATTACTTTTTATCAGAGATACTTGGAAGGATGAAATGCTGATCCTCTCATTAGTATGTATAGGATGTGTGGACAGAGATAAGAGCTCTTGGGCCTTTAACATCATGCTGATTAAAACAGCACAGTAAAGAAGCAAATGCCATCAATTGCTTTATATTTACATCACTTAGATGCTCTGTCCCTCTCTATGCCCCACGTCTCTATAGCGTTCAATCTATTTCTATGGAAACAGATCCATTGCTGAAGCCAAACAGTGCAATTGATTACTGTGGTTTCCATGGCAACCAGCCACAACTCCTTGAGAGGCCCTTAAATTTAAGCACTGAGGGCTCGACAGACTGTTTTTCTCAAAGGTAAATAGAGGAAATGTGTCTCATGACAGACATGATCAAAGTGAAATACTGATCGCGTGTCAGACAAACAGAACAGACTCAAGACATTACGTCACCACATTAACATATAAACATCATGTCGTCTTTTGGCAGGTGCCCCCTCTGACAGGCAGCCGCATACTGTGGACCTCTGCTCTCCGAACCCGTGTCAGAACAGCGCAATATGCAGAACCCACAGCGGTGGCTACTCGTGCTTCTGCGTGCCAGGTTTCCAGGGGACGCGCTGTCAGATCGACGTGAACGAGTGTTTTTCCGAGCCGTGCACAAACGGTGGCACCTGTGTGGACAGGGTGGGCAGGTTTTCCTGCCTCTGCTCCCCTGGGTTTACTGGTGAGTAGGAACGACTGTGATGTGTCTCCTGAGAGAAGCGGAGGAATGAGACCACATGGCAGCCCCTAAGAAGCGGAGAGTCCTTAATATACCACAATAATTACTTACATCTAAAATCTAATTCATATCATAATCATATTCACAAACAGTGCTACAATGGAGTTAAATGTGAGTCATCCACATTGTCCAAAGTAAGCTCTGCATAACTTTGCATTATGGCTTTGACAACAATGACCCAGGCATTCAAATGAGCTGTTTTAAGACAAGATGAATCTTTGCTGTCCATTGTACACTAGCACAACAGAATGAAGGCAACATTATTATTTCATTTACTAGTTTTGCTAATTTTATGCAGTAAAACAATTACTGACTAAGTGTGTGCATTAATTTGCATTGTCTTCCCTCACTTTGAATGAAGATAATAGAGTTTTTTTTGTAGCATATGACTGCAGCTTGTCTCCTCAGAGTGAGAAACATCTGCAGGTCCTGTGTAGCTGTGAGATGAAAGTGCAGTCAGCGTATGATCACACGCAGTCAGTCCACATAAAAGCTTCACTCATGATCGCCCCCTGCCCTCACTCTGCGTGTTGTACTTATCCATCCTCTGGCATCTGTATCACTTTGATGTCCACAGGGGACACTTGTGCGGTCCAGATTGATGCTTGTCAATCACAACCGTGTCTCAACGGTGGCAGTTGCCATGACTACGCCGGTAGCTTCGCTTGCACCTGCGCGCCTGGTTACCAAGGACACCGGTGCGAACAGAACGCTGATGAATGCCATGAGCAGCCGTGCCAGAATGGGGCTGTGTGTGTGGATGGGGTGAATGAGTAAGTTGCCTATGGATAAGATGGATGTCAGGGCAAGTTGAGCCAAGCTGAGCTCCAGTGTATAACACAGACACACATATATCCACATAAGAAACTTCTGTCATTTATCTGTGTTGAAAAGTTGTAATTGTGTTGTGTGATTGTGTCAGATACAGCTGTGACTGCTCCCACACAGCCTTCACAGGCACACACTGTGAGACACCACTACCAGCGTGCCACTCCGAACCCTGCCTCAACAGCGCCACCTGCCGGGACAACCTGGGAAACTACACCTGCGAGTGCTGGCCAGGTGAATAACAATTCTTCTGCTGTTGTTATGTACTTTCTGAGCAACAGTGTTATTACTGCAGTCATCAGCATGAAGCAGCTCACTGTTGCATTGTGTTCTTTATACTGCATGTGATCAGGACATTTACTGCATGTCTATATGTCAAGCTGAACATCATTCCCACCCGACACACACTGTTTGCATTCCTGGTTGCAGGGTTTGAGGGAGATCAGTGTGAGATGGACATCAGCGAGTGTAGCAGCAGCCCCTGCATGCACGGAGGCGTCTGCATTGAGAGGTCGTGGCAGGCTCTGTATGGCAGTGAGCCTCTGCTGCCTCAGCACTACGACCAGCAGCACGCTGCAGGCTACATCTGCAGCTGCCCCCCAGGAACAGCAGGTCACTTATATTTAAATACCACGTGAATTCATGATTCACGTCGCTAATGATGAATACAGAACAGTCGCTAGTTTCCAGTACAGCCCATAATATGCAGGGACACTGTGTATTGTCCACTCCATTAAACAGATCACAGAGTTTAAAATTGAATATTTGTTATGTAATAAAAGATATTTTAGGAAATACGCCCCAGACATTTTATACATGTACTTTATGTTTACACAATCAGTCAAGTCTTCACAGCCCACACACAACAGACAGGTAGTTGTAAATGTTTCCAGCTACTGAAATGAGTTTGAGTAGCATGAAAATAGCAACTATCACACAGACTCATACACAGGCTGATACTGTCAACTACTTAGGTCCAGTAAATATTGTCTTATAGGTAATGTAACCAATAACAAGCCATATCATAGCATTCATATATTCAAAAAGCACCAACACACAGAAGCGTAACATTGTTGCATTCTTGACGGTTGTGATGAATCATACGTCTGAGGTAGAACATCAGCAGATGTTATAAAAGTGCTCTGTGGACTTGATTTCCTGTAGCAGGTTGGATGGTGAGCTGTTGCCTGCTGAGAGTCGTGGTCTAAAAATTGAATGCGTGCAGGCTGCAGTGGCACTGAGTCAGTGAGGTGGCCAAATAGCATTAGTTTAATCCCCAGGATCTGGCTTTGCAGGTCTCCTGACTGGAGCTGCTCAGCCTTCTGCGGCGGTAGAAAAGTAGACAAGGAGCAGAACTACACTTGAATGGTCTGTACACACAAACGAGTACAATGCAGTTAGACAGGCTTAGGGTTATTCTGGGGGGGACAGTGTCGGCATGATGTGGACTCCTGCACCATGGATATGGGGAATTTTGTTGCTGGGAACAGGTAATGTCAAAACATGCTCTTGTATAACGAGATTTCAGTATGGGTGTTACACAACATCAATCTGATGTCTGTGTTATTGAAATCCCTATCTTCTATTGAGAATCTAAATACAACAGTGATTTTCTACATTGTACGATGATGGATCGTGTGAAAAAACGCCTCCTCTTTTGTTTTGGGTTGAGTTGATGGATGGATGGATGGATGGATGGATGGATGGATGGATGGATAGAACCTAATCTAATCATTGTTGATGTCACTGTTTTCTTGTGGCGACAGGCTCCCTCTGTCAGGAGGTGATCGACCTGTGTGATCCCAGTCCCTGTCAGAATGGGGGCAGGTGTGAGAGCCATGTTGGAGGCTACAGTTGCCACTGCCTCACACCGAGCGGTGATGGAAACCTGTACGGAGGTGTGAACTGCGACGTGAGGCTGGTGGGCTGCGAGGGACATGAGTGCCAGAACCGAGGCTCCTGCGCTCCGTTCTTCCTGGATGAGACTCATGGCTACACCTGCTCCTGCTCAGCTGGATACACGGGGCCCCTCTGCAAGACCTCCACCACCTTCTCCTTTGAGCGCAGAGGCTACCTGCTGCTTCCGAGCCCCCTGGTGGAGACTGAGGTCTCATGCAACATCACCCTGAGCTTCAAGACAGTTTTGGCCAGAGCGTTGCTGTTCCAGCGGAACAATATGGGCCTGGTGCTGAGCCTGGAGCTGGATGGAGGACAGCTTCGTCTCACACTGAGGAAAGAGTCTCCTGCTGGGGCTGAGGCACAGAGCCACGTCCAGGCTCTGGAGCTCCAACACAACGTCACAGATGGAGAGTGGCATTCTGTGGAGGCCGCGCTGCAAAACCACCTGCTCAGCCTGAAACTTTTGGACGATGCTGGCAGGTGTGGGGGCCACTCTTGCCACAAGGTGGCCCCAGTCCAAAGTAGCCTGCCCAGACTGATGCTGCCTCCTCAGAGCACCTTCATCGGAGGTCTGCTCCAGGACTCAAGTGGCCCGCGCGACAGCTCTGCGGCTCCAGCCTTCATTGGCTGCATGCGGGACGTATATGTGGACTGGCAGCTCGTCGTCCCGGAGGAATGGCGGAGCGACTCAGCGGTTAACGTGTCCCCTGGCTGCAGCCACAGGGACCGCTGCCTGGATGTGCCTTGCCAAAACAGAGGAGAGTGTGTCAACCTGTGGCAGAGCTACCAGTGCAGGTGTCCACGGCCTTACGAGGGGCAGGACTGTGAGGAGGGTAAGACTGCAGCTGCTCTGTGTTCACTCTCCATCACTGCCATCCAACTGGCTTCACTGGATCAACAGTACACCAGGCTCAGGTTAAAGCTTTAGGGGAAAACTAGCTGAAGTGAGAATGGAGGGTATGAGCACAGGTCACTCTCACCGATCATCTTAACAAGTGAGTAATGAAATAACATCCTTGGCGCTCTGTTACAGAGATGAGGCCGATTAAAAACCCCAGTAAAGGACAAATGCAGAGATCCTCTTATCTGATGCTCTGGATTAAGGATAGAAGGACAACTGTGTGTGGAAATGCACAGGGAAACAAGCACGCGGAACGCTGTTTCAGTCAGCTATGAGAAACTGATCATCAGAAAGTGAGAGATAAAGTAAAAAAAAAAAAAGAGTGGTCGGCATTTTTACAAAAGTCTGGTAAGAAAGACTGAGGTTATCTATAGCCCCTTGAGTCTATCAAAGCAGATTACTGGCCGCAGTGTCTGATGGGATGTTTGCGTGCGCACAAACACAAACACACACACACCACTCACAGGCATACAAAACGCCCACATACATACAAATCCAAGCTGTTACATAGCTCATATATGTTATATCCTGCCTGACCTCTGTGCTGCTGCGTCCTCAGCTGCCTTATCAGGTGATCACATCACAGCAGAAAGTGCTGACACAGCGGACAGAACTTAATAAGGGCTGGTGGCTGCTTAAATTTCTACTGTGTCTTTGTTTGTGCCTCATTTGACCTCAACACAAACATGACATGACAACTTTTTCCAAGAAGTCACTTTTAACTCACAACTAAATCTGTCATCATGCATGTTTAATGGTAAATATTGAATCTATCTATCTATTATATATATATGTGTATATATATATATATATATATATATACACACACACACACACACACACACACACACACATATACACATATATATATATACACACACACACACACACACACACACACACACATATATATATATATATATATAAAATATAAGATGTTTCCCTACAATCAGTCAGTCAGTTATAACTGTTATCTTGTCTGTCACCAGCCAAAACATCTCGACGTCTCTGTCATCTTTTGCAGAGCATGTGACTGCACGCTTTGGGAGTGAGGACTCTCACAGCCACGCTGCGTTCACCATCACTGATGAGCTGGGCCACCACCTCTCCATCTCCCTCTTCCTCCGCACGCGGCGGAGCAGCGGCCTCCTCCTGGTGCTGGCCAACAGCAGCAGCCAGTACCTGCATGTGTGGCTGCAGGACGGCAAGGTCACGGCTCAGGTCAATAACTCAGAGAGCCTGAAGGCCGGCAGTGTGGTGGATGATGGGGAAGTCCACTTCGTGAGTGTAGAGGTGGTGGGAGATCGTATGGCGCTGTATGTGGCGGATCAGAAACAGGGCGATGTGGAGATCAGGGCGCTCAGCGTCCATGTTGGAGACACTGTGTATGTGGGAGGTCTGCGGGACAGAGACATGACCTCAGTGTTTGGTGGGTATTTTAAAGGCTGCGTCCAGGACCTGCGGCTCAGCGGCAGCAGGCTGCAGTTCTTTGGCCTGGACACCTCCATCAGATCTTATCCTCTGCACTTCATGGAAAACGTGACCACTGGTTGCTCAGGGGACAACGCCTGTAGTGTGAGTGCCACCACGCTGGTTTTTCTTGTTTTCAGCATCTCTTATCACAGACAGTGTGGGAAAAAAAAAAAAAAAAACGTCTTTATCCCTAGCAAAGCAACTTTTCCTCCACAGAGAAACCCTTGTCTCAACGGAGAGGTATGCTCCTCCACGTGGGACGGTTTCACCTGTGAAGAGGTCAGGTGGTGTGAGCTGTCTCCTTGCCCTGCGGAGTCAGAGTGCAGGATGCTGAACCATGGATATGAATGTAAGCGCAGAGCAACTCCAGCACGTTACACAACCTTTGCCCTGACATATGTGCAGCAGTTGATCCTTTTTTCACTGGGATTAGTCATGAGTCAGCGTCTGTGCTGTAAGCCACTCCATGTCCAGTGATTAACTCACCCACAGGCAAACACCTGCTCCCCACAGGTTCATCTGATAAATGACCTTATGTGGTTGCATAAACAGATTTCCTCAGGAGTTCTCAGGGAAAGGTCAGAGTTCATTAGCGTCGTTTGGATCGTGAAATTAAAAATCTTAATCCTGTTGTATTTTTGGTTTGTGTCAGTGGCTGATTATCAAACACAATAAGACACTAATGGCAGCTATGTCCTTCTGATCTTCCAGGCTTCTCCAATGCAACATTCCTGAATGACAGCACTGTGCTTTCCTTCCGGGGAAATGGCCGGATAAGCCGCAACCTCACCAGCATCTCCCTCAGCCTGCGCACTCGCCGCCGTAATGCAGCCATCCTACACGCAGAGAAGGACTCGGCCTTCATCACGCTCTCAGTGCAGGACGGCTTCCTCTTCATGGAGCTTCAGGGCAGCGCTGCGGGCGACAGTGTGGGGGGGGCGGCGGCTGTGTCTCCTGTCAGCCTCAGCAGCAGCAGGAGCGTCAGTGATGGCGAGTGGCACCATGTCTATGTGTTCATGACGGTGCCGTGGGTAAACACGTCCCAATGGACAATGGTGCTGGATGAAGAGATGGAGGGAGCCCGCACTTCCAGGAGCCATGGAGGCAATTTGGACTTCCTCAGGCAGGGGGTGGACATCTTCTTGGGGGGCCTGGCCCCTGACGCTGGCTGGTCCCTGGCAGGATGTCTGGGCACAGTGGAGCTGGATGGCGTTGCCCTGTCTTACATCAGCTCCTCAGACGTGAACCTCCCACGTCTGCAGGAGGAGCAGTTCATCCAGACCTCCATGCACCCACCGCTCCTCGGCTGCAGCGGGGCCCCTGTGTGTGACCCCAACCCCTGCCTGAATGGAGGCGAATGCCAGGACCACTTCAACGCCTACAACTGCAGCTGCGCTGAGGGCTGGGCCGGCAGACGCTGCGACTTCTTCACCAACGCATGCGCGTCCGGCCCCTGCATCCACGGCAACTGCAGCGTGAAAGGGCCGAGCTACGAGTGCGCCTGTGAGTTTGGCTACTCGGGTGTGGACTGTGAGAAGGAGGTGGATGTGTGTGAGAACCACCTGTGTGCTCACGGAGGCACCTGCCTGCAGGGGCCCGACACATACGCCTGCCTCTGCCCGGACAACTACACCGGACCCCTCTGCAAGTAAGTGCAGGTGCTCTCTGCATACAGAATAGAATAGAATAGAATAGAATAGAATAGAATGGATCAGTCACCCGGTAAATGCAACAGGCTTGCGGATGAACAGCAGAGCAGGAAGTGAATCCAGCACGAACAGTTCTGAGAGTTCAGTTAGTTAGTAAACACAAAAAACACACAAATAAATGCTGCAAAATGACACAGTGCGCCTCAGCACAGAGGAAAACGCTTTGCTGTAAACATCTCAGCGTGTTCGCCTGTGTTCGCCTGTGTTTTCCGCCCCGCCTGCAGCGACTGTCTCAGAAGCCACGTTTCTGTTGTGGCGTCAGAGAAGGCCTCAGTCTGCTCTGTGGCTCCTGTTATCTGCCGCCTGCCTCGGAGAACCAGCGGGGGAACGCCTCCAACCGTTCATCCCGTAAACACGCAGCCGCCTGCATTTTGCAACAAGGCACTTTGCAAGTGTGCGGCAAAGCGAGCCAGCAGAGAAGCTCGGCGTGCGTCTCCCTTTACGTGCAACACCGCTGCAAAGTTTTCATCAACATGACTTCTTTCTGTTTGCCTCTCTCTCTCCCTCTCTCTTCTCCTTTCTCTCCAGCGAACGCATTGAAGAGACGCCGTGGTACATTGTTGTCAGAAACGTGTAAGTCGTCTTCCCCCCTCCGTCTCTCGGGTGTGTGATATTTGTCTCTCAAATGTCATGTGTCCTGTTGTTTTGTGTCGGAACACTGTGGTGCCTTTAAAGCACAGTGAACAGCAGTGACAGTAAAATAGCGTTTCCTTCCTGTCTGATTTTAAACTTCACCTTTCAAAGTAGAGAAAGAATTTTGAATTTTGCCATCGTTAATGTGTGAACTTCAGGTTTGCAACTGATACATGACATGTGGGATTATTATGGGATTGTTATGGGATTACAGATGCCAAAGAGTAATTAATGGTTGTTTGTTTGTTTGTTTTATGCCTGTACATGTGATGTGACCTCCTGCTGGTGAAGAGTTGCACCAGGTCTTTAATTTTATGATCCTGGTCGCATTTATATTCCTCCTACCGTGTCTCACTGTTCCTTACAGGCGTCCTAAGCTGCCTGTTTCTGTGTGTGGCGACAACAACAGGAACTACACCTGCTTCAACGGAGGCAACTGCACTGAGCGAGATCTGTCCTGCGACTGTCCCCCTGGCTTCACTGGACACCGGTAGGAAATCACAAGACACAACTACCACGCAATACAAACCCAGAGACAGCATTTAACCTGCTGTCAATAACATCAGTGGATACAATAATTACATATAGAGTCTGTGTTTTAAATAATTAATTTAGTGGCTAAGGCAGTGTGTATACTTACCGTATATACACACAGGTGAGGGGGAGGAGCTGATTGGACACAGGTGAGACACATTAGGGAAGTCAGGTAATCACACAGGAGGACAGGAAGTGAAGGGACCTGAAACAGAGACGAGACAGCGAGTTCAAAATAAAACAGGAAATGGTAACGTGACTGACAGGGTGTGACAACAATGTGTTTAAACTGCTGATCTGATGTCTTATCTGATGTTTACTGCTGCTGCAGCTAAACCTCCCTGCTCTGTGCTACACATCTGCTGTTGTTGTATTAACCAGTGCAGGACTGGGATGATAACACACGGTGTCTGACCCGTGGTGTCCGCAGGTGCGAGCAGGAGGTGGACGAGTGCAAGTCCAACCCCTGTCTGAACGGGGGCTACTGCCGCAACCTCATCAACAAGTTCGTCTGCATATGTGACATGAGCTACGCTGGAGACACCTGCCAGATGGACGTAAGCGACATTTACTTTTACGTGGCGCTGCTGCTGTGGCAGAACCTCTTCCAGCTGCTCTCCTACCTCATCCTCAGGCTGGACGACGAGCCGGAGGTGGACTGGGGAGGAGTTGACTGAGTGTGTGTGTGTGATTGTGTGTGTGTGTGTGTGTGCAGAGAGAGATTTGAAGCTTGGTCAGTACAAATAAATAAAAGCCCCTGTAGTGGTCTACACAGGCACATGGTATGAATGAAGAGCACACATTGGTAGCACAGTGCTGTTTGTGTGCCTTAAGAATCAGAAGCACCTTATGGACTGTATAGATTAAAGCACGTCTCTGTAGGCGTAGATCACAGAGGAGGGAGTCATCTCTCGTTGGCTCCATTAACAGATGATTCTATTTGTTGTTCCAGGAGAAGCTGTGAGTGTGGGAGTAGACTGTGGAGGGGTAGTCTACAGTCAGTGACGCAGTGAGGAACAGTGTAAAAGTGCGTTGTTCTTTATGATGGGTCTCATTGGCGTGGTGCTGTCAGTCTTATCTGAGGTGCATTGTGGGAGCTCCATACAGAAACATGTAGCATTTACCAAAGCACCTACAGGGACAAGAAGACGACAAGAATGTGTCTTTGTTGTTGTCTGACTGTCTGACTTGCTGTCTCACTGACTGTCTGACTGACTGCTGTGCAATGTTTTGTAGCGAAGGAGTAGTGTGTGTGTGTGTGTGTGTGTGTGTGTGTGTGTGTGTGAACCTTCCTGTGTGAGGCAGCCATCTTCTGCCTGTACCGTACACACTGTATCAACAGTCACCACACTGGTCAGTGTTTAACATCTGTCTCCATCCGTACACTTGTCGACCTGCATGTGTTTGTTGTGCGTCTTTCAGTGTTGCCTCTACTCTCTCTGTCCGTCCTCCATCATATTCTGTCCTCATGTCCTGCTGTCTCACTGCTGTCTCACTGCTGTCTCACTCCACTGTCTCTGTCTCTGTCTGTCGTTTGAACTAATAAAACAAACTGTTTCTCAGCAGCCTTGATTTGTGGTCTGTCCTCTTTTCACCTCTTTCTGCTCATCTCCCCTTTTACATCACAACACACTGGTTTCATCTTCCTCTCTCGCCTCTGTGACTCCGTCCTAACGTCAGACGCCATCATGACACTAAACATAGACGCTTAATCTGCCTTAACGAGATGTCGTGTGGGTAAATCTCAGAATAACCTGGGCGAGAGAGGAAAGCTAACGTCTTCACTATTCACATCATCCACATGAGCACAATACCAAGTCATGTTATCCAGACCAGCATGAAGGCCTGTTCCTGTTTCATACAACCACCTGGTACACACACACACACACACACACACACACGCACACACACACACACATCACCACGATGGAATCCCTGCAGCCAGGTTCCCATCTCCTGAGAACAACCTTCTCAGGGGACCAAAGGAGAAGCAGCTTTTCAGTGTCGCCACTGATGTGGCCATGGAGAGAGAGAGAGAGAGAGGGAGAGAGAGAGGGAAGGAGGGAGAGAGAGAGAGAGAGAGAGAGAGAGACAGAGAAATGTGCTTTGCCAGCAAAAAAAGCAGCATCTGCTGAAGTGCAGTTTCAGCAGAGAACTGGTGGCATTCACAGAAGTTGGGTCGGCTTCACAGAAACATATGAGGGCAGCTTATCTTTGCACACACACACACACACACACACGCAGACACACACACACACACACACACACACACAGGTTGATAGTGCTGACAGCAGGGAAGCGGAGATGCTGTCTCTCTCTCTCTGTGTGTGTGTGTGTGTGTGTTGCTGCTCTGCAGAGGCTTCAGGGTGGCCTTGCCATGTACCTTAGAGACTGGTTAGTTAGACATTTCCGTGTCTGTGTGTGTGTGTCTGTGTGTGTGTGTGTGTGTGTCAGTCAGTGACTGATGGCGGGTCCTGGCTGCAGGCTGCTCCGGCTCGCTGGTGTCACACTCGCTCTGGCAGCCCACTGTGCTGCAGTGACAGGTAAGCACTTTCCAGGAGTCAACAAAGAACCAGTAGCCAGGGAGAGACGGTGTAATGTCTGCAGCGTGGAGCTGAGTGCATATGTTATTTTTCGCCTCAGGATATGGATGGTGGAATTTTTATTAGAATTATGTTTCCACATTGATTGCTCAGTCTAAAGTTTGCTGACTTCAGAGATTTGGCTTCTCCACAGCTGTGTGTAACCTGACAGGCTGAGTAAGAGGCTTTGGTTACGGAGCTGGTGTCAGCCTGAATGTGAAGTGTTATGGAAAGATACTTACTGCTGTTGTGCTGTTGGTAACCTTTTATCAGCCGCTCACAGTGTCACGACGATCACACCCACCACAACCACCGGTGTAAGTGCACCCGCTGCTCCGTCCTCTGCTTCTGCCTAATGAACGTGAACAATCGCTCACCTGCTGCACTGCAGCCTCTGATTCCTCTTGATACACTGGGTTTGACTGGTGGGGTCAGAGACATGTGTGTGTGTGTGTGTTGTGTGTCTGTTGGTGAGTTGTTGCTATGTGGGGATCAAAGGTTCAAAGTTAAATCTGAATCTCAGCAGCTTTCACAAGTCATTAAAACGCCTTCAGACTCGTCGTGTACAACTCCTTTTCTCACTGCTGGAAAACAAATGTGTGTGTGTGTGTGATTGTGTGTGTGTGGAAGCTATTTTTGGTGTGGGAGTGTGATTTCTTTTCTGGTGGCGTGTTGATGGGATCATCAGGCGGCATATTGCCTGTATGTGTGTGTGTGTGTGTGATCCTCCACAGATAAAGCGTGCTCCGTACAGCTCGCGGGTGGCCGCCGTGCTGGCGCCGTGTCTGATTGGCTTGGCGATAGTGGTGATGGTGGGGCTGGCGCTGGTTGTAGCCAAACTGCGAGAAAGGCGGCAGACGGAGGGAGGTTTCAGTCCGCGGCAACTGGAGGCTGCTGGTGGTCGCGACCCGCCTGCTGAGCTGGGAAACACAACCATCAGCACGCTGGCAGCACGCGTGGAGCGCCTGGTGTAGTGTAACGCAGTGAGGAGAGGAGAAGAGTGTGTAGAAGTGTGTGACTGAGAGGAAAACAGAAATAAACAATGTGTCTCATATGAAAACATTTTAAACTAAAAGTTTCTCGTAACTTTTTTCCCCTCTCTTCCCCGCAGCTTACCTCCGAGGGTTCGACCTCTGACCTCTTGCTGTCCATCAGTCTGGTGTCTGTTGTCCTGCTGCTGGTTTTCATCCTGACTTCAGTCGGATTGGTGGTGGCGCTGAACCGCCGAGCCACACGCGGCACCTACAGTCCCAGTCGTCAGGAGAAGGAGGGATCGCGGGTGGAGATGTGGAGCATCACCCAGCCGCCGCCGACAGAGAGACTGATCTGAGATGCAGGTAGGGACTGTGTTTACATGCAGGGCAGCACCTCCACGGTGAAGGAACTCAGCGGCTGCAGAGAGCACACGTTTGAGCTGAAGACCTGGGTCCTGCATGTAAACACGGTTTTCACCTCGCATCACCTCCACCCTATAAAATAAACTCTTTCCTTTGTCACTGGCACAGCGTGCACGCTGGAGGTCTGCGTGAGATCTGGGACAAGTATTTTTGTTTAGAGTCTCACAGTGCTCGGAGCAGGCCCAAGGCATTTGTCTACTCGACACCCGCCTGCAGCCACTAGAGGGCCCCCGAGTGTGGCTAAAACAGGAAGGCTTGGATTCATATTCTATTTATTGCTATATTATGACACAACAGATGCTGTCTGGATCACAACAACACAGCTGCAACTTATACAACTGATAATGGCTGTGCTGACGATCAAACACAGGCAATAGTCAATAGTATTGGCGGCGCGGAGGTGGTGGAGGCCTCCACATCACATTGTGATTGGTTTCCCAAAAAGGCCGATGCTCCCTGGCTCCTGGCTTCACCCGCAGCACCACATCCATCTGACAGCCAACATCTGAGCTCACAGTCTATCCCGCCTGTCACATCTCTGTGGCCATGGTTTCACAACTGATGGACCCGCACGCGCTCACAGGAAACATTTATCAAAGTTTTACACTCGTTCGCTCAGTCAGGCAGACACACACACACACACACACACACACACACACACGCACACACACACACACACACACACACACACACCTGATTTAAATTCAGTCCACGTCGTGGGCACCAGTCAAGAATAGTTCCTTCTGGATATACTGTAGTGTAACAAGAACTGTCAAGTTAATTGTATATGCTGTGCTGTCATTTCTTTTTTTTTAACTGTGAATCTTATTTTGTGCCTTTGTTGGCAAATGTATTGGGGATTAAAGGAAGTGTATTTGTTTTAATGTATTGTCTTAACGTGTAGTATGGGTTTAGGAACAGTGTGGTTCTACTGTAAGACAGATTTTAGTGTTTATCATTCACAGAAAACCATACAGACGTACGACAAGCTGTTCATC